>JARBWK010000001.1:77368504-77773246 GCA_030556195.1 Anolis apletophallus
AGTTGAGACGCTGACGCCGAGCCTTCTCCGCCTGGTCCACTTTGGGCCGTACTGTCCCCAACTGCATGGGTGTAATGATGTTGATTATTTGTGTGTAAATGTTGTGTGACATGTGTTAAAATGTATATTGTTTTGAATGTTCTATGGTTTGTTTCTGTGGGTGAAACAGAAGGGAGGCATGGCAGAAGCTTAGAAGAGCTGTCGCCATGGCAACCAGGGCTAGAGGCTGGGGTAGAATGTTCAGGTTTGAATTCTACAGTTGGAAAAGAGCGGAAGCCAACTGCCAAATGAGAGGGGAGGAGTTATGTTCTAGTTTAGAGTGTCCTAAGGACTGAAAGAGAACGGTCCAGTGTTAGTGTGTGTCTTAAGGTCTGCTAGTGAGCAGTCCAGTTAAAGGGTATAGAGACCCTAGTTAAAGCTGCAGGGGTTTATAGAGGTTTAGTGGAAACCCTATAATAGGTCCCCATTGTGTTATGTAACAGAAAAAGTTGTGCCTCTAAGAAAGTTTGAAACCAACCAAGATTGTACCCATTTGTGTCAAAATAAATTGTTTGCATCTTAAAAGGAAAACACCTCTCCTGATTCTTTTATTGGTGGTGGCCCTCAAAGTCAGTGGTCAGCCGGATAAATGGTGGCAGCGTGGTCAAGTGGTCACTGAGAAGTTTTAAAACTCCAGTCAGTTAAATGGTGAAGGGGTGAGACAGTACCCTGCCAATAAACGTGAAGTTGCTGAGGTAACTTCGAGGTTTCCTTGGATTGGAGGTCAGCAGTGTGGACATAGAAAGATTGTCCAGTCTGAGGCGGTCAAGAAGTGGTGGTCACATATTGGCGGCAGCGGTGGGATCTTTAAGAGAGGGTCCACCCTGTCCAGCCCGGTTGATTTGAACGTAGCTTCACCGCAATGGGCTCCGGATCATCAGGGCCAGTGGGGATCGGCAACTGCCGGGGTTGGAACTGCCCGGCCCCCCCTTCCCTCCTGGCCCCCGGTTTCTCCATTGGGGCGGGCCGAGGATGTTTTAACATCTCCTGTTGCAGTTCCGAGGTCAGCCCCGCCGTGTAGTGGTAACGCAACGCCGATACGTTCCAGTCTACCTGGGCGGCCAGGACTCGAAAGCGGGAGATGTACTGGGACAGGGTTAGATCCTTGATTGTCAGCCGGGCTAAATCTCTCAGCCAGCTCCTCATTCACGGAGACCCCCATGTCGCCCGGATCGCATCTAGGAAAGCCCGCAGCGTGTTGGTATGGGGACTGGGCCCGGATCAACGCGGTGGCCCACGTTGCTGCGGTCCCTTTCATCAGGTTGAAGATAAACACCACCTTGGCGCGATCATTGGCGAACTCGTTGGGGCGCTGCTCCAGGTATAGTTCCACTTGGCAAACAAAAACCTCCATCTGAGCCGGGTTGCCACTGAACGGGCCGGTGGGCTCACTCCCGGTGCCGTCCGGCCCGGGTACGTAGTTCACCCATTCCTACTGCAGCGCTTGCACTTGTGCATCCGTCAAGTTAGCCATGGCGACCACTGGCGTGGAACGCTTCTTGCGGCGTCCCGAAAGCGGCGGCCCGTGGTGTGCGACGGGGTTCTTGGAGTTCTCCGGCCAGCTGTCACGATCACGGACGTAGCGGGCCCCTTAATCACACACTCAGAGACGTACTGAAGGCTAACTACTTTATTGAGTATAAAAACAGCTCCAAAGAGTAAATAGTCCAATAATAAGCAGTAGTTCAATATAGAAAGCAAGATTGTCCAAAAGGTAATAATCAATATAGTCCAAAGGAACGTAGCAAAAAGGCTTGAAGCTAGGCAAGGCTCCACAAGGCTATGTGGATCAGGAACAAAAGCAAGGCTCCACAAATCTATGTGGATCAGGAACAAAGGCAAGGCAAGGCTTGATGACCACGGCTAGCTTGTGGTCCCACTCCGCTTCACGCCTATCCAGGAAAGACGTGGCCGGAGAACTGGGGATGTGTTCCCAGGGACCCTATACTTAATCCTTCGGCCGAGGTCCGCGACGCTCAGGGCTTCTCCGTCTCCAATCTCTGCTCACGGACCTCGGCCTGTCTAGGACCCTAGACCAAGCCCTCCTGGTAGATTCAATGTCCGTCTCCTATCGAAGGAGCGACCTTGCCTCTCAGCAGCTGTGTCGCTATCTTCCTGAGAACTTTCCTCCCTGGCACTTTCCCATTCGGCTTCGTCCATGTTTACACTTTCAAACTCCTGGGAATTCCTCCCCCCTGGGTGTTCATAACTCCCTTCGCTGTTTTCCATCTCCACCTGGTGATCGGAATCTATGCTGGGCCCAAATATCATTTCATCCCATGCCAAGCTCTCTGCAGGCGAGCGAGGCCCATCCGAAGGGCCCTGTGCTTCCCCCCAGTCATCTAGCTCATCCTCTGAATCCACATCTGCTGCTGCAGGCCCTAAAGCTAATGGAACCCCGGGACCTATTCCCTGCCCTCCAGGCACCAACGAGAACTGCTGTGCTACAATAAAGGGGAATAGACAGTATGATAGCTCTGTACACACTGATTTTGGTGCTTTGCCTCAGGTGTTTGTTACTCTAGACCTTTTTGTGAAGCCTTCCAAATTCACTATATGCCTTTGCTAATCTGTGATCTCTCTCTTTATCAATCTCGGCATCTGAAGAGATTATGCTTCCCAGGTAGGTGAACTGCTGAATGGACTTAAGCACAGATTTACCTATGCTGATGTGGGGATGGTGGTGTGGGCTGGTAGAGAACTTCCGCTTTCTTCAGGTGGTCTTCCAGCCGAAACAGCTGTTGCAGCTGTTGCAAAGCAGGATGTTAGGCGCTGCAGGGCTGCTTCTGAATGGGCAACAAGGGCAGCAGCCTCTGCAAAAAGCAGCTCACGGACTAGATAGTTTAGAGTCTTAGTGCGAGCCCTCAGACGGCTTAAGTTGAACAAGCTACAATCAGTACGATATGCCGTCTTCTTCATCATCATCATCTGCCATAGCCCTTTGGAGCATCATGCTGACGAAGATTGTAAATAGGGTTGGTAAAAGAACACAACCTTGCTTCACTTCACTCACTTGCTTCATAATAGTTTGCATTATACTGCAACAATGCTTGAGTGACAATGAGCTTATCTATACAAACAAAACAATCAGCATTTAGTGTAAAAGGCAAAGTGAGGATCCAGTACAGCCAAACCATGATTGTTTCATGAAAACTGTACCCTGATGCTGTTGTAAGATGAACACAGAATGTGTGGCTACCTGCAAAACCAGTCTAGAGCACACTTATTCTGGACTTGTCCAGGAATATTTGGGAGATGTAAATGAGCCCATAGTATAGTGACTAAAAGAATTAAGGCTGGAGATTGTGAGCATAAACTATGAGAGAGAGGAGGGAGTAGAGAGTCAAGCAGTAAAGGGGGTTATAGGGAGATCAGAAGATTCCCTCTAATTGATAGATGTATAAACACTGACTTTATTTAACCTGTGGCAATAGATGAGATAAAAATACTTCCTCCATCTGACATATTGTATATTTTTTGACCAGTTTTAGTGAATTTCTATAGATATGTGCAATAGATTGCCTTGTTGCATTTATTGCTATAAATAGTCCTTTTAGATGGATCCTTTGTATCTTCTTGAACAGGCAGCCTGTCCTTTTATGCTTGCTCAGTGTTCATGCTTACTGCTACACAAAGGGAAAGGTTGCTTGTTCTGTGCAGAGACATTGGGAATAAACTGAAGAAAACAAGTGGGAAAAGAGCATTGTGTGTTGAACCTGCACTGGAAGACTTACATCCTGTAGGTCTTGCAATCCCCCATAGTTAAAATGGCTTAACTCAAACAAAATCTGGTCAACGATTAGTGTTTTTTTCTCACTCACATATCTTTTAAATGCCTACCTTTTCTCTCCAGACGTAATACTGGTATGCCTAATGCATCATTTGAAAAACTATGTAAAAAACCTTGCTTACTCCTTGTTAACTACTTTTGCATTGTGTATGGTTGTAAGAAGAAGAAGAAGAAGATCTTAATTTTTCTACCCCGCTTCCGTTTCCCTGAAGAGACGAGGTGGCTTACATGGGGCCAAGCCCAGACAAAGTACAATTAAAAGCAAAGCAATAACAAATTAAAACAGCATAAAAAGCATAACAATAATAAACAAGTATCAAAACCCAAAAATATGGCTTGGGTTTCTCTTTCATTTGTAGAAGTACAATATTAAAAATGAACAGAAGGGCCAGTTTTAGTATTAAGGTTTACATGAAGTGAGACGTGTTGAAAGAACGTGAGCATATTATTGTGTTTTCTTCCAAACTGGAATTATATTGCCTTAAAAGATACCTCAGAAACGTAGCTACAAGAATATTGATTAGATGTTAGAGCCTATAATTTTATATCATCTACTTGTTTTTCTTAATTTGCACTAGGAATTTGTTCCAGCTCCAGCATAGACTTCTTGTTCCCAAGACAAAAAAAAATTGTTCCTAAAACCTTTTTATTCAAACAGGCATTGAAAAATGAAGGTTTTAAAGATCTAGTCAGGGGTGCTGCAGTTTTTAACTTTGAATATGTTTTGATGGGTTTAAACTGATTTTTTTAAACTGCTGTTTGTGTTTACTTCTGTTTTTTTTTTTTTATATTATTTTAAATTCTGTGCTAATGCTTCTATGTTAAGCAGATTTGAGTCCCTTCTTGGGAGGTTAAACAGGTTAAATAATAATAATAATAATAATAATAATAATAATAATAATTGTGCGGTTTTCTGGCATTGTATATTTCTGCCGTTTCTGTGATAGTTCATTTGCCTGGCAGAATATGTCAAGGAAAGCTTGCTTTAATTGAAGTCAGTAATCGGAAACATCTCAAAACACAGCAGACAAAGAGTTAGTACAAGAAAACTGCACTCCAAATCAGAGCTGACAGCTGGCACAACAAAGCATTACATGGGCAGTTCCTTGACAAATTTGAAAAAAAGGTTGATGAGAAGACCTTTTTATGGCTCACAAATAGAACATTGAAGAAGAAGATAGAAGTTCTGAATCTTGAAGCCCAGGAGTAAGCCAACAGAACCAATGCCATTAAGGCCAGGATCAAAAAATCAGCTGATGACCCAAAATGCAGACCGTGCAAGGAAGCTGATGAAAACCATGGACCATATCCTCAGCTGTTGCAAGAAAATCGCATAGACAGACTACAAACAAAGACACAACTCTGTGACCCAAATGATTCACTGGAATTTATGTCACAAGTACCACCTGCCAGCAGTAAAGAATTGGTGGGATCATAAACCCACAAAAGTCATGGAAAATGAACATGCAAAAATACTATGGGACTTTCGAATCCAGACTGGCAAAGTTCTGGAACACAATACACCAGATATCACGATTGTGGAAAAGAAAAAAGTTTGGATTATTGATGTTGCCATACCGGGTGACAGCCGCATTGAAGAAAAACAACAGGAAAAACTCAGCTGTTATCAAGACCTTTATTATTTATTTATTTAAAACTTTTGTGCCCCGACCTTCTCACCGCTATCGAGGGACTCAGACCGGGACTCAGACCTCAAAATCAAACTGCAAACCAGTACAGGTGGTCCCAGTGGTCATTGGCACACTGGGTGCCATGCCAAAAGATCTCAGCCAGCATTTGGAAGCAATTAACATTGACAAAATCACAATATATCAACTGCAAAAGGCAACCTTATTTGGATCTGCACATATCATTTGAAAATACATCACACAGTCCTAGACGCTTGGGAACTGTTCGACTTGTGATTTTTAAAATACAAAATCCAGCATATAGGTCTCATTTGCTGTGACATACTACGGTGTCAGTAAAATAATAATAATAATAATAATAATACATACACTGCTCTTCTCACACTTGTGCCTTTTCATTCAAATTTACACAAAAAATGCTATCATTAAGGCAAACCAATATAAGGAGACTGTATTCACCATGGGCATACAGGCTTTGGATAATCATTTCTTATACACCAGTGGGATCCAGAGTACTTTTAAAAAATCTCTGCAGATTTTCTTTAGTAACACTATCTGTGTATTGGAAGTACTATTGTCTCCTCCCTATTAGCATGTTGGTCTCATTGAAGCTTGGAAGGTGAGAAGGACAGGTGTCTTATTATTTCATAGAGCCCCATACTGCTCCAAGATCTCTTTTGACTCAAAGTTAAAGCAGCCCTATTCTGTATCCCTTTTAGGATCCCTCCATAGTTTCCCCCTATACATCTGAACTCATACATAGGAGTAAAGTGGGTTTTACTCTCAGGAAATTAGTTGATTGTACTCACTCCATGAGACATCCCTCTTTTTCCCTCCCTCATTTCATATGCACTGTATAGTCAAGGCTTTGTGTATGTCTTGAGTACAAAGAAGAAATAGCTTAGCCATCCCTTCCATTTCTACACACTGCAATTCAAAGCAATATTTGCCACTCTTGTAAACTCTCAAGTGCCAAATAATATTTAAGCCCAAATTAAAGGCAAGCAAGTGTGCATTGAGTTACAAATGTATGTGGCATCCTCTAATCAAGGCTTCACATATGTCCAGAATACCAAAACAAAATGGCTTTAACCCTTCTTGTGTGCCACACATCAGTCTCCTGATGTACCTCCCTCACCCCACCTTCCCCCTGAGGACCCATCCAGACAGGGCTTTAAACACAAAAATGGACACACAGCGGATTGAGTGGAAACACCCACAGAGCCAGTAGAACTCTCTGAAACTCTGTAACTCTGTATACAGAGCTTTAATAAATAATTTGGGGAAGGGAGAAATCCAGCAGAATTTTTTAAATTAAAAAATTACCTCCATTATGTGCTTATTTGTATGTGTACAAATGTGGATATGCTTGTATTTGTTATATTAAGATATGTGCATGTGCACATATGTGGATCAGCTCATAAGCCGTCCTCTACCCACCCTCCATTTCAGGCCCGGATTACCCATAAGGCCAGCCTAGGCCATGGCCTCGGGTGGCAGGTTTTGGGGGGCAGCGGATTCAACCCCTCGAAAACATAATTTTTTTATTAAAAAACCGCCCGCTCGCAGCGCTTTCCCCCCGCCTTCTCCCGAGAGAGTCATCATACCTTGGGAGAGGGCGGGGGAAGAGCGCTGCGAGGGGGCGGGGAGGAGGGAATGGCGCCCACCCCTTGCCTTGGCCGCCCCCTTGCAAAGGAAGGCGGCGAGGAGGAGGAAGGAAGCTCTGCCCTGCGGGCGGGCATGCATGCATGCAAGACGCATGCC
Organism: Anolis apletophallus; assembly: GCA_030556195.1. Taxonomy (NCBI): domain Eukaryota; kingdom Metazoa; phylum Chordata; class Lepidosauria; order Squamata; family Anolidae; genus Anolis; species Anolis apletophallus. The sequence goes on from JARBWK010000001.1 coordinate 77,375,747, forward strand.
CGCCAGCGGGCTTCCTTTCCTCCTCCTCCGCCTGGCTGCCTCCTTCCTTTGCAAGGGGCGGCCCAGGTGGCAAGGGAGGAGGGCGGGACTTCCCTTCCTCCTCCTCGCGCCTTCCTTTCAGTCGCGGGAGGAGGAGGTGGACGGAAGCCGCGCGGCACTGCTCGTGGGGCTTCCATCCCAGCCGCCTCCTCCTCCTCCTCCCGCGACCAAAAGGAAGGCGTGAGGAGGAGGAATGGAAGTCCCGCCCTCCTCCTCCTGCCCTATTTTTGGTCGCGGGAGGTGGAGGAGGCGGCGGACGGAAGCCCCATGAGCAGTGCCGTGCGGCTTCCGTCCACCTTCTCCTCCTCCTCCTCCCGCGACCGAAAGGAAGGCGCGAGGTGGACGGAAGCCATGGGGCCGATGCCACGCGGCTTCCATCCACCTCCTCAGGCCCTCCTTCCAGTCGTGGAAGGAGGAGGCGATTGAAGCCGCAAGGCTGGGACTGCTGCCACAGGGACTGCTGCCACGGGACTGCTGGGGGACATGGCTTTCCGCACCCTAGGGGGGCGGTGCAGGGCATTTTGGCCTCGGGCGGCCGAAGAGGCTAATCCGGGCCTGCTCCATTTTATCCTGAGACACGGAAGGGAGGCCAGTGCGGCCAGTGGGGGAAGAAGGCCTGGGACTAGCAGATCTGTGTGGAGAACTGCTCTTAGGTTCCGGGTTTTATTGCCCCTCTTCTAAAACCTTATTTTGGTGCTATCTGGAAGTGCCCTGAGTTCAATCAAATATGCTTTGTAAACATAATAAAAAATAAGGCATGTCTTTCCATAAACCATTAATTACAACTAAGGGATGTTTAAGTCATCTTAAAGCCCTTAGGAATGCATAAGATCTAGTGTGTGTACTCACGTATACATCAACTTCATTCCTAGAATTGTGACATGAGTATATGTAGAAATTTCAGTTTGGATTTAGAAGAACCTCATGTGACCCATGAGGACTAAGATTAAGGTAATTCTCCGTTCTTTTCATGTTGTAAATTCAGGGTATTTCATGCCACATTTTGATGCCACATGTGGAGGGAAACCTTTGCTTTCTTGGTGGGGGATGGATTGGCCATACACCCCAGCTGTGCAGATGCAGTCTCAGCCCTGGTGGGCATAGCCAGTGCCACTCTTCCCTCCCCCCCCCCACTTTCACCCCCAAAACAAAGAGAAAGCACAATCTTCCTGCAAAGATATTTCTATCTCATAAACCACATTTAATGGTTCACTCTAGCTTACTTCATATTTGTGCTGACTTTTAAACATTGAATTGTTTTAGTGCTAGATTATTTTGAATCCAGTTTGGTTCTCTTTGATCCTGTCATCATTTCAGAGTAGCTGCAAAGATGTTAGAATGGTTAAAGTGCTAGTGAATAGCATGTTTGTGTTATTCATAAATTGTGATCTTATATTAGAAAGAAACAGTACATGTATGTGACACTACATTTTACAGACTATGAAACCTAGACAAATATGGAATGTAAACAAAAGGAACCCTAGAAGATGTGCCTTCTGGGATGATTTGCACCTTAAAGCAGATTAATTAATTTTAATTAATCATTTCTACCCAAAACCTAAAGTGTAAAATTTACTTAATACTGTGGAGATTTCCTTAGTCCATAGTGACAAAGCTAAAGTCAGGCCTGCCATGGTCTTACTTGTATATTAATTTAACATGGGAAGAAAAATGACATATCAGGCACAGCCTCTGCTTTTCTCTGTAAATTCACTGACCTCTTCAAAACATAAGAACATAAGAACATAAGAAGAGCCATGCTGAATCGGACCTCAGCCCATCTAGTCCAGCATTCTGTATCACACAGTGGCCCACCAGTTGTACACGGGGATCTCAGGCAGAAGGGAGGCCGACCCCCACAACCAGTACCCAGGGAAATCCTGCCTACCTCAGCCAACTCCAAGGTGGCACTTGAATGTCCTTTTCTGTAACTACCGATACACATTCAAAGCAAGACAGTCAAATATTCTGCTGCCTAGTGGGCCATAAGCAGTAGAAAAAAGAGAAAGCCCAGAAAGAAAAAAATGTTGAGGATGGAAGAGAGAAGACAAAGAACTGGGGGGGAGGGGGGTAGATGAGGGATAAGAATGAGAGAGAGAGAGCTCAGTTCCAAGAGGCAGAAAAAATAATCTACTTGCAAAGTATGCACTCAATCCCTCAACTAAGGCCTCTTCTCACATACTGATGCCTTAAAATGCCCTTGCTCTCATATCCTTTCTCCAGCTACCTCATCACACTAGAGAATGAATCCACTTTAAATCCAGTTTCTGCCTCCTGCAGAATTCTGAGGTTTGTAGTTTAGTGAGGCTGTTAAAGGCTCCTCCCTTATCCACAAACCCAAGAATGTTGCAGGAGGCAGCAAGTGGATTTAAAGTGGATTCATTCTCTAGTGTGATAAAGTGGAAGGATAAGCATTGTTGCTACTGTAGTGAATCTTATCTGCATAAGTTAATACTCAATTATATAAATATCATGCAAGCAGCATTGCCCTGTGAAGAAGCTAGGAAATGGGGGCAATTTAAGTATGTATACAAGAGGAAATGCTCTTTGTACAAGGTTAAACCAATATGAATAACCCTTTAAAAAGTGCAAGATGAGGTAATAGCATACACTTTAACCACTGCCCTAACCATCCTAGATTTATATGTAGTAAAACACTCTTTAAAAGTCATCTGAAGGTAATGTTTGAGGGCAATTTCTTGATTAAAGTAGAATCCCATATCAATATACTCTTCAGAAAGAAGTACTTAAGACATTCTCTTTTTATTATTTTCCACTTAATTTTGTATGTCATACATGTTATCCAAAGCAGATGGTAGCTTTAATAGTAAAACTTTATTACATTTATATTCCTATAACACATACTTCATGAGATAATGGGTTTTCCCCAGTTTCTATTTTGCCATTCAAATTAGAATTGAGGTCCTGGCAAGTATTTTATTAATGAATGTATCTAAATTTAGGACAGTGTTCAAATAACTAAAGATAATACCATACATCGAAACTGTCTAATAACCACGATTGGACTGAACAAAATCATTTCATTTTGCAGCCATTCAGCTGAAGTTTGCCATTAATAAAGTTTTCTTTCTGGATAAATGCCATTTGTTTGAATGAGCAGCTTGTTCAAAAATTGTGCTCAGAACATCATTGCTAAAAATTGGCTGAAATCATTGGCAATTCCCTATTTGTTATGGAAAAACTGACACTAGAATCCCTCTGTGTGCTTAAAAGTCTATAAAATACAGAATCCAAGGATCTCAAAATAACAGAGAAGACAAAGCATACATACCATAGAGCCAGCATGGCCTTCATTGTATCAGTTTTTTTGCTAAAACTCCAGGAGAATAGGATTCAAATCAGTGCTCTGCCATGAAAACCCAATTGGTTATTTGGGGGCAAGTCAAGTACTCTCAGTTTGAGAGAAAGATAAAGAAATCTTGTTAAATGTGGAATGCCCTGTCGGAAGTGACTCAGGACTTCATGGCCTCCATGATAACTATGGGTCTGTCCCAAATGGTGTCTTGCCCTACTCATGCTACTGGGCACACTTTGGACCTTGTTTTCTGTGCAAGGTGGGATGATGGTTATTGTGGTGTGGAGGAACTTGTCACAGTTCTGTTGTCATGGACCAACAACTACCTGGTCAGGTTTAGATTTGGTGAGATGTCAAAACTCTGCAGGTGTGGGGAACTGATTAAGATGATCTGCACCAGGAGGCTTCTGCATCCAGATGGATTCCTAACAGCTCTTGGGGATTTTCCTGTCACCTTGGCAGGTGACCCTGTCGAACCTCTGACTGACCTCTGGAATGGGGAAATGCTCCTGATATTTCTATCTCATAAAGCAGAGCCAAACCATCCCCTTGATTTTTTTAAAGGAGTTGGCGATGAAGCAAGTGAGATGGAGACTAGAGCAATATTGGTAGAGAACCCAAAGCGAATCTGACTGAGCACTGGCTAGAATGTATTTGAAAACCTACTCCATGGCAATGGAAATCATTCCTTGATGCTACAGTAGAGAAATTGTTCCTTGCTGACACCACTGCATCTGTAAGTCCCTGTGACCGCTAAGACCATCAAACTCAGTACATGTAAAGTCATCACTAGCAACTTCAAAGCGGGCACTTTTAGGTGTGGCCATTGTGCCATGTGTAATTTTGTATCACCTGCTAAAGAAATCGAAGTCCCTGTGACCGCTAAGACCATCAAACTCAAACAGTTCTTCACTTGCGCCTCAGAATCATCCGTGTATTTATTATTTTTCTTTGCCCACGTCTTTACGTGGGAATGACCAAACGATCCTTGAGGAAAAGATTGAGTGAACACAAATCACGCATCTTGACTGGGAACGAAGATACTTATTTGTATAGACACTTTAAAATGCGCATTCATCACAACCAGACTTTAAATTTGTTGGATTTAAAAAGGTCACCATACCTCCGCATGCTGACATACAGACTACGTTATTGAAATGTGAAAGAAAATGGATAATCCGCGCTAATAGCGAACAACCAACCGGACTAAATGAAACTCTTAGTTTAAATGATATTCTCCTTTAAGTAGCATCTTGAATAGTTTCACAGTTGCATCAAGATAGTACTTGATTGCAGCGTGGTCCTTAGTGTACTTAAGCAGCTTTTCAGTTTTCCTTTACAACGGATTTTCGGTCGTCGCCATTGAGGCTATATTCTTTATTACGTGCATTGCAGCATCGCCATTGTAGCGATATATATATATATATATTCTTGGATGTTTACATTGGTAAGTGGGGATTCCAATCTCCTTCCCTGAGTTACTGCCTCTATATATGGGATACTATTATAGTATGTACATTTTGTATTACAGATTACTGTTTAAATTGCATTTCTACTTATTTGGGGCCACCCTGAGGAAGATACAATTCGAAATGGGTCGGTTCCGTTAATTCTACAACCCGTAGGTGGTTTGCCCAGTGATTTCACTAAGACGGAGCGAATTTGGCCATTGGAGGCTTGGAGCAGCAACTCGCGTTTTCCTACCATTGTGGATTACAATTTCCCCTTGAGGGGAGCTTGGGTTTCAGCCAACGGGCTGTGGATTATAATTTTGGTTGACGAAGATTCCATATTTTGGTGTGTATTTAGCATCCAGCTTGCTGATATTCATCCATTATCCTCCGCGGACACGAACTCTGAACATTCATATTTGCCATTGTGGTTTGCGATACTTCAGCGTCTTTGAGAGACTGGAATTGGATGGATATCTTATTGTTTATCTTATTGTTAATCCACTGCTAATTGGCTACACGCAAGTTGGGGTAGCGTGAGTATTGTTGACTGTGATATACATATGCTATCTATGTTATAAGTCTCCTACCTTATTTGATTATTGTATGGTTCTTATATAGGATTATATATTGTTCAGCGTTATTTACCATAAGGTTATAAAAGATTGAAAGTGAGCAATAGTCCCGTTCATTTCATTGTTAAGTATAGATAGTAGTCGGTAATGTTACTTCCTATTTACTTTCGGTCTCCTGTTCATACCTCTGGCCGTTGACCTGTGGGATTTCTCAAGGTTCCATTATGTTCCCCATGATGTTTAATATATACACTTCTTGGTGAGGTCATCCGCAGTTTTGAAGTGCTACCTGTATGTGCAAGACACCCAATTCTACTTCTCCTTTCCACCAAATATCAAAGAAGCTATCCTGCCCCTAAACCAATGCCTCTCATCAGTAATGGACTGGCTGAGGGCAAACAAATTGAAACTTAATCCAGATAAGACAGGGGTACTTCTGGTCAATTGGAAGGCAGATCAGAGAATAGGGATTTAGCCAGTGCTAGATAGGATTACACTCCCCTGAAAACAGAGGTCTGCAGTTTGGAGGTTCTCCTGGACTCAGCACTGAACCTGGAGGCCTATGTGGGGTGGGCTCTGAAAGAGTGCTCAGAAACTTCAGCTGATCCAAAGACCTGAAGCCAGGTTATTTGGCTGACCACATCCTCTTGTACAAACCTGCCTGGGCCCTGAGATCTTCAGGAGAGACCCTTCTCTTGGTTCCACGTCCATCTCAAGCTTGGTTGGTGGGAACAAAAGAGTGGGCCTTCTCGGTTGCTGCCATGCGAATCTGGAACTCTATGCCCAGGGAAGCCAAAATGGCTCCCTCCCTGCTGTCCTTATAGCAGCAGGTTAAAACCTTTTTACTAAAGCAGGCTTTTTAAAGAATGTTTTTAAGATCATAGCAGGGGCTGCTGTGGTTTTGTATGTTTTTATGGATTTAGTCAGAATTGTTGTTAATAATAAATGTTTAATGCTGATTTAATATTGTATTTTGTAAATTTTAAACTGTATTGTAATGTTTTTAATGTTCTCCACTTTGAGTCTCTTTATGGAGAGAAAAAGCAGGATATTATTATTATTATTAATAAGATATTTGGAAAATAGTATTAAATATATATTTTATGTTAAGAAGGTCTGATAAGAAAAATTTTAAATTCCAGTTTGGAAAGTATTCTGTGCAAAATTAATATATGGTTGTTTTAGCTTTATATGCACAAATTTCTGCACATCTATACAATTATTTGTAAAGAAAAAATATTTCTGCACAGAAATCACTGTTTTCTAGACAGAAAAACACATGTGAATTTTGGTTAGAATTAGTCCCGAATTGCAAATAATTTTTTTTAAAATGGCAGTTATCTAAAGCTTCTTTTTTTGCAGCAGTAAGGCTATTGCTAAAAATTACTTGCCACTTCATCTGATATGAAAAATAGTGAAGAATTACACCTCTACGTAATTATCTACTTAGTCTCTCTTTACGAGTCATATACTTTTGTATCATTAGTATATGTTTGTTAAATATGTGTCTTTTTTCTTTTGTTCTTTCTTGTTTTTAGTCATACTATGATATCTCAATAAATTTTTTTAAAGAATTACACCTCTACTCTATGGTAGGGACAACTTGAAAAGATGTAAGAAGAACAATGTATAAATCCACCTAAAATTCCTGGCATGAGATCCTGTTTTCCAGTTGTGCAGTATAAAATTATGCAAATAAAATTATGGCGTATTAATGAATTATGCTATTGAGGTTAATTGCATGGCATAACCATATTCTTGCCCATTATACAACAGTCACTTGAACTCCCATATATCTCAAAAATTATACTTAACATCCTCCTGGTTCATTGGTGGAGGGGCAGGAGAATGGAAGAAAAAGGTTCAATCTACATTGACAATTTAATGCAGTTTAAAATTGAAGTTGGACCACTCCCCACTGACTGAGGTTGTCTTCAATTTGAGAGCATATAAGTACCCCCTGACCTCCAAACCAGTTCTAGGACTTGCAATATAATCATATGCACAGTCAACCAGTGAAAGAAATTGAGTAACACAATCTGTGAGTAGATTATGGCCAATGTTTTTATGGACGGAACATTGTTTTAATCCAGAGTGAATGTGTATGGTGCTAATGTAGTTGTATTTTAATGTATTTTTAATGTATTTTAATTGTTGAAGTGTTTTGGGGTTTATATTGTTATTATGTGGGCATCGAATTGTGCCGTACTGTAAGCCGCTCTGAGTCCCCCCTTGGGGGTTGAGAAGAGCAGGGTAAAATCCCGAAATAAATAAATAAATAAATAATAACTGTTGTATGTATATATTCTAGATATTAAAGTATTTCTATATTATCTATTCACCTTCTTTACAAAGTTAATTCTTCTCATTATACTTTTTAATTTTTCTCCGCCCCTCCCCCACCACATTATCCTCTATATCTTTAACCATAAACAGTTTTCTTAATCTTTGTACACTATCCTTTGTACAATATTTATTGTACAATATCTATTCTTCTCAGTGGTGGCCCCACAGCTTTGGAACTCCCTCCCCAGTGAAATTAGATCAGTACCCTCACTCTTGGCCTTCAGAAAGAAAGCAAAGGCACGGCTGTTAGACCAAGCCTTTGGTTACCTTTGGTTAGTACACAGTGCAAGAAATGAATAGAGATTGTGTGCAATTGCCACTTGGAATGGCCTCGGATTACAATTTTGGATTATGTGATTTTAATGTTTATATTAATATATTTGCAATTCTATGTCTTAATGTCTAAATGTTGCTTATGTTTTATGGTTTAATATGTTTTTAATAGTTTAATTCACAGTTATGTGTTATTGTTTGATTTCATGTTTTGATGCTTTTCACATGCCTGTTGGCATTAAATTTTGCCATGACTATTCTGGAAACCACTTTGAGTCCCCTCAGGGGTGAGAAAAGCACTATACAAATACAGCAAATAAATAAATAAATAAATAAATAGGTTGAAAGTGATTTCATGCAGGCAATCGCTGCACTGAATTCTCCTTGCTATCAAACCGTTGGGAAAGAATAACAATATTGTCATCTCCCTGATGTTTCAGCTTCAGAGAGAGTGAGATCATTTAGGCCTTTTCTAGACAGCTGTATAAAATCCACATTATCTGCTTTGAACTGGATTATATGGCCGTGTAGACTAAGATAATCTAGTTAAAATTAGATAATGGATATTCTGCTTTCATAACCTGGATTATCTGACATCCTAGAAGAAGCCATAGTAATGGAAGTCCCCTTCTCTCTGTGTTATCTAAGTGGTACACTGCTCTAAGATACCACACAGGTGTCTCTTATCCCACATCATGATGCTTAAAATGTTATATGTACAGTTGTGTCTCACTTATTCAACATAAATGGTAATGTTATGGTTATTTTATAATTTAATGTTTTAATTAATGTGAATCTGTGTTTATATTGTTATGGTCAGGCCTGGATTACCCATAAGGCCACCCTAGGCCATGGCCTAGGGCAGCAGTCATGGGGGGGGCAAGTCCGCCCCCCTCATTTTTTTTAAAAAAAATTAAAGTTCGATCTTTGGGCGCTCCTGCGCCTGCATGCGGAGCACCATAGGCCCTAGGGCCTCTGATGCAGCTTCCCGCTGCCCCCTCCTTGCTCACGTCAGCCCCGCGCCGTGAAGGAAGGAGGGGTGGGGCCAACACGAGCGAGGAGGAGGCGGAGGGAAGTCCCGCCGCCCCTTCCTCACTTGCATTGGCCCTCCTTCCTTCAGTGAGGAGGAAGGAGGCCCCCCTGCAAACAGCCCCGGTCCCCGCAAGCGGCCCCGGTCCCCGGGGTGGGGGCGGCGCTTCCAGAGTGTGGCCTAGGGCGCCACAAACAGTTAATCTGGGCCTGGTTATGGTGTATGTGTTGACATTTGCTGTTGATTGTAAGCCACCCTGAGTTCCCCCGTGGGGGTTGAGAAGAACGGGGTACAAATATTTGAAATAAATAAATAAATACAGTCAGAAGAAGGTTTATTACCTCATGTTTGTGAGATTTAACCTGAAGAGAATGGCTGTGGGACTGGAAATAGAACACATAGTTTTGCTTTGTTTCTTCTTGAATGATCTCATTTGGAATTCTTACCTGTATGTTAACAAATTTTCCTCCTTTACAGGAAAATACAACTCATGCATGTTGCTAATAGTCATATTGATCACATGCTACTCCATAGCAAATATGACATGTTCAGAAGGCCATATTTCATCTGAAATGTCAGCTGCTAACTCAAACCTTCTTTGCTCTTAGCAAATGAGTGAGTAAAGAGAAGGGGGGATTTTTTTTTAAAAAAACCTAGTTTTTAACGGAGAGTGTTCCCAGAATTCCAATGGCAAAAGCTCCTGATATCAAAACTTCCACATTGGTGTAATCTTTCAAGTGGTGACATTCAACCTGCATAAAGAAAACATTCAAGCCATTCTGAACATTTACAGATGAGTATGAATCTAAGGGTGCTGCTATGAAGACTGTTAAATAAATCAAATTCTCAGTCATCAATCAATGCCACGAAAAGGTAGCAAGGTTTTATCTCATTTATGCTACCTTTATCTTAGAGGAAGCCATTGCAGAGATAAGCCCTTTTAGGTTGACACCCAGCTGCCGAATCTGACATCTCCACAGGCAATAGAGTGGAACATACTGTAGATTTTTATCCTAATTGGTTCTGCCCAATTAGCCTCTTCTTCTACCTGATTCTGAATAGAGTTACCACTAGAGGCTATCTTTCAATGGAAATGAGCTTTACAAATATTCTTCACCAGCGCAAATAGAGAAGAGGGACAAAAAGAAGGACAGAAGAAAAATGTGAAAGAGATTTTTTCGTAATAGGGGATCTTAATATCTCAGTATTTACAGCTATTATTTGCAAATTAATTATTATCACAAAATTCCAACAAAATTTTCACTGATATCACTAGTGGCATTACAGACACATCAAAGGAAGATCACTCTGGCTTCTGGACACTGCTTGCAGGGATGTAGATCTTCACTAATTTTAATTTCATAGAGAGAAAAGAGAAATTCTAGCTTTTTTTCTTCCTGCAAAGAATTTTTCAAAAACTACTCAGTTCTCGCAATTGGGGATATAATATGTGCTATTTTTCCATGTTATGCATAAAAATACTGCTCATTGAAAACTGATTTGTATGAATTTTGTGCAAAAGTGTTTTTTTAATCAATCCAAGATTCTTCTCATCAAAGTTTTCCAATCCTTGAGAAACACATATTTTGGCCTTTTGGGGAGGATATTTATTAATATTGTTTCCATTCCTAACTTCTTATGAGCTCTAGAAAGATTCAGACAATTACTTCATTTTAAGAAAAGAAATATCTTCTCTGTCTTATCTTTATTATTAATAAATTAGGATGATGATGACAAAAACAATAATTATGATCTTTCACCTCTGTGGCCAAAGAGCAGTGATTACCTCCATTTTGTGTCTGCAAAAGTTAGCCAGAATATAATGATTAATCAAATTAACACCAAATAAGCCTGGATGTTTTCAGCTAATATCACTTGGACAAAGAAATGTTCATAACTTACAGACCTCAGTCTGGGAGCTCTTGACATTATTAATAATCTCCTGGTTTTTCAACAAAATAAAACTATGTTGTATTACTTATCAAGTGGTTATTATGAAGTGTCTAAAAGTTGTTTTTTTAAAAAGCTTCAAATTCATATAACCTCTCCCCATTCCTTTGCTAAACAGGAAAAACTTTGTAGCTTAAAATAGTAATTTGATTTAATTAAAAGGATTGGCTGCCAAATGTAATGCATAGCAGGAAGAGAATGGAAAAAGGTACAAGAAGGAACGAGAAAAGAGTCTTGAAAGAAAAGGCGGAAAGAGGGAAAGACAATACAAAGAAGCAGGGGTTTAAACCACTGAGCAGCTGAATTTGCTAACCAAAACGTTATCACTTTGGATGTGGGGAGTGGGGTGAGCTCCTACTGTTAGCCCCAGCTTCGGCCATCCTAGCAGTTCAAAAACATGCAAATGTGAGTAGATCAATAGGTACTGGTCTGGTAGGAAGGTAATGGCGCTCCACACAGTCATGCTGGCCACATGACTTTGAAGTACTGTATATATGGACAATGGCAGCTCTTCAGCTTAGAAATGGAGATGAGCACCACCACTCCAGAGTTGGACATGACTACACTTAATGTCAAGGGGAAATTTTACCTTTACTTTACAAGAAAGAAAGTGAGAGAGAAGCCTTGAAAGAAAAAGCAGAGATAGGGAAAGAGAATAGATCGAAGAACAAGAAATTAAAGGTAGAGAGAAGGAAGGATGGAAGGGAGAGAGAAAGAAAGAAAGGAACTTTGTGTCAGTGGAGTCAAGGCTGGCTCTCCTGAGGGGGAGGCCCTGGAGAGCCAGGGTGGAAGAAGCCACCTTCTCCTCCTCAGCTTCAGGGCCTACAGGGCCTTGGCAAGCCAAGGAGGAAGACATGAAAACAGCTGTGGTGCCTTCACTGGTCATTCACCTCTTCCTCCTTGGCTCCTGGCCGATTGCTTTGTCAGCTCGCCCCTTCACTGGCTCTCTTGCCCTCTTGCCTGTCCTCTCACTGGTTCTCTCTTCTCTTTGCCAGCTTGCCCATTTGCCATCTCACTCACTTACTTGCCCCTTGCTTGCCCACGTCATCTTCCCTTTGCCAGCTCATCCCCTCACTGGCCCACTTGTCCGCATGTCTACTTGCCAGCTCCCCCACCCCCTCGTCCACTTACCTGCTCCCTCACTTGCCAATTCCTTCTTCCCTTTGATGGCTCACCCTTTTGCTGGCTTGCTTGCCCCCTCACCAACTGCCTTGCCCCCTTGATTGCCCAACCACCCCCTCAACAACTTGCTTGCTTGCTCAGTTTATTGCAGAAAACAATGGCATATGGGAAATAAGATGAGCATATTTACATTGAAAGCACATTTTGGGAAATATTTTTCCTCCCCAGCAACCTAAAAACACTACTTTCAACTTGAAAATCAAAATAGACTAATATTTGATACATCTCTGGGGTTAAGGTGTAGCTATTCATCATGTTACAGTGTATTTGTTAACATCATTTCTTTTGAACAATAGATATCCTTCATTGCATGTTTAAAAACATATTATTTTATTACAGCAGAAGGATATATGATTGGAGATCATGTTTAAAGTTTGCAGGCTTGAACGAGTTTCAAAAGATAGAGATCATATTCTCTACTGACATAAAATTATATAAGCAGGATGCTTTATTTTCAGCTGACAATCTGACCCAAGGGAAATGGAACAAACATTTTCCTCCTCTTCAAGTTAATTGCTTTTTATCTTCCCTTCATTGCAGGATGAAACATGACATTCACTTGCTTTCTCCAGTGATTATTAATCTTTGATATCAGAAGATAATCAAATGTGCATGATCTAACAACAGGTGGAATACATTTGGATATTTTTCATTTATGAAAAAAGGTAAGACATGATTAAGAAGTATGGAGAAAATGGAGAAAAAAGGACATATTTATGTGCATTTTAATGGATATACAGCCTTTAAAAAAGGCCACTGTTGACTGAAGAATATTTGTAAAAAGTTTTAGAAATATGCATAATAGAGGGGGAGATATTATTGTATTGCCTATTTTTCAAATGTGTGAGTGGGAACATTTACATATGCCAAGAAATGGTGATGCTATGGTCCACACCACCATCCTTACTTTGTCCCTGTCATTTAGGACTTTGCATCAGGAACAAAACTGGCACTAGTCACTGCTTGGCACCTGTCATGATGATGGACAGGGCAAGAAAATGATGAGACAGAAGGGAGGGAAAAGGGAAGAATTGTATTTCCTTTCCCTTTTCCCTTCTCTTATCATCTTCTCACTCTGGCTTGCTTCACTACAAGCACCGACCAATGAACACCACAATTTTTGTGCCTGGTGGGCACTGCAAAGCTCTGAATGATGGTGCAAGGTAGGTACCATCCCTTGTCCCTTGTCCTGCCCAAGTCCAGGAAAAAGAGAATTGTAGTGTAAACAGATTCAGCTACTTCCTGAATAGGAAGTTTTACACTAGTAACTGTTTTTCACTAGTAGAAATTGCAAACAAGCTCCAGAGCTTCATTGAATCTCCAACAAATCTCCAAACTTTTTTAAAACATGGGAAGTGGTCTTTTCTCTTGTTATGGTAAATAGTAGGCATGGTTGGGTTCGGTCGGAATCTCTGTAATTTGGAATAAATTTGGATCAAATTCGTTTTTGAAGCAATTTTGAAGCAATTTGGGAACCCGGAAGAATCCTTGCCATTTCGAAGCTTTTTCCTCCATTTCTCTTACGAATCAGTGAGTTGGAAATTATTCAGCTTTTCAAACCAGTGTGGATGGCTTCCCTTTGTTTCCTTTCCCTCCCGCGTCAGTCCTGGGTGAGAGCTGCTGTTTTACCCAGTTTGGATGGATTTCCTTCGGTTTCCTTTTTCTCCCTCATCAGTCCTGGCGAGAGCCCTGTTTAACCCAGTTTGGATGGATTTCCTTCGGTTTCCTTTCTTTCCCACATCAGTCCTGGGAGAGAGCCCTGTTTAACCCAGTTTGGATGGATTTCCTTCAGTTTCCTTTCTCTCCCATGTCAGTTCTGGGCAAGAGCCCTGTTTAACCCAGTTTGGATGGATTTCCTTAAGTTTCCTTTCTCTCCCTCGTCAGTCCTGGGCAAGAGAAGCAGTTTAACCCAGTGTGGATGGATTTCTTCCCTTTGCTTTCCCCCCTTTCTGGAATAAAACAACTACTTTCAAAGTAAAGACCACCCAATGAAACAGGAAATAACACTTTGAAACCATTAACAAAGGATTCAGAAGTCTCTGAAGTTTTGAAACGTTTTGAATTTTATTTCCTGTGAAAATAGGAATTGACTTTAGATCCAAACCACCAGCATCCCCTATATCTGAAACAAGTTTTGAACCATTTTTTATAATCAAACAAGCCTATTAAATAGACTCCACAGAGACCATATATTCCTGAACCAACTTATTTGGCCCATATAGAGCGATCTAATCTTTTTGAGGAGGGTTTTCCTTTCTTCATAAAATGCCTCATAAGCCCAGCTTTCCAACATTAAATGCACTAAAATATAAATATAATAATTAAACATTTTCTGTCATTAAAACCATGACGGATTATTAAACCATTAAAATATTGAAGTCCATTAAAAATCTGCACCCACCATAAAATCCTATTCACATAATCCCCACCATCATACATTATTCCCATCCAACATTATTTATTTATTTAAAAATCATATTGTAACCAGCTATATCCACAGAATAGTCAACAAAAGCAATTGGCAAAAAATGGAAAAATATTTAACAGAATAAATAGAATTAAAACTGAAGTGGCAAAAGAAAAGAAAAAATAACAGAAGAAAAGAAAACGCAAAATTCAACAGACAAGAACCAAAAAGATAATCAGTATGGCCCCCAAAATTGTATGTCTGAGCAGTAACATTTTAACTTGCCATCAAAATATATTGAGGTGAGTTACTTGGATTCTGCCCTGAAAGCAAGCACTTGTGAAACTGCCATATTTGAACTAGCTGTTTGGAAATATTTAGACCGCACCCCATTTTCCTCATCTGGAAAAGTAATAATTGTGGACTGTTTTTTTTTACTGTACTTCTTTTTGTGAAAGACTGAGACATAACAATTTCTTTTCCATACAAAATGATACATGTGCTGAGTTGTAAACTGTATTTTTATTTTTGTGCATAAGTGGATTTGCTGTGAATTATATGCTACTATTTCATTACCTCCCCCAAATAAAGTTATTAAAACCTTAACATGAGTCATTGACTGACTCTGTAGACCTCCAGTACTCAATTAGAAAACCTTTCTACTGATTGCTCCTTTCATCCTTAGATGTTTCATTCTTTCGGAAAATGTTCAGAGGTTAACATTCTGCCAAAGCCTTTTTTATTCTTTTGGTGCCACAAATTGCTCATTCTCCTCCCCTCTGCCCCCTTTTATGGTATGATTTGTCAGCTTCTCTTTGTTCCATGCTTCCCTCACTTCTTTATATGCCACGTACAGTTTGTCACATAAGCTTTTTCTGCATTTCCTTGACTTTTCCATTGAGCAAGGACACCCACTGGGTCACTCTCTTGCATCCTCAAGGAAAGCAATGGCAAATTTCATCTGTGTAAGTCTTACTAAGAGAACTTTATGATGGGTTTGCTTTTGGGTCATCGATGGGAATGGTTTGGGGCACAGAGACCACTTTTGTGAACATGAATCTGCCTGGACTCTTGGTGATCCAACCTAGAGATTCTCAGAATGTGGAAACAAGATATTACCTTACTTCTGAACTAATCTCCTGGTCTCTGTGTTTCTATCTTTTAGAGCCAAAATAAAGATGTTTCAAAACCACTGATTAACAGCCAAGCTTTCATTGTTCAGACATATCCTTGGATGACTTTTTTCCTTTATCTGTTTTTTTAAAAGTTGTTTTTGTCATTTGTTTTTTTTAATGAACATTTATCTGTGAAGAAATATAAACAGATAACAGAAAGGGGGGGGGGGGAATCAGACAAAGAAAACCCAGCCAGTCACTTTTGTCCTACTCTTCTCTTAATTTATCTTGACATTTGTATGTTTAAAAATGAACATGTTCTGATATATTGTTTTCAGCCACTTGTAAATCATTTCAGGTGACTTGATAGAAGCACTTAATAAATGGAACTTAACCAAACTTTTCTGCATGAAACCTGGAATATCATTCATTATATATAAATAGGCCATGCATTTTAATCTGAATTCTGCTTTCTTCGCCTTCTCTATCATACTATTAATCTTTGTTTGTTTCTGTTTTTATTGTTCAAGACTCTTTTGTATTTATTCACCCCAACAGTGACTTAAAAGACCCCAGAGCAGTGAAAGCTCATGCCTCTGATATCAGTGGAGTTGGTAAATCCATTCAGAGTTTTATATTTTGCACAGAAGTTTCAACACTTTGGAGTTTTCCTTTCAAACCTAGAGCAGCTTCATTGATGCAGCAAACATGGTCTTGGGAGAAAGGGCTACCTCAAGTTACTGGAACTATTTTCCCAACTACTTTGCTAACACTACATACTTTAATCATTGTTAGCACTAGAAATTTTATTGCACAAAAATGCTATTTCATGGCAATACTGTGATTATAGAGAGGAGAGGCATCTTTGTTATTACACCTCTCTTCATTAACACAGTTGTGCTGAATCACCAATTTGTGATCCCATGATCATATTTTTATAAACCCTTGTAATTCCACCTTCCCTGTGCTTCCACTACTCCATAATTATTTAAAAGCAATTTTGCAGTTTCAGTAGTGGGTATCAAAAAAGGCAAATATAACAGATTTTTTAAAAACAATAACAACAACAAAAGATATTGGAAATAGTGAATGAGGGGGGAAGAGGGGAGCGGGAGTGGATGATGTCACTTGACTGCTAGCATGCTGGTACAGAAGCAGAATGGATTTGCAAAAGGCAGGTGATGGGAACATTGTGGGATTTTGAGTTGCTGACAGGGTTGCCCACCAGTTGACAGGAATGGGTTAATCATGGGGAGGAAGCAGACCAGCAGTGGGATTTGTATGGAGTTGTGTGAGAGACCATTACCTGTTTCAGTTCCAGTTTGCCTACCTCATGTAATAAAGTTCTAGGTTTGTCAAACTCTGGAATTATGGAGATGTAGTGGTAATAACATTTAAAAAATGAGAAGAAAGGAAGAAAGTTACTGTGAATTACATTAAAATGTGTCATTCTAAACATGACTCTGAGAAAGAGAGAATGAAAGAGAAAACAAATTTGATGTCAGGCTTATGTGACCTTTTCACATTTGCTTTCTTCTTTGAAAACAACATGCAGGAAACTAGTACTGCCTGGAATAAGACAAATGAAATGCCACCCTCAAATCACAGTCCCATACATTATTTTTTCCTTCTTTCATCTTTTCCTCCTTCCATCTCCTCCTTTATTCTTTTACAAATGTCAGCTAAAATGAATAACTGGGGACTCCTCCACTTTCTGAAGGGATTTTCTCTGTTCAGTTCACCACTGCCCAGCGCAGTTGCATGACAGTCAGCTTTTTCATTCTGTCAGATTCAGAATATGGTGCAAACACCATGAATTCAACAATGAGGAAGTATTTGACCTCTTTTAGAAACATCTGGCCTGATTATGTCTAGAAACCGCAATTTGTGAGCCCTTTGTTTAATAGCGTATCACACCATTCTACATTTTCCCCCTTTTAATCATCTCATTCTACACACTTTTCATTTAATATTTCCAATCATCTTCAGTTGGGTGTTTGACACTAAGGTCCTTTTTCAACCATTTTAATATTACTTCCAAATTTCTTCATCTATGGGTGTTTGAGGGACTCGATGTGGTGTACAAATAGCAGGAACTTTTCAAGACAAACAAATCAACAATTATCAATACAATTTCAATTTATTACAATTTAACATTTAACGTTAAAAAACACAATATCAGCGTCTCATTATTAAGTCGATTTCCAATTGCATCGGTGTACAATGTCTCTATTTGATAGTCTGCTTCATTTGCAAACAAACAAACTTCAACAATTAAAAACCTAGACCAGCCTTTAAACATATACAATTTAACATTTAACTGACTTAAAAACACTTTTCCACTGACAAAGAATCTGGTGTCATTTGAGTAAGAACTAGGTTGGGGTTTACACTTTCAAAAATAGAGTCACAAACTTTCCAGTTTTAATTCTTATTTCTTTTAAAAATATACTTTTAATATACCTTAAGATACATATGTTTTTTAAAAAGTAAAATAAGAAAATACACAGCAAATAAGAAAGGCAAAAAAGGACTAAGAAGTAAAATATGACTTTTGATTCTCTTTTTAGTATTTCATTAAGTATATAACATATTGATATCTCTGTCACAAAAATAAATTACATTCTTTCTTCTTCTAAAATATGTTAGTTAATCATAAAAAACTAAAATTACCAAATCGTATTATTTTTCTCTAGTCAAAAGTATATAACTATTCTAGTGTTCATACAATATTCCTAATACTCCAGTCAATTTATTAATTTACACATACTTGCACATCTCTGTCTGAGTGCTACATTTTCATGGTCTTCATGAAAAATGAAGACCACATTGTTTCAGGGCATGTGTGGGCCATCTTGAGTTCTTCTTTTGTCCAAGGAGGGGTTTGGCAGCCAGATCTTATCCTCTAAATGTTGAACCTTTATCTGCTGTGGAGCCTGTAGCAGAAACATTGATCCATTTTTGTTCCTCAATCTGAAGTCCTTTCTCTTAGTATGGGTCATTTCAGATGAAGTTCATCCATTAGACCTGGTATGGAATTCTGTCATTTAGGATTTCCTATTTTTAGTGCCCCACCAAACTAAAAAAGCCAGAATTCCATACCCTGTTGCCATGGCCGTTCAAGCAGGATCAGAGTTCTGAAGTTGGGTAAATAAAAGATATTCCACCTAAGTGTTAGGAAGAACTTCATGACAGTAAGAGATGTTTGACAGTGGAATATGTTATCTTGTAATGTGGTGGAATCTCCTTCTCTGGAGGTCTTTTTAAAGAAGCTAGTTTTAATTTACAATTTTCTTGGAGTGCTTTGATTGTAGGTTCCTGCATGGCAAAGAGTTGGACTGGATGACCCTTGTGGTCTCTTCCAACTCTATGATTCTATGAAAAAAGCTCTAGATTTTATTTTTAACAACGGTATTTAAAATGTTCCTATTTTAGGATAGAAGCCAGCACTTTGTACAGCGCCTATAAAATAACAACTAAAGCCCAGAGCAGAATTTCTGCCCCCAGTGACAGCGAATGAGGACAGTAAACCTCATAGTCAGTTAGTTGAGCCATAATACTAGTTAGAACTATAGGTGAGCTTGATGAAACATTGATTTAAACATATCTGTTTATGTGTCTCTCAATTGGAAGTTGTTTTCATGTAGTCCTTAAAGTGGATGAGCATCACTGTTTCTTCCTAAGCATAACTACCTTAACCAAATTGCAGAGATGAAGGGGGAATCTCTTATTCTGCCGCATGAATGATGCACAGGCTAATTCTGAGTGATCAAATTAGGTTCCCTGTTTGAAGATAAAATACCTATTACTAAATTGAAGAAGATACCCTTGGGGTTTTAGTTGTGCCTTTGCTTTATTCCATTAGGCTTATTATAAAGACTTTGTGATTCAGTAACTAAATAAACCATAGCTGTTTCCTACAATAAATTTATTTTAATGATAATAAATGAGTTAGAAAAGGCTTTTCACATTACAGCCAGATGAGAAATCACTAGGTAGAGGTAAAACTTTATATCAAAGCAAATTGAACAGATGAAATCACAATTTTCAATACTTGAGGCCACTAATTTAATATCCCAAGCTAATGAATGGCATTTAACACCAGCCTTTGTAAATGAAAAAATATGTCATGACTACAACGATCCTGAATTGTTTACATTAAAATCACTTGGAGGCAGTCATGAGGAAATTAGTTTGCAATATTCATTGTCAAGCTTCGTTTAGCTCCTGTCAAATAAGTTCATTAATTTTAGGAATTATGTGATGCTTCACATATAGATCTGGAAGATTCTAGAAAATTGGCTACCTATCCCATTGTTACTAGTTAATGGGGGGAGAAATTGAGATTGGGTTTCTGAATGTCCCATCATAAGGACATGAAAAAAACAGAGAGAGAAAACAGAGAAGCTGGGTATGTTTAGAGAAAGAGAAAGTTAAGAGGAGACGTGATTGCCATGTTTAAATACTTGAAAGGATGTCATGAAGAAAAGGGAGCAGGCTTGTTTTCTGCTGCCCCGGAGACTAGGACTCAGAGCAATAGGTTCAAAGTATAGGAGAGGAGATTCCATCTGAACATTAGGAAGAACTTCCTGACACAAGAGCTGTTCAGCAGTGGAATTCTCTGTCCGGAGTGTGGTAAAAGCGCCTTCCTTGGAAGCTTTTAAACAGAGGCCAGATGGCTATCTGTCAGGGGCACTTTAATTGTGCTTTTTCTGCATGACATGGGGTTGCACTAGATGGCTGTTGTGGTCACTTCCAGTTCTATGATCCTATGAAATTTGATGAAGCCAGGAGCTATCCAACTTTACAACCAGTGATGGGTATGACAGGACAAACAATGGTGACAATCAACTGGGCCTACTGAATTGTCTGAACTCTACTCTCACAACTTCTGTAGGTACATGGTCTTTGAAGCATAAGAAAAAGAGGATGGTGGCACTGACCTACGTGGAAAGCAGGCCAGTTTGCTTTGTAGCTAATACGCTGTCCACACTCAACCCCAACTTGGCCCTGGCCGAGAGCTTACCATTTTGTGTAGGACTAATCTACTTTCTAGTTCTGTATTCACATCCAGATTGTTTAAATCAATGAACTTTCAAACCCCGTGTAGCCTTAACAAATAGAGGATGATGGCAGTAAGAATATAGGAGTTTAACATTCACATCTATAATTTGCATAATAAAATGACAAAACTCTGTGAGTAGTTCTAGACAAAGTCAAGCTGTTAAACTAATTGAAATGTCAAAGTACTTGGTGCCCCATGGAGTTCATAAAGAAGAGCCTTTCACAGCATAGACTCCATTTGATAAAGCACTCCTGTTATGTGCAATTTCCTGACAGGAGTTTGTAAAGGGGTTACGTAGATTCAGCAAAATTTCAGCTAAAATATTTCTGGAGAAGATTGTTAACCAACATTTCTGGACCACTGCCCCTTGAATCCCTTAGCCAGCATAGCTAGTAGCAGCAGCAGCAGCAATAATAATAATAATTTTAAAATAATTTTACAATCATTTTACAAATAAATAACTTTATTTGTAGCATACCCTATCTCCCAGGAAAGACTCAGGGCAGTTTATAGTAGCATGGTGATAGAAGCTAGAATGAAAAATACATTCTATTTCTTCTTAGGTATATTTATGATTTAAGAATCCATATGTGTTGTGATCATATAAGAATACAGCAAGGTGTTTCTAAGACTAATAGGTAATAAATATATTGTGATAACTGGTTTTGCTGTAACTTATTCTGATAGAAATAGTACACATATTTCAGATTAGGCTTAAGTCATAGATATTATTGCAAGGCCATGAGATTGGTTATTTCCAACTCCAAAGGTGAGGACCTTTTGACTCTTCAGTATCACAAACATTGCTATCCAGCATGACCAATACTAAGCATTTATTTGAATTGATATTCACCACAGCTGGAGAGTCTAAGGGCATATCTACACAGGTATCATGTTAGCCAATGTCAGGGAATGCTCTGCAGCTTCCCTGTGCTTTGAGGTCATGTAAACAATTGGACTGGTTCTGAGCTTCACCAGGGACAGTGGGATGGCACTTATCGTGGTGGTCTGTTGCTGTTGTCACCTGAACATCATTGGGTGCCATTGTTGATGTCTCAAAGAACGTTTGTACATGAACATCTTCACAAACCTACTCCCCTGGGTGCCATTGCTGGGATGGAGGTTGGCAGCGAGGCTACTCCTGGGGCTGGTTTAAGGGTTTCCTGCCTGTGTAGCAGCACCCTAAGAGTCTCTATCCTGTTTTACCCAATGCCTAATAGTAATTTGAGTTCTCTGTGCCTTTCCCCAGAAAGCACTGTATGGAACAAGTGTACTGAATGTAAATTTTAAAAAATACACAATCAATCGGACATCGGTGCTGCTTAAGCTCATCTACTTTTTTGCTTGTCCCTCTCTGGGTCTGCTTTGTTTCATTTATCTTCATTTGCATTCCTGGGCTGGTACCATGTTTGAGACAAGTTTGGTTCTGAGTCTTCCAAACACTTCTGAATTTCCTTCTCTGTTTCCTCTACCTCTAATAATCAAACCCACAACTTAAGATAGACCTCTATGTAGATACACACAATACACAAACACACACCCAGTGCTGGATTTAGGACAAATGAAGCCCTGTGCTAGTTAAGTTATGAGGTCCCTTCCTTGGGGCCAGTAAGCCTACACTGCCTGCTTTGTGGCACACTTCCATAGTCTATACACTTCATCATTATGTATGGAATCGATATAAAACAGAATGCCTTCAAATTTAGAATTGCACCACATAAGCAAAAGCCATTGTAAAAAAATTGGCAACAAGATCCTCCCCCCCCCCCTCGGCCAATGGGGCCTTGTGCTTAAGCACACCTAAGCACAATGGTAAATCCAGCATGCATACCCATCAATAACTCAAAATAGATTTTAACTTTAAATCCATCTAATCCCACTGTTTCTCTTCAAAGTCTTATCCTCCAAACTGACAAATAAAGGAATTGCAGATTGCGTGCCATGTAACGTTAATCCCCTTTCCAGCAAAATTAGATCTGACACAAGAAGTTCTTTATAGTGTTATCATTTTGAAAAATTTAACACTGCAGGCATCCAGTACAACTAGCAGTTATTTTATTCACATAAGCAGTAATTTTTGGTGGTACAAGAAATGTTAATAGTATTAGGTGAAACATATAGTGAAACTAAATATTCCTAATGTGAACACCTGCTGCAAGTGAACTCTGAACTCTTCCTTCTCTCAAAAAGGCTAGAAAGAGATTTCATTTATAGTTGTTGAAATATCCCCATCATCACCAAAAATAGCAACAAAACCAGTATCAGTCTGATACATCCCCAGGTAACAGAAAGGTTATTGTTCTAATTGGATTTGATTTAACAAATATGGTTGATTTTTGGGATGTTACATCAAAGACATAAAGATGAGGATTAAAACTAAGATTACAGAAGAACAAAATAGCACTTTAGGCTGCCAGAAACCAGTGTACATTTATAATAATTTAGCTGTACCCATCCACGCGTTGCTGTGGCCATGTGTGGTTTAATGGTAATGAAAGAAAAGAGAAAGAGCTGGGTTTGCATTGCTGTGGCCCAGGGAAGGCTTTGATGGTGTTTTCTTTTATGGCCAAAGGGGGGTTGGGCTGGATGGCATTTGGGGCTCCATTCCAATAACTGACTGACTTTATTATTTCTGAGTCGCCCTCCACGTTAGTGCTCCGGGCGACTTACACACAACAATTTCCACCATTAAAATAGAGTATTTAAAACTAGATTAAAATATTCAGTGGTTAAATGCAGGGGCCAGGCTCGGTATTTGAGTTCCTGGTTCTGCATTAACCATGGGCTTTCCTAAATAGCCAGGTCTTCAGAGCGGTCAGGAACTGGGGCAGGTCGAGGGAGGCTCTCTGGTCCGGTGGCATCGAGTTCCAAAGAACGGGGGCCACAACGGAGAACGATCTCCATCTCGTGGTCTCCAGGTGGGCCTCTTTCAAGCCTGGTACGTGAAGAAGGTTCTTGTTTGCTGGCCGCGGGGTCCTTGAGCAAGCAGGCATCAACAAGCGGTCTTTTAGGTATGTTGGGCCCCGGCCCCGTAGGCTTTGAAAGCCAAGGTCAAGGTCTTGTGTAAGGCTCTATACTCAACGGGCAGCCAGTACAGGCGCTGCAGAGATGGTGTAATGTGGCATCTCATCGATGTTCCTGTGAGAAGCCTGGTGGCCGCGTTCTGCACAATCTGAAACCTGTGGGTTAGTGACCGGAGTAGACCTACATACAAAGCGTTACAGTAATCCGGCCTTGATGTAACCGTGGCATGGATTACTGTAGCTAGTGCTTCCGTCGGAAGATAGGGCGCCAATTGTCTCGCTTGGCGCAGGTGGAAGAAGGCCCTTTTGCTCGTGGAGGCAACCTGGGCCTCCATCGACAATTTGGAGTCCAGGATAACACCAAGGCTTTTTACTGAGGGGGACGGAATCAGCGGTTCCCCTTCAAAGGGGGGCAGCGAGAAGGGTGGTTCTGGGCGGCCCAGCCATAAGATCTCCGTCTTTGATGGATTTATTTTAAGTTTGTGGGCGCGGAGCCATTTTGTCACTGCTTCTAGGCCTCGAGTGAAGTTTTCGGGCACCGAAGTTGCGCCAGGCTCCAGTTTCAGTAGGAGCTGGGTGTCATCGGCATATTGGTAGCACCCTAGGCCGAAGCTCCGGGCTATACCAGCCAACGGCCGAACATAGATGTTAAACAACGTTGGTGATAATATGGCGCCTTGGGGCCCTCCGCACTCGAGGAGAGATTTCCTAGATGTTTGGCCTAGCCATTCAACTCGCTGACTACGTCCGCGTAGGAAGGAGCTAAGCCAAGCTAAAGCTGTTCCTTGTATCCCTATGGCGGCAAGTTGTCGTATCAGCAGATCATGGTCCACCGTGTCGAATGCGGTGGTAAGGTCCAGCAATACCAGAACTACTGAGCCTCCCTTGTCTAGTTGGCAGCGGATATCGTCCGAGATAGCCACCAGGACGGTCTTGGTCCCGTGCCCGGGGCGGAACCCTGATTGAAAGGGGTCCAAGCCCTCTGATGTCTCAAGGAAGTTTTGTAGCTGGGTTGCTGCCACACGTTCGATCAGCTTACTGAGAAATGGGAGGTTTGAGACGGGACGGTAGTTTGCTGGCATCGCTGGGTCCAGATTGGCTTTTTTCAAGAGTGGGCGGACCGAGGCTTCTTTCAAGGCATCCGGGAAAATTCCCTGCTCCAGGGAGTGATTTATTATCTGCATCAGGGGAATCGAGAGCCCCTCTGCGCAGTCCTTAACTAGATGGGATGGGCAAGGGTCCATGGAGCAGGTAGTCACCCATGCTGTGGAGATGATTTTATTAACTGCCTCCAGGTCCAGGGCTTTGAAGTGGTCAAATATCTGGTTAGTTGGTGTATGTAGTTCTTCTACCCTCTCACTCGTATCTTCAGGCACGGATAGCAGGTCTAGCTGAAGAGCGGTGATTTTCTCTATGAAGAATTCCTGGAATTCCTCTGCTGAGATGGCTGGAGTGTCCCTGGTTTTTGGCTGCGGATTGGTGGTGACCAAATCTCGGACAAGAATAAGAATAACAACAGCAATAATAATTATAATGATAATGACAAAGGTGGGATATTAGTTAAATAAACAGTAAACAGATAGATACATAAATAAAGAAAACTTAGCTAGTTAGTATCTGATGTCAACCAGCAAAGAAATTAGTATTCTACTTTTTACCTCATCAAACAGGGGAAGGATTGATGGCTGCCCCTTTAATCGCAGAGTCTGCCAGCTCTCATTACACAACATATTACTACTTCTGGCTGGGCTCCATACTTTAAGGGGCAGCAAAGTGGTGTATGCTGCCATAGTGGCAACACAGGAGGTTTCCCATGTAGCCTTGGAGCAATGGGGGAAAGCAGGATGGTCAACGGTTCCCCCATGGGATCACCCTGCAAGTAAGACAGGCAATGTGGGCCATGGGGTGACAGGTTTTCCATGCGTCCTGGCAGTGGTCGTTGGATTTGCCACAATACATGGCAATTCTGGCAGCCAGTGTGAAGACGTTCTTTAACTGCTGAAATGCATGGCATATCCATCTTGTTGGGGGCTCTGCTGACATCAGCTTTACTCTTATGAGGCTTTGCTGTGTTGCCAATGCTACTGTGGTAATTTGTATGAGAAATTGTCAGTTTGTTCCCTTAATGGTTTTTCACTTTTTGCTAAAGCATCAAAAATGTGCTGCAACTAAGAGGCATCTTGGCAGTTTACCATAATCCTTAGGCTTCAGCCAAATTTAGGCAAAATGAAGTACACTTAGCTCTCCAATGGACTCAATGGACTCTGCATCCATGGATTTAACGATCCATGGCAGTTGTTGGGCATTGTTCTTGAGTTTTAATTTGTTGTTTTATGTGCTATTGGTTTTACTTTTTATATTGTACTGTGTGTTTATTTTAGGCATTGTTTTTAGGCACCTTGTATCATATATAAGTTGCCCCGAGTCCCCTCGGGAAGATGTTAATGGCAGGAAAATATTCAAAAACACATTCCAAAAAGCAATATTGTATTTTGCCATTTTTTATGAGGGAGCCATTTTACAATGCCATTGTACACAATGGGACTTGAAAACCCATGGATATTGGTATTTATGGGGATGGGGTGTCCTGGAACCCAACCTTACTGTTCTTTGCATTTACAGGCAGTCCTCAAGTTACAAACAATATAGGTTCTGTAGGTTTGTTCCTAAGTTTAATTTGTTTGTAAGTTGGAGCAGGTGCATTTTTAAAGTGTAATTCCCGTCAAATATGTGTGTGTGTATTATATTTTACACACACACACACACACACACACAAACTTTGGGTAGAATAGGGAAGGGTTAGCACCCCATGGTGTTTGTTTTGCTGCCTGTGCCCTTTTCAGAAGATTTCACCTCACTTTCTGTCTCTGTGATAATTAGATTTTGAAAAAATTGGCTTGCTGAGGAAACAAGGCTTGGTGAGAAACCTTCAGTGGATACCCCTTTTCTGCATGATAACTCTTTCAGGAGTGAATTTACCTTCCTAGGGGTAGATTTCTCTCACTTCATGTTGTTTCACCCTCATTTATAACTATGAGTCATTTGTAAGTTGGATGTTTGTAATATGGGGACTGCCTGTACTGTCATTTGAAGCATGGAAGTTGGCACTGGAGTTGTGAGGCTAACATGTCATGGTGAAAGAGGTTTTACAAACCAAAAGCATTAGCAATGTGATTGTTCTTAATTCATTCTTCTTGGAGAAAAAACAATGAAGGAGGGAGAACACATTTATATTTTTCAGAAAAGAAATCCATGAATGTTATCAAGTCAAAGACATTGAACACAAAATCTGCTATGACCAGTGATACTCCAATGTGGACACATTATAATGAAATGAGTTAAGTCAAAAGTATTAACAATGTGATTTGTGGAAGTGGAAGCTGGAGAAAAAATGGATGCATTTTGGAAAAAGCCTTTAATTGTATATAAGATTTGAAATGTTTTTGTTTACTTATACATAGTCTATTTGAGCCGTTTATTTTATTTCACAAGTACATATTTATTTTTTGAATGAAGTATTTGCTGAATCACATTGAATGAACCACATAATTAAATAACTAACAATTTTCTGTCCTTTCATGACACCCTAATTCTACACGCTATGCATTAATAAATTCTCACAGCCACATAGCATTGCCAGTGCGCGAAGTAGAGATGGTTTCAATATACTTAATGGTTATACAGAAGCAGGATATTCAGCAGGTATTCGTTGTCACACAAACAAGTAAAAAGAAACACTTGCTGAAATTCCCCTTTCTTCACAATCATTCAGGCTAAAGGAGACGTCTCCAGTTTTCACATTGGCAACCCTACCAACCAGTGGAGAATTAATTTCTTGGGGAAGTATAGAAGAAGTTAGATGAATAATAGAATCATATGGTTGGAAGAGACCTTGTGGGCCATTCAGTCTAACTCCCTTCCAAGAAACAGGAAAATTTTATTCATAGCACCCCTGATAGATGGTCATCCAGCCTCTGTTTAAAAGCCTCCAAAGAAGGAGCCTCCACCACACTTCAGGGCAGAAAGCTCCACTGCTGAACAGCTCTCACCGTTAGGAATCATGCCATAGCTTCTTATGGTACAAACAATTGTAATGGTTGCTCATATATAATAACTGAGGGATAAAAGCCAAATGGCATCTGGACTACCAATAACCTGACAGATCAAACCCCTCTGTTTTTTTCTGACTCCTGCTGCAGCCAGGTGACAAGGGAAAGATAGAGGTAGCTGTAGGTAAACAACAGAGAGGTGCAGCTGGGCCTTTATGATTTGATCTTGATCTCATTACCCATGAGCTCTTGTGTTTCATGTAACAGCTGTGGCTTACAATACACTAAAGTCTAGTTGTATGTGTGAAGCAAACTTTTAATCCCCAAATATTTCCTCCTGGATCCTCCTTTCCTAAGCAGTTGACATGATTTTCTGAAAATAGCTAATTCCATTGCACAGTGCAAAGGTCTGTGCGCATATTCTCAGGTGTAAGAGCAGCTGAGCCTGAGAAATGAGGAGAGGTCATTACAATTTGTCAAAATCTATGGCTCTTTGCCCAGGATTTACTTTTGTTCCATTTTCCTCTTACTTTAAGGTAGTTAATTTCAAGGGGTGGGATAGGAGAAGGTGGATGAATCATGCCAGATACTCTTCTGTTATTGTGCAGCATAACTGTGGATCTGCTAGTGACAGCTCCTTTTTTCCTGTTATACATACATATCTATCAAAAATAGGTTTTAGCCATTTATATCGCCCTTAACTTAGCACTGTCATAGGTTGGGGATAGTGTGTGTGTGTGGCCATCTCCGGGGATAATGATGTTCCCATATATTTGTACCAGGTTATACAACTGACTATAATACAATTCACCCTCCAACAAGTTGGGGGGTGGAGCATTTTGTCTCCTCCCCTCGGAGAAGAGATTGGTTGATTTCGCAGAAGGTGCTGGAAAGGAGGTGGGGCTGGCATAGCGTGGTGCCAGCCCTTTCTCCCTCATTCTGCTGTAAGCCATCGTTGAAGGAGGCAGCTTGTTCCAGGAGGCCTAATTCCAGCAGACGAAGGTTGGTGTGGGGCCTTCCTGGGGGCGAGGGAACCATGGAGAGGGCCACAGCATGGTTCCATTACCTGGATTAGCTGCCTCGTGAGCCAGCTGGCTTTATGGGCCACCCCCCACCCTTTCTTATTATTATTGTGCAATTAATTAATTAATTTTGTTGCTATGATTAATTAATTGGCGGGAGACTGGGTAGGGCGGGCCCTGTATTAATTCCCCCCCCACCCCCCGGCCAGTTGCGCCAGTTAAATTGAATAAATACAAAATTTTAATCATAACGTAAAATTAATTTCATTAGTAAATTTCATACAGTTAGCATAATAAAATAATTACTTACTTGGCTTACCGGGCGGGGGGTAGGAGGTGCAGGGGGCCCCGGGCAGGCCACGCTCGATTTTGGGAGCTTTGGCTTCCTTTCGGTTTGGGCCCATGCATGCGGCCTTCCCCTGGGCGTCCTTTCTGGTCGAGGGGGGAGCCCTGGCTACTTGCCGGCTCCCCCCGGGATATAGCAGGGGCCGCTGGGTTGGAGGGCCCCGGAGGGGTGGGCCTTCGGCCGCGACCTCCTGGTGGGCCCGATCAGGCGAGTGACCACGGCCGTCTTGCTGGCCGCCGCTTATTGCGGCGGCCATTGAAGTTTTGAGTGCGCATGCGCTTTCTCGGTCCGCGCATGCGCCTATCGCCTCAATGGCGGCCCCCTATGGGGGCCGCCATCTTGCCGTACGATGGCCAGTTGCTGGCGGCCGCCATCTTGTATGGCAAGCGGAAGTGTGGGGCTGTACGGCGGCCGGAAGCTGTCGGCCGCCATTTTGGCCACATGGCAGCCTCTTATGGGGGCCACCATCTTGCCGTACGGCCACCAGGGGATGTAGGCCGCCATTTTGTACGGCAGCCAGAAGTAAAGAGCCGCCATTTTGTTGTACGGCGGCCGGAAGCTGGCGGCCGCCATCTTGGCCGCATGGCGGCCCGCTATGGGGGCCGCCATCTTGGCCACATGGTGGCTTACTTGTGGGGGCCGCCATTTTGGTCTGGCGGCCATTTTAAAAGTGTAAAATAATTAAATAAACAAATAAAATAAATTAAAATTGAACAGAATGCTAAAAATATAGATATGCAAAATAAAAAAATAAAAAATAAATAAAATATATAGATTATATATATACAAATATACAAATAATAACTAAAATACAATTTACAAAAATAAATAAATAAAAAAATAAATAAATAAATAAAAAAGGGGGAAGATGAGGATATATATAGTTATTGAGGTATATATTTAAAAATAAAATAAATTAATGAAATTAAGGATTGACAACAAATTCATATACATAATTAATTATAAGGAAAAGAATACAACTGTTGTTATAGGGGAAAGATTATATTTATTATATATTTTATTATATATATATACAAAAGTTTTGGAGCGAGCTCCCGACAGCAAGGTTAGCTTGCTACTGACCCAAAAAAATAAATAAAAAATTAAAAAAAAATGGGAGGATACTAGGCGATATGGTGGCTTTTCCATTGACGGTTGGTCTTGATCTTTTGCATTACAGATGGCACCTAAGAAGAACGTCGGTGGTCCTAAGGGAAAAGGCCCGGCGAAGAAGACGACGAAGAGGGCATTGTCCCCGCAGGCCCCCCCTGTGAGGGAGAGGGGGGTCTCTGCAGCGGACTTGGACGCCCTCGCTCAGAGGGTTCACCAGATCGAGGGAGAGATGGGCTTAAACGTACAGAGGGGGGAGGCGAGGCCCACTCGCTTAGCTGGTCGAGACTTGATTTATGCTGATCTATTGTCTCGTCTTTCAGTAATAGATGCCGAGCGAGAAGCACGGAAACGGGCGGCGGATCGTCCAGTTGAACAGCCCCCAAGACGACAGGTGGAACAGCCCGAGGATCAGTCGCAACCTGAAGCGGTGCCGATCCCGTCATCTGCGACGGCAGTGCGGCCCCCAGCTCAAGCAACAACAGTTGCAACACCTGCAGTGTGCGAACAGGCTGAAGCGGTCCAGGAGCTACCCCAGGTTGTTGTGCCAGAGAGACCCTCAACGTCGCAAGGTACAAACACCACACTATCTTGGCCCTGGTCCCAGGGCCAGGTCCCCCCACTACACAACACTCAGGGTAGTACAGTACAGGCTCTTTCGGCTCAGACCGGCCAAGAAAAAGGGGGAGACACTCCACGACCTGCCACGTCGTCCTTGGTCACCCTGGAGGAGGCCAGGACTAGTGATGCAAACAAATACTGGGGGACTGAGAAATGGCCCGCCACATGACCCCTAGTAAGACGGTGGTCGCATTAGGGGCGCATCTTACGCAGAAAGTAATTGACAAGATTCTGCGTAATGAATACATAGACATCTTCTCCCTGTATTTTAGGGAGTTGGATAAAAAAGAAAAAGAGGACCTGGATGATGAGCGAAAAGATGATTTGAAAAAGAGGAAGGTGGAACAAATTTGGGAAAACTGGCATGCATGTTTCGCGGTTTATGCGGCCATAATTTCAGAAGCCCATCCCGCTAGGGGCCCAGCACTGTTTCGATATCAAACTTTAATAAGTGAGGCACACATTAACGGCCCCGGGGAAGCATGGCTCATTTACGATAGGCGTTTCCGTTTGCAAGCCGCATCGGCCCCTGACATGAGGTGGGACCTGATTAATACTCAATTATGGTCCGAGGCCATGGGTTCTTTAAAAGGGTCAATTAAAGCAAAGGCGGACAGTGGACAGACCATTGTCACCAAAAATACCCAGTCCTTTCGGCGGGGAGGCCCGCAGCAACAGGTCCAGCGATGGGGAAATCTTTGTTGGGATTTTGCGGCCAGAGGGATATGCAGCCGCAACCCATGCCGTTTTCAGCACGCATGTAGCATCTGTTCGGGATCACATGCAACACGTAATTGTTCCAGGGGTAGTTTCAACAGGGGTGGACCTAAGGACAATCAGCATAATAAAAAGAACCCCGGGCAATCATCTCTTCCCAAAGGGCCCCAGCCCAATTAAGCTGGACCATTTAAGGGAGTGGTTAAAGTTTTATCCCGATAGGGAAGCTGCGCGTTATGTTTGGGAAGGTTTTTTGCAGGGCTTCCGGATACCAACAATGGGACCACGCAGGCCACAGTTGGCAAGGATTTAAAGTCAGTTACCGGTTTGGAACATTTAGTTCAGGTTAAGATAGATAAGGAGGTTAAGAGGGAGGGTTATTGGGCCGTTCAACACGCCACCGGTTCCATGTTTGAGAGTCTCCCCATTGGGAATCGTGCCCAAGAAGATCCAGGGAGAATATCGGCTCATTCACCACCTGTCCTACCCCAAGGGCGGGTCAGTGAATGACGCTATCCCTGAGGAATTTTCTTCAGTTAAATATACTTCGTTTGATGCGGCAGTGCGGTTAGTTCGTCGTTTGGGCTTGGGAGCCGACTTAGCCAAATGCGACATTAAGTCAGCATTCCGTCTGCTCCCGGTTCACCTGGCGGATTTTGATCTCCTCGGATTTCAGTTCCGTGGCCTTTTTTATATGGACCGGGCTTTGCCCATGGGCTGTTCGGTTTCATGCGCCGCATTCGAGCAATTTAGTACATTTTTAGAATGGGTGGTTAAGACAAAATCCGGCCTTCAGGGAGTGGTCCACTACTTGGATGACTTTCTTTTTATAGGACGGGCTGGGACTGGAGAGTGCAGATTCCTCATGCGCTCATTCCAGCAATTGACCAGTCAGTTAGGGGTCCCGTTAGCAGAGGAAAAGACGGAAGGTCCGAATACGGTTTTGACTTTTCTCGGGATTGAGCTCGATACCATTAATCAGTTTTCGAGGCTTCCCACAGAAAAGGTAACCAATTTAACAATTAAGGTCCGGCAATTCCTGTGTCGCAAGAAAGCGACCCTGAAAGAATTTCAGGAGCTAATTGGACACTTAAATTTTGCATGCAGGGTGGTGGCACCCGGGCGTGCATTCTAACCAGGTTGTGTGATGCCATTTCTGGCATTGAGTCACCTCACCATCATTTGCGGGTGACACACGCCATTAAGGCTGACCTGCTAATTTGGCTTAAGTTTTTCTCAAATTTCAATGGGATTTCATTCTGGAGACAGGAATTGGCCGTTATGGACGCATTGAAGGTGGCTTCGGACGCTTCAGGGGCCATAGGATTTGGGGTTTATTTTGATGGCCAATGGTGTGCGGAGCAGTGGCCACAAGCATGGCACGATGCTGGCATTACGGCCGATTTGACTTTTCTTGAGTTTTTTCCTATTTTGGTAGCGGTCACAATATGGGCTGAGAGGTTTGCAAACTCTACAGTCCATTTTTGGTGTGACAACTTGGCGACAGTGCAAGTAATTAATTCCTTGACATCAAAATCTCAGAGGGTCATGAATGCACTTAGGCATTTTACACTCCACTGCTTGAAGTTTAATATCTTGTTTCGTGCCTTCCATGTTGCTGGGATTAATAACTCACTTGCCGACGCACTATCTCGTATGCAGATGGAGCGTTTCCGGCAGTTGGAACCCGGCGCCGACGTCCGGCCCCAATGCATGCCAGACCATCTTTGGACGGTTGGGAGCACGAAACGTTAACTGGTATGGCGTCAGCTCTGGCCCCTAGTTCCAGGAAGTCTTATTCAAGGGCTGTTAAGGAGTTCGAAGAGTTTAGGAGGGACTACGACATGCCGCAGGCTATCCCTGTTCCTTATGAACATATAGCGCAGTTTTGTGTGTTTTCTAGGAGAAGAGATTTGGCCCCGCATTCGATCAGGGCGGCATTGGCTTACTGGCTCAAGGCACAGGGCCCTCCAGATTGTACTAATGATTTCCGGCTTCATAAGATCTTGGCCGGATGGTCACGCAGCCAGGGGCAGCTTCGGGATACTAGGGAACCTATTACCCCGGACATCTTGAAAGGCTTGAAGCTTGTGTGGCCTAAGGTTTGCGCGGACGCCCATGAACAAATTTTGTTTCATGCGGCAGCTTTGACAGCTTTCTTTGCAGCCTTGAGGATTAGTGAGTTAGTCCCAGCATCCAAGACTGATACATCCTTGAGGGCCCTGATACATTCTGACCTAACCATTACTCAGAATGGTGTAGAGTTGCTGGTGTGTTCTTCCAAGACGGATCAAGGGTCCAGGGGCGCAGTTATCAAGCTGTCGAAGTGTAGTGACCCTGATTTATGCCCAGTCACAGCTTTGGTGCTTTTCAATGGGATTCGGCGACGAGGGCCAGGTTACTTGTTTAGTCACCAGGATGGCACAGCGCTATCAAAGTACCAGTTTTGGGCGGTTACTAGCAAAGCACTGAAGATGTTAGGATTGGGTCACTTTAGGTTTGCAACCCACTCGTTCCACATTGGAGCAGCTTCGGTGGCCAATGTTATGGGTTATGACACGGAGAGGATAAAAACCCTGGGCAGATGGAAATCAAATGCCTTCAGGAAATACGTGCGTACTCCGTTGTCATAACTAATTGTTGATCTGTCGTTTCAGATCTGGTGTCGCTGAACCATAGATGGAGGATCCTCGTCTGCGGGCACAGTTTCGTTCACTGGGCTTCAAGGCAGGCCATGAGGACTCATTATGGTCAGCATTTGGGCCTCGGCTCCGTCGCTACAGTTGAGTGGCAGGGGATCAGAGGTATGCGTTGGGACGGTTTGCTCCCACTTTTATTCCAGTTCAGGAGGGGGCCCCCTCCGGACGTATTGGTTATACACTTAGGAGGCAATGATCTGGGCCTTTTGAAGGGTAGGGCCCTGTACTTGCAAGCTTGGAACGACATTTCTAAAATATGACTAGCATGGCCTCGGGTACACATTGCTTGGTCGGCAATCACCCCTCGCCTCCGGTGGTCAGGTGGCGGGGATGTTAAAAAAATGGAAACAGCAAGAAAGCGGGTGAACCGGGCCATGCGCACAGCGCTTGCAAGGGGAAGGGGCTCCTACATATTTCATGGGCAGATCTCTCATGACAGGCCTCACCTTTACAGGGCAGATGGAGTCCATCTGTCTGATGTAGGAAATTCAATGTTTCTTAATGATTTAATGGTAGGTGTTCAGTTAATTTTAGACGGCTTGGTGGGGGATGGGAGCTAAATAGGACATTTGCTCCCAATCCGTGGCGTAAATAGTTTAGTTTTCCAAAGGTTTGTATACATTTAAGGTACCCCTTAAGGATGTGGGGCATTCGAAAAACACTCACC
Source organism: Anolis apletophallus (assembly GCA_030556195.1). Lineage (NCBI taxonomy): Eukaryota > Metazoa > Chordata > Lepidosauria > Squamata > Anolidae > Anolis > Anolis apletophallus. Next base: position 77,410,750 of record JARBWK010000001.1, read on the forward strand.
TAGAGATTAATTTTAGGGGTGAGGTGATGGTGAATGTCCCAGGAACGGGGAGAGTCTAGTCTCAAAAGTTGAGAGAGATTTCTCCTGATGTTCCCCTTACGGGTTGCCCGGGTTGAAAGCTACAGGGGACCCAGGTAGTGCGCCTAAAGAGCTGAGGGGTAGACTTTAGAAGACGCTACCTTGGCTTACACACACCAAGTTGAACTGACACCAAAAAGTTAGTTGAGTTACAAGTTAAATAGGTAACTATTTAATAAAAGTTGCCCAAAATTTGAAACCATATATTTATTGTGTCTGTCTCATTATTTCGGGGGGTTGGAAGACAATACAATTCACCCTCCAACAAGTTGGGGGGTGGAGCATTTTGTCTTCTCCCCTCGGAGAAGAGATTGGTTGATTTCGCAGAAGGTGCTGGAAAGGAGGTGGGGCTGGCATAGCGTGGTGCCAGCCCTTTCTCCCTCATTCTGCTGTAAGCCATCACCCACCACTCCCGCCCATGGATAGTATAATAATGATCGCTCAAATGGTTTTACATTTGGGGGTCGGATAGGAATTCGCCCACAGGGTTTTGCCTATCCTATACTGTCTGTTAGGGGCTTATATGGAATGGTCGGCTAATAAAATAGCTAAGCGTAAATAGTTTAGTTTTCCAAAGGTTTGTATACATTTAAGGTACCCCTTAAGGGTGTGGGGCATTCGAAAAACACTCACCTAGAGGTTAATTTTAGGGGTGAGGTGATGGTGAATGTCCCAGGAACGGGGAGAGTCTAGTCTCAAAAAGTTGAGAGATTTCTCCTGATGTTCCCCTTACGGGTTGCCCGGGTTGAAAGCTACAGGGGACCCAGGTAGTGCCCCTAAAGAGCTGAGGGGTAGACTTTAGAAGACGCTACCTTGGCTTACACACACCAAGTTGAACTGACACCAAAAAGTTAGTTGAGTTACAAGTTAAATAGGTAACTATTTAATAAAAGTTGCCCAAAATTTGAAACCATATATTTATTGTGTCTGTCTCATTATTTCAGGGGGTTGGAAGACAAAGAATCCATATTTCTCCTCCATAAAGATCTTACATACTAAAAATCAGATATACAATTGGAACCTACACTGAGTTCATGGGGAGTTAAATTATCAGTCTAGACCTTGAAAGGTACATGGATGGGCAAACTTTTTGTCACAGGAACTGCATTGCATTTTAAAATTTGACAGATAAGGCCAGGTCAGTGGCAGATGGATGAAGAGTGTGTTAGGTATTTTTACCTTAGCATGTAGTCTGTGTGTACAGTTAGCTCTGGTAGCAAATCTGGAGTTTGCCTGATCCAAACAGCAGACATACAGACAGCAGAGGTATCTTTCCAAAATAGGAAGTCTTTATCTCTTGTAGTTCAATGATACATAAACAGTCTGCACAATAACACAATCCCTCTTTCTTTCTACTCACAACAAATTCATCACTGTATTTCTCTCCAACAAAAAGCAGCAACCACCCATTTTCTGTCTCAATTTATACAAAAATTAACCAATCAACTATTACATTACTCTATCCCTGCTGTTTGGGAATACTGCATAGTTGCATCAGAATCTGGATTGCTCAATGGTTACATCAGCTACTGAAATTTGTCTAGTCATTATGATTTCATAATTAATCATGAATCAAATAGCAACAGTAGGAACTGACCATAGAACAACAGACTGGTTCAAGATTGGGAAAGGCATACAACAGGGTTGTATTCTCTCACCCAACCTATTCAACTTGTATGCAGAACACATCATGCGATGTGTGGGGCTGGACAAATCCAAGGCTGGAGCTAAAATTGCTGGAACAAAAATTAACAACCTTAGATATTCAGATGATGCCACTCTGATGACTGAAAGCAAGTAGGAGCCTTCTTACCAAGGTGAAAGAAGAAAGTGCAAAGGCTGGGTTGCAGTTAAATATTGAAAAACCATGATTATGGCAACAAGAATGATTGGCAAATAGAGCAAGAAAACATGGAGGCAGTAACAGACTTTGTATTTCTAGGTGCAAAGATTACTGCAGAAACAGACTGCAGCCAGGAAATCAGAAGACACTTACTTCTTTGGAGCAGAGCAATGACCAATGAAGATTATGTGAACTAGAACAAGAAGGCTTCTCAGATATAAGGAGAGGTCCAGACATTTAGTGGTTTGTGAAGATTATCAATCTGTTTCCTTAAAGATGGTTCCTTAACTTGTCTTCCAGAGAACTATGTGAAACCCCTCAGTCCTCCCTTCCAGATAAGCACTCTGTCCCTTAGAGGCTCCCTAAAAATGTCACATTTCTTACCTTGGATGTTACTTCTTTTCTTTTTAATCCCCATCTGTCGCTGACAGATTTTTCCCAATTAGGCACCATGACGATTTAAGGAGTGGGATGTTCCCTTCTCCTTTAGCTTGGATCGGGCCTTTTCTCCCAGGGCCTAGACATTTTCCTACACACTAGCCTGGCAAGGAAGGTGTCAGAGCAATGTGTGATTAATGGGAAATTTAAATTGTGTGTTTAAAGCTGGTAACATGCAGGTATGCAAGGCCATCCAGGGAAAATAGAGTTAAAGGCTACAGAAGGAGTGGTCAGCTTCCAAAAAGGGACAGTACAAATGTTTCATGCTTCCTCTGCTGTATCATCACTTTGGTATGCAATAGGCATGGACTTTACTGATAAGATTTTTCTTGAGTCACCATTATTACCAAGAATGTACACTGTGCGGGATGGACTTGTTGTTTTATAACTACTAGTTATGCTGCTGATTTACCGGAGCAGCAAGAGAAACGGATGGATTTTCTATAATATCTATCTATCTATCTATCATCTATCTATATATTAATAGCTTTACAACCACAATAAAACGTTTTATTGCTGATTTAGGCTGACGGGCTGTGGATTACTTCAAAGGGTGTTTGCATGGGACGAGAGTGATGAATAATACAACTTGCACCCAACTCCTAACAGAAGGTCCATACCGTTACATCTATATTCCCTCCTCCTCCTTTAAAAAAAAAACAAACCTTCACATTTGCACTTAGGCTAACATTTGTAAAAATGTTGGACTAGATAGCAAACTTTAGGTGATTTCAAGTTAAAGGTATACAAAACATTCTGACCCATTGTCAAAAATATCTTCACTTGTTCAGTAAAATCCAGCAAGAACATCAGAATAAGGGGGAGTCTACATGGTCAAGAAAACCTGGACTCATGCTGTAGTCACTTCAAGCTATTTCCACAATATTCACCTACTTCCGGTGATTGTTGTGGGGGTTTCAGGGTTAAAACAGTTCTTCCTGTTTCAGGCAAACTCAGGGGATAGTCCAGATTTTGCCGGAAGTTATGGGATATCCTGAGGCTTTGGGGCAATATGAATAATGGGATCAGGTCCAATTTAGACTAGTCCACTGTCCAGATGGGACACCGAGGCCATCACACTTTCCCTGGGCTCATCATTAGGTCAAATGTTGATTTACCTATATGCTGGGCTGAGTATTACAGCACTGCAGATACAATTAGGGAATTGTGCTTGTTTCTTGTAAGTAAATTTGTTTGTGTATCATAGCCCTTTATTGTTCAATTGCTGCTGCTTAATATCACTGTCTTAATTTGATTATATTAGTTTGCTCTGCTGTCTGCACTACAGGTTCCTAGCAAGTATATTTATGAGCATAATGGAGGTTGTAGTCAAGTACTCCTACAAAGTATCATTTTGGGGAAGCCTGGAAATAAGATAATATGCTTATGCTCCAAATAGTCCTCACATAAAATATGTGTACTTACGCTGATCTGTGTTCCCACTTAGAATTAAAACATACATAAAAACAAGCACTGAATCTCAGCAAGGATGACTCAAAACATTTTATTTACTGATGTAGAACAGCAAGTGCACTCTCACAATACACAGTCACATCACAGCTTTCTCTCTCTCTCATACACAGAAACAGAAAAGATGGAACCAGGTTATTTTCATATAACCATAGAGCCAATCCATCCAAAATGTGTTCAGGAGCTATTGAGTATTGCTTGGCTAATGTCAGAATGTCAGAGCTTATTATTTGGCAGATCCACAGCTTCTCTGACATGATCTAAGCAATATCGTAGTCTGTCTCACTGCTGACCCTATTGCTGGAAAGCAAGCAATGGTAAAGGATCATTGTGCCACCATGTGAGCAGAAGGAAATCTTCCTCGTTGGACATCCCATCTCCTCAGGCCTTCCACTTTGTCTGAGGAATATTGTTACCTTCAGTTATCTGACCAACAAACACTGTAGTAATAAATTGAATTTTTAAAATTCCCTGCCATTTCTGAATGCCACCCATTTCTGACAAATGATAGAACTGGTCCAATCAAACCACAGATCAAATATTCTCCAGTGTTTAAAGAATTTCCATTTTACTGATTTGTTTTCCTCCAAATTTACAAAGATTATGTGTAAAGACTAATAATTGAGTACATTTTAATAGCACAATGTCTGCAAAATTTCCTCATTGATTTGAAATATTTTGTTAGATTTCTGCTGCTTGATGTGTGTACATAATGTTACTTTTATATTGGAGTGAAATATTTGTTGTTTCAGTTTGTAGTAATTGTGGAAAATGTATGCACTTTATAAGCTGTATCACAAATTTAGTCTTGAAACATCTACATGGTATTTTGTCACAAGCCTAGCATAAAAGGGATAATGATGGTAATTCAGCTCTATTAAAACCATTCCCTGTATTCAGCAGAGGAAAAAGCATTGCTAATAACAATTCCATTCAGCAGGCTTACCATCAACAATTCAAGGTACTGTCTGAAAGTAGTACTTAGTGCTCACATTCATACTGCATACTGGTGGCCAGACATGCCTTTAAAGAAGAGAGGGAGGATAAGGAAGGAGAAGAAGAAGAAGAAGACATACAAAGCAATTGGATTTTCTGTGTCAAAGGTGAGACCTGAAAACATTTATTCCTAATAAGTGGACAAAAGTATAATTTTTATAGACTTAAGATCTCAAAGTTTTTTGGCTTGAGCCAGTCCTAATTTTTTAATCAGTATTAACCTGTTTGTTCATTTGACTGGTATTCTTGGAAATATTAGATCATATCAGGGAGGTATTTGCAAGAGATATATGAAAGTCATTATTATGTCATTTGGTTTCAGGTCATTTCCACTTAGAGATGATCCACAATGTACAAATATTGCAGTTTGACACCACTTCAACCGTGATAGTTCCATGCTATGAAAGAGATGTTTGATAAATTCATACAATGGAAGAAACCAATGCCACAATGCTGTTAGCTGATATTTTAAAAATAATACTTTTAAAATATTCAAAATTAATGAACAATCTGAGGCAAACAATGTGAGCTATGAGAATACAAAGCATTATCGTATCTTTGTGTAAGACATTTGTTTGCAGAACAAAATCAGCTAATATGTTGCAGACAAACTGAACCCTAACATGCTGTACTCGTTTCTAGAAAATATGAACAAAACTACAATTTTATTCACATATATTTTCTTTAAAATGTTCTTCAGTCTATCAAATTGGTTTTCAGAAACCTCAGGTAAATTGAAGTACTTGGCAGAATGCAATTTATAAAATGCTAGATCTGGCATTACAGATTTCAAAGTGCTATAGAGTCACATTTCTTATTAGCTATATGAAAGATAGACTTAGATTGGAAATATGAAACAGCTAGAAAATAAATATGTCATTCAAATGTCAAGAATATAAGGCCAGGTTGCTACCAGCTGATACCAATCAATTATATCAAGCAGGGGCTATTGTATGCATGTTTATTTGGACATAAACTCCTTTGAATTCCAAAGGGTACATCTACATTGTAGAACTAATACAGTTTGACATCACTTGAATCACCATGACTCAATGCTATAGAATCATGGCAGTTATAAATTGGTGAGGCACTAGTACTATCAGGCATAGAAGGCACTGGCACTATTTGGCATAGAAAGGAGGCAGAATGGGCTCTGGGGAGAACACTTCTGACAGCAATATGGATCAGAAATAGATGGTAGGATGCATTAAAAGATTCTAGAGGTGTAACTTCACTGGTACATTAAGCTGAGGACAGGGGGAGCAATCAGCTGAGAGGCTGTTACATGATGGATGGAGCGGATAATAGTGTAACACAGGTTAAGACTGCTCAATGTGACCTTGAATCACATTAACAGAGATCCAGAGAATACTCTGGAGCTTTCCCAGAACTCTGGAGTCACCAGTGATTTTAAGGATGTGTAATAAACTGTGCCCCTTCATATTTGGAACCTCAACCAAAGTCACTGCAGATTGGGTCATTAGGAAATGACATCTGAAGTGTTCTAATGGACTTCGTTACAAAGGGTAGTGGATTTACCATGCAGCATGATGACTCTGTGGGGTCCCGGCAGGGGGGCAGGGCATGGTGAACTCATTGCTCCACGCCTCCACATCACCTGACTTACCTGGACCCCCATCCTACAGGGAGGAAATGTCACTGCCCGGCTTCCCCCTGTTGATCAAAAGACAACATGTGAAGCCTCTTGTGTTGTCAAGGGGGCGTGAACACCACTTACTCTCCCCTTTCGGCATGGAGCCTGGATAGAAGACTCTGTGCATCATGTAATGGGCTCTGGGTTAAAAGGAGAGCAAGTAGCATACGGCAGGCAAATCAGCCCGTCTGAGGAGGCCAACAATCATAGGATGTCTCGATACAAGCAATTGTAGCAGGATCCTCAGATATTACTCCAGCAGCCTATTCTCAATGCACCTTCCATCAGCATCCTATATCTGTAATGCCTCAGTAAACCTTTGTTTGAGGCACTGGAAGATTTTGGGAGATAGCACCATCAGCATAACTGAGAGAATGAGTGAAGCGCTACAACAAGCCAATTTTTTTTCAAAATCCAATTATCACAGGGACAGAAAGTGAGGTAAAAACTTTTCAACAGGGGCACAGACAGCAGAACAAACACCACAGGGTTGTTATCCAAAGCTTGCTTTTAAGTGGCTAGAGCTATACTTAAAATGTACTTTTTCCAACTTACATACAAAGTTTGTAACTCAGTGACTGCATGTATAAGACCACAGGACCGTTTTCCACACCCTCCCCCTATTTTAAAACATTTCTAATCCATTGAGGGTACAATTTATGATGGAGCCCTTTCCAGGAGAACTTCCTGTTAGCTTTATCAGGATTCGTTAAGGAAATGTCAGACATTGTTGTAAAAAAGAGAAAGGGGAGAAGGCAGTCATAGATCATCTTCTGGACTCAGGAACAAGGATATAACTGGGAAAGAAACACTGAAAAACAAGTGGGATAGGAGCTGTCAAATTTGTCCAAGTTGAATCGCTTCAGTGATGGGGAGTAAGGGGCATTCATGTCAGTGTTCTCTACCAAGCATTGACATTTCTCTCCCAAAATCTTACTTCATGAGCTTAGAATTAATGTAATCATCCAAAATACCAACATTTTAAAATAATTTGTTTTTTTTCTGTCTGTACTACTAGCTTTTTAAATCTCATTACACCTGGAACTGCCCTGTTTCCACCCCATTAGCAACACACCTCATAATATGCTGGACTAAAAGTGTATCAATAGCCACACATTTCCCCTGCCCAAATTCAAATTGACATTGCTTTTACTCTCTCTGTGCCCCCACTTTCTATTCATAGGCAGTCATGAGATCAATAGTGAGGGGGGTCCACTGGGCAACACCTCATCATTGATCATATAGCTGGGCCACTTGTTCTTGCTGAAGGCAGTGGCCATTTCACTTAACAGGCAAGCGATTTTCCCAGTGCAGCTCTGCCAGAGAGGTGCTTGGTTGGGAAGTCAGCAGCAGCATCCTCAAATTATTATTTTATTATTATCAGAACTTTTTTTTGCTAGTGTGGATGAGGCCTGAGAAGCTTCTCGTTTTCTTTAAGGTTACCACTTAAAGTGAACAGTGAAAATATTTGTGATAACGTTTACTGATAGACATTGTGGCACTCTGTAACATTATAAGCATAAGGTGTTGGGACAGGTGGTTGAATAAATTTCTGCTTCAAAAGGGGAAATCAGGTTGGTGAAGAAAAAAGATTCTAGAGGTTTAAGATATGAAGGTCATCTTTCCCTATTGTGTTGATTTGCATTTCATAGTATTCCTAAAGTTATCATTTTAAAAGTACGTCTTCTTTGAAAACACAGAGAAATTTTCCATGGATATCCCATCCCATTTTTATACAATCTGGCAAGTGCATTAGTAATACCATGGATAGCCACATTCCAGATCAGAATTAATTCAAAGAAGCTGCTATATAGGCAGAAAAAAACCCTTCAGTATGCAGGTCAAGAAGGTTGATGTGGTTTTCTAAATGGCTGAGACTACTGCTTTTTGGCCTGTCTGCTGTGTGTGGGGGGAGTGGGGGTGGGAGGATATTATTTTTTCACATTTATTTACTCAATTTTTCCTTTCTATTGTGGCCAGTAGTAGCTTATATTTTTGCTGATTTATTTACTGGATCTGAGAAAATCAATCACTCTAACATGAAATGGTTGTTGACAAACTCATTGGTCTTTATTGAAAAACTATTAAAAGAACTGCCAATATTTGTTAGAAAAAATCCTCCCATGTATTTCAGTAGGAGACTCACCTGGTATACGTTCCATTGAACAAAAAATTTAGCTCAGAGAAAACATGCATAAGCATGCCTTGCAATATGGATGTTTATGGATACTTATAGAATTTGATATTTGTGATGGGAAATTATCTAATCTGTACTTCCACAATTGTGCAAACTGGATCTTTCACTTCATTAAGTATTTTATTTATTTATTTACTGTATTTGTATGCTGCCTTTCTCAGCCCACAGGTGACTCAGTTTTGATACAGTTCTTAGTTCAAGAACATACCAAAACTGGTTTACAAATGTGTTTTTAAAGATGATATATCAAGAAAAATGTGTGAAATATTTTATTGTTGTTGAATGCCTTCAAGTCATTTCCAACTTATTGCAATCCTAAAGCAACCCTATCACAGGGTTTTCATTGCAAGATTTGTTCAGATCTCCCTTTACTCTCCTCTGAGGTTGAGGAGAGCAAACGCTGAGTGGAGTTTCAAATCCTGGTGAGCATTTCAAATCTAATGTTCAAACCACTATGTCACTGCCTCTCTTAAAATATGTTTTAGATGTGCATTCTATACTGATATTGTGAAATTTAATTCAAGTGTTTTACAAGCAATAATGTGGAAGAAAGGATAAAACAGACGTATAAATGAAGCAATGTGAGTATCATAGACTGATTTATCAATCTCAAGTGATGACTCCTCCATCATTTGTATTGGTTAAAAATGCACAATAAGACTGAAATGTCAGCTCTCTAAAAAGTGTTCCAGTGCTGGCATCCAAACATCTACTGAAGCATTTGCACTTTGAATGGTATGGTACTTCATCTTCCTCTTTACTAAATTCTGTATATAATAAAGTTTTCCTCTTGACTAATTAAATAAGAAACAGTTTATCCTCAAATTTGATTATCGACTGAAGAGGCTTTCATTCAACATTGCAAAACATTGTCCATGTTAGACAGTCATTAAATGTGACTTGGGGTTAAATTGCTTTCTTGGAGTAGAATGTTTCCAAAATAAATAGTTTTCCCAGAACTGTACAGTGTATTCTCAATGGATTATTTTTTTAAAAAACAGATCACATTGTCTTCAACTGACATTCCTTGTCAAAATAGCTTTTCCAGACATGAAACAAAAGTACAATGCCTCTATTTCTTGACAAGACATGCGGCCACGTACAAAATCTTAACACATCCCTGGTTCATTTATAAATATTTGTTTCCATGTGTGCTTCCAGTAATTATTATCCCTTTTTTCATTTTGAAAAAATAATCAATGCTTGACTAATAAAATGTCTTTATTGAGCCAACTGGAAAGCACCCTCTTTTCCAAAAATATTCTAGTTTTTGATGCTTGCTGCTTCCTTCATCATACCAGTATGGTGTACAGTTCATGAAGGGAGAAAAGGGGATGTTCTAGTAGTCACAAACTGCAAAGACTTTTAATGATACTTTCTCTTTATATTAATTTACTTTCGTCACAAACAAGAAGTTCAATACAGAAACATACATTGACACATAAATATTTACATGTCTAAAACACTGAAGATATAAACAGAACATAATTGACAGCTGTGGACTAAAATGTGTTGTGTGATATATACAAATATGAAATAGTTTATCCCTGTAAAATTAATAAAATAATAGATGACTGATGTGTTTCGCTTCATATTGGCTGCATGGATTTACTTGCCTCCAAATCTACTCTGTAGTAATGCTAATGGCAGGACATTCTATCTGGTTAAGATGGAGTTCCTAAATGTAAGGATATCTAGCTTGGATATCACCGAAGAAAACAACTTCCTATTATTTTTTAATTTCCAGCTACCTGGTCATTTCCCTCAAAGGAGATCGCAACTCCACATCCCAACTATATTGCCTAATCATGGATTTAGTTTGTATGTATGTATGTATGTATGTGTGTGTGTGTGTGTGTGTGTGTGTGTGTGTGTGTATATATTTCAAGGGTTATTAAAGCCTGAAGCCTGAATCCCACACATCTCATCTTACTTTTTACTAAATCCCTGTGTGATTAAAGGTTTCACTTGATTGATTAACTGATAAATTGTTTATGCTCAAATGTGGCCATTTTAATTGAAAAAGTATTCAGCAGTATGTAAAGTTTGGACAGATATTAAATGTGACTTAAAGCTGATATGTACAGCAACATTACATGAACTTAATACAATACTCATCTGACAAATAAGCTGATGAGATTCCATGCCAGCATAATTCACTCTCTCCCCCCCCCTCTCTCTCCCCTCTCTGTGCATGCCTTCTGGTTGGCTTAATAATGATATCACCAATGTGTTTTTTTGGATTCTGAGTGTGGTTTATTTGCCAGCATGAATCCTTTCCATTTCTTTTTAGCTAACAAAATGTACAACATATAATAAAATATTACAATACAGCACCACTAATAAAAGATAGAAACATCAGCTCATTAAATGGCATCCTCCGAGTTTCCTGTAACAAAATGCTATGTAACAGGGCAGAGCCGATCCACTGCTAGCTTTTCATGGACTCAAACTCTTACAGTAAGTGTTTATAGGTATGTATGGGGGATGCACAGGAAAGGGGGATCACCCTCCCCACCCCCTATTTCCACTGGGAGAAGCAATTCTTTCAAAAGAATGGCATTACTGAATCCCACTGCATGTGGATAAATTTTCAGAGATGAATCACCAGGCCAAAGTTATCAGATGACACTCAATACCTTTGATACTACAACAAAGTAATTCCTCTACCCTTATTTTGTTGTTAGAGGTACACATTACAACACCTCCAGTGATACAATGAACTCATCCTTCAGGCAGGGGAATAAAGGATTAAAGGGTTTTTTTGTGTGTGGTAACCTTGCCCTGAGCTGCTTTCAGGTTGTTGACTTCGGATTCCTCATGGCATTGCTAACCCAAGAGCCTGGAATTCAGTTTACAATGACTTAAGTAAGCTGAAGGCAAAGGGAGAAATTGGAAGGAGAAAAAGCAAAGAGGCATCTTAAAGACATCTGAAAAAAATGGGGCAGCAAAGGATTTATAGCCTTGTCCCTGCCTAATCTGCACTACTGGGACTATGCTACCGTTTCCTAAAACTCCAGTATTAGGGCAACTCTTGCCTCTGTAATTTGGTTCTACTCAAATTCCAAGTTTTTTTGGTCACATACTACTTTGCCTTTTCTACTCTATAAGCGGTTGTTTTCTATAATGTTAACTAATATCAGAGCTATTTAGAAACACAGATGTTGCATTTGGTAAAGGCAGGCCACAGATTATAATAGCTCAGTGTTATCTAGGGCAATGGTCCTGTGAGCTTTTAAATAGGAGTCTTTCCCAGCCCTAACTGGAAGTGCCAGTGACTGTATCTGTGACTTCTTTCACTTGGTTATCTATTTAGCTGCAGCATTTTTATCTCACCTTTAACCTTAGAGCCACTGAGCTAGTGTATAAATTGAAATAAATTGGAAATCAATGCAAGAGCATGTTGAAAGATATGTACGTTGACATCTTCCTAAACCTTACCAACCCCTTGTATTTCTGAGGAGTACAATGCAAGCAGAAGTATTTCATGACTCTAATAGAAAATATATGTCAAAATGCTATGACTAGATAAACAACAGAAAGAGAAATGTCATAGGTTTCATTGCTGGCACTTTCCAAGGAGGGGTGGGAGAGTTCTGATGGACCATAGCCAGTTATTATTTATTTATTTATTTATTATTTATTCAGGCTTCTATGCCGCCACTCCCGGGGGGGGGGGCTCGGGGCGGCTCACAAGAGCCAGGAAGGCACAATAAAACACAACAGCATTTAAGAACAGCAATCAGCATGTAAACGACAACACAATAATTAAAAGTAAAAATTAAAAATTAAAAATCTGTGGTGGTACACAATACCACAGAAGCAGTTAAAAAAGGTGGACTATACAGGGAAAGACCTATCTATCCATCCATCCATCCATCCATCCACATAATACAGGTGAAAATCTGTGTGTGTATGTGGCAGGGGTGTCCATTTTCAGAGATAGCCTCCACCCTCCACAAACTGCTTTAACTCACAGTGCTGGGGAGTCACCAAAGCCCTCTCTCCAAGGACATTGCAGGCTACAGAAAGCCACATCCCAATCTTTCTTTCTCTCTCCATTGGCGTGGAATTTGCATGAACCTGCCCACTGCCTCTCCCTTAACCCTTTCCTATTCTCTTCTATGGCACATGGCTAACTGGGAATACTGGTGGATTTGGGGGTGACTGACCTTTAACTCTAGGAGTTATAGTTCACCTTTATTCCATGAGCCCTCTGCAACCCACCAATGATGGATCTGGACCAAACTTGGCACACAGGCCCAACATGGCCAACTGTGAATATGGACATGCGTTTTGTGAAGATTGCCCTGAAAATCTGGGAGTTGTAGTTCACCCTACTCCAGAGAGCACTAAATGCAACCAACAACATATCTGGATCAAACTTGACACACAGAACCAACTTGGCCAACTATGAATGCAAGTGGGGTTTGGGGGTGACTGCCCTTGGAAAATGGAAACTGTAGTTCACTCTTACCCAGAGAGCACTGCAGCCAGAAGATGACATATCTGGGCCAAATTTGGTGCACAGACCCAAAATAGACAACTTTGAATACTGGCAAGGTTCAAGGAAATTGACCCATGATTCTGGGAATTGTAGTTCACCCACATCAAATGGAGAATAATTAACATCCAAAAACAAACAATGCCTTTTTCAAATAACCTGGGCATCTCTGGGTCCCCAAGCAAGTTATATATAAGACTCAGTTGGAACCATTCATGGCCTCTTCTGCAGACCTCAGGTATCAGGCAAATTCATAGCAAGTTGGGTGGTTATTTAGATCAGGGCTTAAATCACCAAAGGACTTAAAGGTGAAAGTCAACACTTTCAAATGATGCTTGATAACTGTGAAGCTGGGTTGTCTTTCAATATTGGAATAATGCAGCCAAAAACTACATTGATCCAGCTGATATACAATATTCTATCTACACTGTACTTTTGGATGATTCCTTCTGCAGTGGGCAGTCTTCCAGTGCTGATCAGTAAACCCAGAGCTATTTGGGTGGCTAGGTGTGGGGCACCCAGAGAAGTCCTTGTTTGTGCTTTTGCAGCTTGGAGGAAATAGCAGTTGCTGCCTTCTGGATTCACAGTGAACACAAATTGAGAGGACGTTGTACCTTCTGACTTTTTGGCTTTCCCTTCACCTCACAATCAAAGGAGAATACTTGTGGGTGAATGAATTCCATAAGGGGGTACTGAATACCCTCTGTAGAAATCATAACAACAACAACAAAAACAACTTTATTCTTTTACTCTGCCACCATCTCCCTGAATGGACTAAGGGTGGCTTACATATGGGACAGAATGTCCACAAGATATAAAAGCAAAACAGCTGCATTGAAGCTCCATCACTGGTTGCGTAACCCCAGGTATGTGTGTATACATATCACCAACATGATTCTAGTCAAGATATTGATTCTATACAACAGTCTACTTGGCATTGCAATGGCTAATGGTAGCTCGAGATAGAAATCTACTTTACTTCCTATAGTGGCCCTTCCTATAAAAATTGTGGGTGCAGTTACACTGCAGGATCAATGTGTTTTCACATCACTTTAACTGCAACGACTCTATGCTATGGAATACAGGGATTAGTAGTTTGGTGAGACACTAACAGTCTTTTCGCAGAGAAAGTTTCTAAAACTTAAACTCCCATGATTCCATAGCACTGAGCCATTGGAGTAAATATGGTATCAAGCTACATTAATTATATAGCTAAGATGCATTCTATGGCATAGAACAAGATCATTATCACTGCAATGTTAGGAATTACTGTAAGGTTGAAGATGATCTGGGATACTCTACTGTACTATATATACTTCAGAGTAAGTAGGGCAAATATTGAAATAAGGTCATAGGTTTACTAGAATGAGTTGTCTGGGGTGACATTTATTGTGCAAATTCAACTCAATATATGTAAAACAAAGCTGGACACCAAGGAAAGCAAGATGCTTCATCATATCTATTTATAATCAGATTTACCATGTTCTTCCTCTGGATTTGTACTTGCTTTGACCCCACAGTGCAGAACAAATCCACGTGCATAATCAGTGCAAGCTTCAACATCTAAGAAATTAAATGGAAAATCTGACCCTTCCATGGGGTTCCTGCCCTGAGACCAACTCATCCCTGCTGTTTGTATCTCCCTAACAGATAATATGCTTGTGAAAAATATCACAGGAGGCCTATGTTCAGTTTGATGAGTCAATCCAGTATAGAAGGTCATTAAAATGTTTGGGGATGTTGTGCATGTTTCAATTTAAACTCATGAAATATGCAATGGGAGTCATAAAGAGAGATGGGAAAATCTCATGTTCACCCAGGTATCAATAATGAAGGTGCTTCAAGGGTAGGGGGGAAGGAGGGTTGAGAAAGAAAGAATCACCGGGTCACAAAATGGATTAGCCTTGCTGAAATTCTGTGTCATATTTCCAAGGTGATCAGCATGAAGCACTTACCACTGACAGTGCTGCTGTGTTAAGGTGCCTGAACGTACTGTACTTCTAAGGGCGGGTAAAAACTTTGCATTCTAAACTTTGCCTACAGTGAAGGAGCAGGGGGGAGAATGTCACTGCCAGGAAAATGAGAATTCTTTCCACAAAATGAAATGTTCAAATGCTAGATTTTTAGCATTATAGTAAATAAAACTTCAGTTGAGCAGTAGAAAAATGGCTTAGACATCCAGAGAAAGAAGGCAAGGAAATCTAAGGAGAGAACATAAACACAGCAAATAAAGGTCTAAGTGTAAATGATTTTTCTCTTTGTATTTTCTCTTCTCCAAGCCATTCTTAACTTCTTTTATGGTTCCATTCAGTTCTTCTCCCACCACTAGGTTTGAACTGTTATTGATATTACACCAGGGAAAGGTATTTAGAATTCTACATCACAGAACTCCTAACTAAACTTGACGTTACAGAATTCCACAGGATAGTGGTTCTCAACGTGTGGGTCCCCAGATGTTTTGGCCTTCAGAAATCCTAACAGCTGGTAAACTGGCTGGGATTTCTGGGGGTTGTGGGCCAAAACACTTGGGGACCCACAGATTGATAACCACTACCATAGCATGCACTCTTGGCAACTAAAGTGGAATCATAATGCTATAAATGGCTTGGCCCGACTTACCGGACCGAGCAGGTTGTGGCGATGGGTGTCCTCGTCGCCTTTATGGATCGAGAGGGGGCTTCTTCCCAGAAGCCCCCTGGGTGGCGGGAGATTTTCCCACCACCAGAGCCAGCTGGCCAATAGTGGGGCTGGCCACGCCCTGGCCTGGCACGAGTTGGGGCCAGCCCTCCCTTCCACCTGAGCAACCTACTTAAGGCTGCCCGAGGCCTACCAGCAGGCACTGGGCCTTCATCAGCTTTTCCACCCACCCTCCCTGCATGTATCATTGCTCCGCATTTGTTAGCTTATCTTGCTGTTGTTTCGTATTCATCTCGCTCTGTATTTTGTTAGCTGATCTTGCTGATGTAGCGTGTTTATCTTGTCACAACTCTGTGTTGGGCATGTGGCATGGCCCCTGGATCAGGGTGGTGTACAACCCCTTGTTGTAAGAGGGGATAATGCCCTGGCCTCTGGAGTGCCGAGCTTATGGGAACCGGTAGCGTGCCGGTGGCACCCAGTGATGTAAATATCTTCGTACAGCAGCGGGCTGTCCGCACCCTGATCCAGGAGCCATGCATGACTGCCAACCCTTGTTCCTGTTATCAATAAATGAGTTGTAGCTAAATTTTATTCCAACTACTTTTTGTCGGTGTTTTCTTGGTATTATGGGGGGAGGTGTATCACCCATACACACACAACCATTTGGTATGGAAAAGTCCATGGAGGTGTGGAATCTATGTTGGCCCCTTTAACCTAATATTTCAAAACTTTGTCTTTATTTGGACTTTTTATATATAACTATCTCTTCCCTTGAAACTGTGCACAAATTATTGCCTTTTCCACTCCCTGGACTCTTAGGTGCTTATCCCAGTTGAACTTTCATTCACTGCAAAATGGTATGACTACAGAAAGTCTCCAACAAATGCATAAAAACCATTTCTCACACAGTGAGATGAGAGGAAGGAAAGCTGCCATAGCTGGTGTCTTATGTTACACTGAAAGGTTGGGTGTGGGGAGATTATCTTCATATATTATTATTGTACTTTAATCAATATCTCTTTCTGCTTTATTTCTAAGAGAATATATATAACAGGTCTCTGGATTGGAATTATGGTGAACTGTCAAATTGTTTTCCAGGGTATAATATATTACTTATTTAATTCTAGAACACATCTAGTAGAAAATAGATAAACCAGATTTCCTTTTTTAAAAAAGTACTCTATACTCAGTAGGAAGCACTACTTTTGACCAATTTTATTTTATATTCAACGAAGTACTGAGATGGACATAAACAATACATGTAAGTTGTAGATTTCTATAATAAACCAAACTGACAGAATGTAGGGTGCACAGCTTAATTTCACTCTAAACTGGGTCTATTAAAGTCAATATGTCTGTTTCATGAGATGTGGCATGTGAACAAAACCAGTATATGTGGCATCCTTCACAAAAGTGATAGGTGATTTTTCCCCATGGTAGTTACTGAAGTATGTTACTAAAAAGACAGTTGCTTGGTTAGATGACCACGTGATCCGCAATGCCGATTAACTGTTAACTATATGCTTACAGGTATAAGAGTGCAAGGTACCTTTGCTTTTACAAAAGAAAACCCTCAACTTCCAGGCATCAGAAAAATATTGAAACATACAGATCTTCTGAATTTTTTTATAGCTCCCCTTATGTCACTCTGATAAGCAAGTGACCCCTGATATACAAACGGAGACACAATACACATAGATTACTTCCATTCCTGGTAGAGGACTAGTATAAACATAACTACTATGAGTCTTTTTTGGTTATGCAAAATAGCTTCATTTTCTTAAGTCTCTACACACATCCTGCCAACCCTTTATTAACCTGTTACTTTGCTACATTTTGGTTTCCAATATAAATCCTTTGGGGCACTTTACACTATCATTATCACCCTTAGAAATTAATTAGAATGAATAGTTTATTTAAGTCCATGCTGAAGGAATGAATAACAATGAGGTACTTGAACAACATTTTCCTCTGTGTTTATACTGATTAGTAGATCGGTTAATGAATGAAAAACAAGAGAAAGGCCTTTTGTCCAAATCTTCCAATTGTGGGTCCTTGGAACCCAATTATTAAGGACAAACGTTCACAGCAGAAAATTACACAATACTTTAATACTATGAAATGCATGTTTTTCAAAGGTTATTGGTGCATGGATAGGGATACTGATGCATGGATATGCACCAGATATATACAGCTAAGGCAGAAAACAAGATCTCTACTGTTGTTATAGCCAGCAGTTTGTCTGCCCTTGCTCAGTTGCTTGGAAGGGTTAATCTGATCTTCCCTTTAAGGAAAGCATCACAGGCTTCTGGGAGTATCTGTGAAGGCTTGCCAAAATGACCAGCACCTGAGATCTCTTGATAAAAAGGAGTCCAGAAGTTAAGACACTGGAAAGTGGGGGATATGGTTTCTAGATTATTGCTAATCAGGGATTATACTTTTATCGGAATGGCATCACGAAGCTGTTGTTACCAGTCAGTTTGGGTGGCATATTAATTTCACTATTTTTAAAATTCAACTCGGAGTGGGAAGTGCTTCTAGCATAAGTGTAATGTTTTCAGACTGATTGCTGAAAAGCCATTGAAAGGATGTGGATAGGATACTTTCTGGTGTTGGCAAAAAGGGCTTTGAAAAATACTTTCTACCGAGTCCTGAAAAACATGCATTTCTTAAGTCAATAGATGACAGAGTTGACTTACCTTTTACAGTATTGTCTCCAGAGTCAGTAATTTAGTACCATAAATGCATTGACTCCTGTACCAAACTTTTCAAAGGACAACACTTTGATCCTATGTAGATAGACTCAGACAAGCTTTTGAATGTAATGGGACTGGCAGATTAATTTTTATTTGATTTATAGCCCACCTTTCTCTTTCTATAGGATCCAAGGTGGGTTACCAATAAGGCTGGTGTGTTTCTATATAGAAGCATTTTCTATTTAGAAGTATTGTTTCTCACACAAAAATATGGTTTTCTATGCAAATTGAACATGTGTGAATTTTGTGCAGAATTAGTCTTGAACCAGGATTGAGTCCTCAGTCCAGGATTCATCTCATCAACGTTTCTCAACATTCAAAAACATGTTTTTGACTATTCTGCAAATAGTTTTGAATATTCTTTCCATCCCTATTGCCTAATAAGTGTGCATAGATTGAATATTAAGATGCCAATATAAACAGGGAGCTCTTGTTGAACTGTCAGAAGACAAACTGTCAAGTAAATATGCTAAGAATTTACCTGCATATGGCAGAACATCACTCATGATTTTGTTGTGAGTCAATGTTTTTTGGGAAAAATTACATTTGGTAGTATTTACGGATCTTTACATGCCTGCTTGAGAACCTATGGGGAGATGGGGTAGGATATAAATGAACTTTTGATTTTTTATTGATTACTTAGAAGTAAATCTCTTTGATGTCAATCAAACTTATTCCAAGTTGTATGTTGCAGCATAAGCCACTATAGTGAAAAATGTAAATACAGTAAGGCTTTTTAAAAAATCGATATTTCCAATTAAGTGTGGAAATAAATTCTTTGCCATATCAACTTGTGCTGTGATGTGGTTTCTGCTTGGATAGTAAAAATGATGTGTTTGGGCCCTAATGAACTGCTTGTAGTCCCCTGCACTCTCCCTTCTCTCTAATTTGCTCTTTAGTCACATCGTCCCTTTGCAAATGCAGCTGCTGCTGTCATATTTAATATAATCACAGAAGGAAATTAGTATTACAGCAAGCTACTTTGCTGCTTCTTCCTGGCAACCTGTTTTCCTAATAGCTTTAAGCTGTTGTTTGAATCAAAGGTCATTTATTCTGTCTCACTCTTCTATATTTTGATGGTCCAAAGGAAGCAAAACATAGGTGAATATTTCAGCATAGATACCTTCATAAAGGTTTGTGCATTTGCATACCATATACAGTAAGAAATATTTCTGGAACATCCCATGTTCTATTGTGATCTACACTTAAACTATTCAATGTTGATTATGTTTTAATGAGCTCGATGTCATTCTGTTACTTTAAAAACTTTCTCTGAATTAGACATTGGAAAACCTATTTATCAATCTATAGATTTCTCCTTAAGTCCATTATTGGGAGGCTGATGACAGCAAATAAAAGAGAGGGGGAAACAAATTGGGTCATCCCTTTGCTCTATGACAGATCAGCCGACCCAGCCAATATGATTATCTAGTACTGTAAG
Source organism: Anolis apletophallus (assembly GCA_030556195.1). Classification (NCBI taxonomy): domain Eukaryota; kingdom Metazoa; phylum Chordata; class Lepidosauria; order Squamata; family Anolidae; genus Anolis; species Anolis apletophallus. Next base: position 77,430,764 of record JARBWK010000001.1, read on the forward strand.
GCTGACACATTTATTTGCTTTAATCATTTTATAAGCTCACCTTTCTTTCATAAGAGCTCCAAGATAGCTAATAGAATTAAAAAGAAATAAAATATGAACTAAAAAGTTGTGATGTGTTTCAGCCACAAAACTATGTGCAGCGTGGGGAAAAATAGCAACAGAGAGATACCTTCAGCAAAGGTTGGGTTGCCTTTGCTCCTTTAATGCCATTAAAAATGGTATATTCAACTTTTAAATTTAAAGGTAGAAACCAAACTGATCAATAAGCTTGAGCTGTGTGAATTCTGTGTGACTCAAAATCACATGATACAATGACAAAGGGATAGCTGTGACTATCCGTGTAGACAGTAGACCAGTAGTCCTACTCGTCCACATGAAACCTGGACATTTTGTCCACACTATTCCCAAAATATAGTCTACTCCAGAATTTTGCTGAAATTCCAGAACATTTCCTGATTTTTTTTTAGTATAGGGCTACACCAGTTTAGCCCACAACATAGGCCAGAAGTGCTTGGACATCATGTAATTTAATTTTCATGATTTTCTGTTTAATTTTTTTGTTACTATGTTTTGTTATTGGCATTGAATGGTTGTCTTTGCCTTCGTTTGTTGGAAACTGTCCTGAGAGTCCTCCCAGGGAGATAGGGCAGGATATTATTATTTGTTGTTATTATTATTATTGCAGAGACCTCAGTCATTTTAAGCATTTGGGCTGTATCTCTAAATCTCAATGGAAGTTTTAAGTTATTATGATGTTAGATATTTCATTGAAGAAATTGTGTCTGCAAGAGCTTCTTTGTTCATTTAAAAGGCCATTCTGGCTGGATGATCCTGGTTATTATACCAAAGAGTAAAATTTCCAGGTTGTAAATGCTGCAGGATACTGAATTCTATCTTGAATAACATAATGGAAGAAATCACTGTTTTGCTCAGGGTTTTTGTGTTTGTTTAGCTCCCCCCACCCCCATTTTACAAGAAATGTTTTTACTACAGATATAAACCAGATAAGCTATAGGACAGAAGAGATAAATTATAAAGAAAACTATTTCATAGAATTATACTTTTTCTGGACAGTTATACTTTTTCTGGAATTCACTTGTGAACTCCTTCATAGTATGCAATTAGACCACTATGACTCAGCTTTAAGTGCCACAACAACATCCTGTAAAATCCTGGGAATTGTAGTTTTGAGGGACAGTAGAGTTTTCTGGCTAAAATTATCAAATCTACTCTCTAAACTGCAAATTATAGAATCCCATAAGAGAGAAAGTTGGCAGTGACTATGTGATCATAGTGCTACAACATTATGAAGGGAAAGTATTCCCTTTGACCTGCATTATATTTCATAATGAATGGCTCCAACCTTTCTTTTCATGTTATATCTAAAATGCTTCTAGGTTCTCTTAATATCATAAAATCAAAGAATCATAGGACTGAAAGAGGGAGATGGTGATTGTGGGCCATTGGGTCAACCCTATGTTCACAATAGGATCTCCGGCTATTTTATTTATTATTTATTTACAGTATATTTACCCCACCATTCTCATTTCCCGAGGGAGGACTCAGGGCGGCTAACAAGGCAGCAATTAGATACCGGAGACAATAGACAATATAAAACCATAAATACAATCAAAGTTAAAAACAACAACAGATCAACAGGTTATCAACAGTCAATTAATTTAAAATAATATTCCAACTACATCCAATCCACACCCAATCCACACCCAGCTAACACATTCCCAGCAGGTAACTATCTTAAGAGTTATGGCCTTAAGACAAAACCCTAGTGTAAACCTACTCCATATTTCCTTTCAATTTGAAGTGCAGCCAGATTCTCTGAGCACGGTTTTTCTATGGATCTTGAATCAGTCTGATGGTTATCATCAATTCCACATATGACCAGATTGGTAGGTAAAATATTATTGGGACCTTATCAAATCTCTTGCTGAAATTCAGAAAAATGGCACACACAGCATTTTCATCATGTACTAAATTGTTGTTCTGATTGAAAATAAAATATAAGATGAGTAGGGTTTGTTCTTGACAAACCCATGCTACTCGTAGCTATTTTCCATGATAATTTATTTTCCCCATATTGAGACCAGGCTGACTGGTCTGTAGATTCCCAGATCTTTTTTTGCCATTTTTGAAGCATGGGAAGATGTTTTCCCTTTTATAGACTTCTTTCCTAAGATTTCTCATAAATTATAGCTCACCTACCTCACTATTGTAGTTCAGATTAATTTTGTGGGGGGAAATTACCTTTTTGATGTTCTTCCTAGTATTTTTTTTAATTTCCAAAGTGATTAAGTCTTCCCTGCAGTTTTCTGTATGTTTTCAGAGTTCCGTGTTCATGAAGAAAGGTGTTTTCATATTTTGTCAACCATTTCATTGCCATGCATTCCATTCTCCCCCTTGGTTGCACATACCAATAATGCATCCTGGTCTATTTTACTTTGTTCCTGCATAATGGAAGGGAAGAAATGATATGTTATATTAATTCCTACTCTTAGAAATCAATGAATATTTTGTAAAATGTATTTATAAATCAAAGTGATTTGACTTTACCAGGTTTGCTTATCCTCAGACTGTCTTTGATCTGAACTACTCTTATGTTTGTACATTTTTTTCTGACAGCATGCTTGACAATGCAAGTCATTCTCATCTGTGCAAGGAAAATTAATAAACAATTGTGTCTTTGATTGGTTTATCTTTTAGCTTTTTGATTTTCAAATATTAAACATGATGCTATTCATTTTTAGCACCATGGCACTCAATTACATATATCAGAAATATTTTATTGAGAGGGCAATCTACTTTATAGATTATGATATAGGGCTGGAATATATAGTACCTAATAAAATATAGTCAGTCCAATATTTTACTTAGATTTCCATCCCCTACTGCTTCAGTTTCAAATGTTATTTCATCATTGTCGTTTTGCATAATTGTGTGGAAGAATCTCATTCTCTTTCTGGGCAAAGTGGTTGAGCATGAGGTAGCTGCACAACTTAAGACATTCCACAGATTGTCTAGATTTATTTCAGGCTAGGGATAATGAAAGAGATTTTATAAGAAAGGCTTGGGAACTGCTACCCTGTTGATCTTCTGGGTCTTTCAACCACTTTTGATCCCATCAATGATGGCATCTTAGTGGACCAATTCCGCAAAATGGGTGTAGGAGGTACTATCTTTCGGTACTTCTGCTCTTGTTCTAGAGAGCAACATTAGAGTATACTTTACGCCAGCTCATGCTATTAGCCATGCTCACAATTGGCATGCAGCACTTGAGACCCATCACCCTGTTCATATTTGGTGGATGAAGAGATAATTCAGCTCTTCTGTGAATTATTCATGTGCTCTACAAATTCTTAATATTAAATGGCCACAGTATAATCAGAGAGTTAACTGTGAAAGCAGTTCAGAAACTACAGTGTGCTATAGTGGCCTGGCAAGATTTTTTTAGACAAGACATTTGGACTACATAAATAAGGGAAATCGTCTTGTTTCCTTTGAGCACTAGCATTGTGTGTTTCTGGGAGACCTAATTCTCTGTAAAAGGCAGCATAGATGGAAGAGCCTATGATATCGATTTCATAAAAGGAGAGAAGGAGAAGAAGCATCTCTGATGGAAAAAAAGGTATTCATCTGTGCCATGTGATTCAAGCTGAGGGTGCACTATTTAGGAGGTCAGGCTTTCTTTTACACCCTTGGAAGTTATGTTTGAGACATTTTACCTTTGTGCCTTACACTACACCTCTTTAGTTCACTGTTGTTTGCCCAATTACTAGCTTATCAACTGACAAATACTTCTTGAATGACAAACTGTGATGCTATAATGTAAATTATAATCTTGTGCCAGAAATAACTTGACATGTCTCCTCTCTGGACTTAGAGTATAAGGACTTCTCTAGGTAAAAATATATGGTGATTTTAGGAGTTGGGCTTATGAAAAATTTAACAAGGAGTGCTTTGGAGTTTGTTTTTCCAGGTTTGCTGCCAGTCTCAAATGTTCTGGGAAATGGAAAGGCTTTGTATTTTGTGGTTTTTATTTCCTGATAGTTCACTTAACCACAGAACATCACTTTCTTGTCTGTACCAGTACCAGAGCTGGGATAATTTGAAAATTCTGTTAAGAACATAACATGTTTTTGCGGGACATCCTGCAGCCCATTTTGCTAGGTTTTTCAATGAATGTCTCATAGAGTCTCAACCAATTCAACATAATTCATGGCAGCCACAAAGAAAATGTTTCTGAAGTATAACAACTATTTTCAAAGTAGATACTGCACACTTAAACAGAAAATAACATTTTCAGACCAGGAATAGATTTTTTCCAAATTTTGTTGCATAGTGGAATTGATACCTTACAGATCAAGCACAGCAATAGATACCATATGTGGTTGGAAAGCTGCACATTTGGAAGCTGCTGATGTATTTTATGAAAGCAAAGAAAAAGCTATGGATAAATGTATGTATGTGAAAACTGTACCAAAACATCTTCACATGTATTTTTAAATCACACCTTAGTCAATTTGGAACATGCTTTAAAATACAAAGCAGAGGAAATACATTATTTTTATAAAATGCAACAAAACTAAAACAACTTTTAATAGTATATGATAATTCAACATTGACTGTCTACTCAATACGATATCATGAAGTTGATTGGATAAATGCCCCACAAATGCCTATATTCCAAAAGTCAGAAATGACCTCAAATGTTTCTGTCTTTCTGAATTTTCTCCTGTTCAGTCAAAGATATGGAGACCAATAGTTTTCTTAGGTAAAACTTTGGATGCAAAAATAATTAAATGATGTAAATATTACCTACTGGCAAACAAAAAGGCCTAAATCATGGTTCTTGAGAAATCTTTCTTTTAAAAACTTTCTTTTAAAAAACTAAATAAAATTAAGTACCGGATCTTCATTAAAGATTCCACAACCATCGAGCTAAACCCATTAAATCATTGAAGTTATACATACCTTTAGAAAAATGGATCAATAAAGGTATTTAATAGGAGAAGGGGTTATTTTATGCAGGAAGTGACAGTGGTCTCACAATGCAGTACAGAACTAGGATAGGAAAGAATGCTGATGAGATTCTGGGAAATGCCAATAAGTTGAATAATTTCTCACATCCCTACTTGAATGTAAGTCTCCCTGATTTAGTGGAACATTCTCCCTAGCAAGCAGGGATATGATTGTAACTTTCTAGCCAAGTCATATTAATATTTATTTTAAATTTGGAAAGCTTATTTCCAGGAAAGAAGGGTATAGTACTGTGTTTGTGGGGCACATGGTTTCATAGGGTTATTCCTACTACTTGTCCATCATATATTCTGCGAATTTACTTCCCTAATGCAGTAAAACGTAACTTTGTTTGTTCCCACCCCTACATCCATGATAGAAATTAACAAACCTATTTCTATATTTAAGACATTTACCCATAGCTAGAAATATGTGACAAGTATAAAAAGTAACAGTCAAGGTGATTCTGCAAAAAACTATTATTTGAGGGATTAGTGAATCAAAAATCAAAGCACATTTAATTTTTAATTTTTAATTTTTAGATAGCTAGCTAGATATCTCCATGCCACATAGAATGACAGGACAAGAAGATACCAGGAAGTAAGTAGTGATCTGTATCTGCATATAAATATATATAAATAATATTTTAACTCCAAAAGATTGTATGGAGCTCTGCAATGTAATCTATAAGGACCTAGATATAGTGATTTGAGCCTATGACTGGGAGAACAAGGTTTCAATTTCAGCCATGGACGTGATCTTTGACAAGCCAAACTTCTCTCAGCCCAAGAAGAAGGCAAAATCACCCTACTCCCAAATATATCTTGCAAAGAAAATCCTAAGATAGGGTTGTCATATGTCAGGGTTGACTGGAAGACACATGCCAACAACAAATGCAATCTTGGTAACAAATAAGGTATTATACCAAAATTATTTACAACCTTATCAGAAAGCCCAGGCAAAGCATCATACTTTGCCAGGCTACTGCAAGGAAAGAGGGAGCAGCAGGGTAAATCTGTCACTCCACACATAACTTCCTCTTTACAACACTTTTTGCATCACATGGGAAAAGTGTCGCCCTTGTGGGGAGGCCCTGTGCTAACTCAATTGGAGCCTCTCACATTGGAGTGGAAGTGTCCAATGACACTTTCACTCTGGTGGGCGGGGCCTCCGCTGGATGTCACACAATGCCATGTGGTGTTCAGCATTGGTCTCCATGCCCCAGATGGGGTGAAAGCATCCCAGAACACAAAAATCACCCAGCCTGATGAGGTAGCTATTGTATAATACAGCAGAGGGCATTTCACGCCACACAGTGATACCATCACAACTCCACATTAGCTGACATTGCAACATTTAATGGAATTCTGGTATTAGTAGTTTCATCTGAGGCACTAGATCTCTGTGCTTCATAGTTCTGAATTCTCTAGGATTTGATTTGAAATTAAAGTGGAATATTGCACAGCAATCAAATAATATGAAGGATTACAAATAAAAAATGAATGTCATAAACATTGCAATATAATCTGCTTTTTCATTTTTTCATACTCTCAAGCATCTATCTACCCTACAGTTATAATGAGAATATAATTTCTACAAAATATAAGACAGTTGTCACCACAGTTCTAAAATCCTATTCTGTGAAAGAACCATCCTTGGTCTAATCCCATGATTTAAGCACATGGAGGTCCTGCGTGCAACTGAAGAAAGTGCAAGATACAAGCAAGACCTGGCTGTTCAGGCAAGCATTTGATGACTGAACGGTGCTTGAACTGTTAATCCCCCGCCTAGCCGTGCTGCCACTGTCTTTTATCACGAATCAGCCTTGCTCTGATTCGCGTGATTTTATGTGATTTTATGTGATTGTAATTGGTTAGGATTGTTTTATGATATTTTAGGATATTTTAGGATGTTTTAAATCTTGATGTGTTTTTATATGTTGGAAACCGCCCTGAGCCTCAGGAAGGGCGGTTTAGTAAATCGAAATAATAAATAAATAAATAAGATATGAGGGTCACTCCAAAAGTAATGCATAACATTTGTTTAAAACTCCACATTTTATTCTACTGCTTAGTTATTTGCTGAGGGCAGAGAAGAATCCTTCCTACTTCTCAAATTTAATTCAATCCACTGCCACATATGGCATTGTCATGGCACTCCTTCAAGATGGCTGCTGCTCTTGATGACCATCAGAAGTATCATGCTGTAATTGAATTCCTGATTTTTGAGAATGAGGCAGTGGGGAACATCCACAAGGGACTGAAGAAGGTGTATGGTGCTGACACTGGCAATCACGGTTATGTTATTTGATCCATAGTTTAATGAAAATAGTTAAATAGATGATCTACAAATACTAGATATGACTTGGCTACAAGTGAGCTGCAGTACATAATGAATTTGTTATTTGAATCCTTTCAACTCAGTGTTCTGCAGAAACAACACCATAATTATCCAAATGATAGATAGTATTCAAATTCAATGTCTGGTAAACAGTGCCTATCAGTTCAGCTCTAAGCAGTGATCAGGTTTCCAAATGTATTATTCAAAGATTAGGAAAGGCAAAATACAGAAGTAAATCAGAACAAAAGGACCTGGAAATTTAAAGAATATATTGCAGCTTGGCTGCAAAGTGCATTTTAATAAGATAAAATTTAGTTGGTCTAAGAATATACAAGTCAGAAAATATATATTGTGCATCTGAGAAATGAAATTAAGTAAGATGTATGGTGGGCTGTGTTTGTTGTATTTTTTAAATATTTATCACTCAGGCAGCAATGTTTAAATATTTTCTCTGTTGATTCATTTTAAAAATAAGACTTGTAGCCACATTTTAACAGGTTAACCTTTTGTTATCCTTTTAAAAAAACAAACAAACAAACACGCTTGTCTACAAGCTATTTTTAGTTCCTAGAGACTTGTGCTACTCTGTCATAATTAAAGTAATACTATGCATATGAGCAATTATATCTGCAAAACAAGATCCTCCAAGGATTAAGAGGAAGAGGAGATAAAATAATCTAGGCAATTTTTCTAAAACATTTCCCTGAAAAATTCTAGAATCATGGAATCATAACTGTGGACCATCAGTCTAACCAGTGCAGACTCCCCAGTAAAAGCATTCTCAGCAAGTCACTACCCAACGTCTTGTTCTAGACACCCAGAGAATGTGATCCCACCATCTCTTGGCTATTAGTTCTATTGCTAAACTGCTCTCACTTTCAAGACATTCTTTGTTATGGTCAATTGAAATCTACTGTCCTGTAACTTAAAACCATTGGACCTACTTCTACCTCTGAAGCTTCCAAGAACAAGTCTGCATCTGACTCTTTTTTGAACAGGGAGACAGTGTTTGTTTGCTCATCTCCAGTCTTTCAGAATCTTCTGATTTCCAAGATGTATTTAAAATGATGGCAAATGGTTCTGTGGCATATCAACAAGTTCCTTCAATACTCTTGAGCACAGTTCTTATCAAACCGCAGATTAAAACACATTTAGGCAAACTTGGGTCATTTCTCATTAACTTTTGAGTGCTCTTGATTTGCAACTGGTATTGATTGTCAAAGTATTTGCTGATTCATGAAAGCACACAGTGATTTGGGGAAAGGAGAAATGAAGCAAAATGTGTATTAAGCAGCTCTTGCTTTTCATTGTGATCAGCATGAAAAAGCATATGTTAATTACTTACAAAGAATAAATAATCTCCATCTTTCATACAATTCCTGGAATAAAAGTACACTGCAGAAATAAGACTTGCTGCAATACTACATTTCACCAATTGATGTACATTGATTGTGATTTTTTTTCATTCTGCCCTGTGTTTTGGTGATTCTCTTACATGTACTGTAAGGCACATGTGGCCCTTCTATAAATTTTGTTTTCTACTTTTGAGAATGATGCTAGTAATGTGGCTGTTGCTGGCAGGAAACAGCCCAGACAAAGAATATTATGCGCAGGAAGATTGTCTGGAAGTATGTTTATTGAATTCCATCTTTATGAATTCTAAGTAGACATTCTAAATATGGATTTCATGCACCAATATATATCATTCCAAACTTTAACCTGGAGGTGAGTGCAATTATCTAATAGGATTTTTATTTCTGCCAGAAGTAGGAAGAGGAGAGAATTCAATTTTCCTATTGGAATTACTTGTCTGTTATCATTCTATCACATTTTATGTTGACCAAAAAGGTAATTTCTGCAATATAATTGTGAAAAATAAAAATATTTTTATTAAAGAATTACTTGTCTGGTCTTAAGGGTTATATAGTCTAACTTGCCACCTCTTCACACAGCCCTTTCAAGCTGTGCCGTTGTGCTGCTAAAGGGAATGTGTGTGGGGTGGTTACCTTTCCTGCATACCTTTCCTCTTTTCCTCATCACACAGTGGGGATGGGACTGGATTCCTTGGCACCCTTTCCCTCCCCCACCCAATCAGATGGCCGAAAGGGCAGCAACGCACATTGCCTCAACACCGTCTCTGCCCTTACATGACAAAAAGGGAGGAAAGTGAGGGTAACTCTGTCGCAGCTACCCAAACAACATTTTCCTCTCTGTAGTGGTGGAGGAAGCACCTTTTGGTGGCTGCAGCCTACTGTGTGTTGGGAAGAATGTGGCTGGGGCCTCCTGTGCGTTGTGTGATGGTCACAGCAGGTCCCATGCAAGCTGCACATAAAAGTGGCAAAACATGGCAAGAGCTCTGTGTGAAGAGCTCTGTTGTATGTGTGTGTGTGTGTGCGTGGGGGGACTATTCAAGTCCAATGTGCAGGCTGCAACTTTGTTATTCACCAGTTGTTATTGAGGTGGTTCCTAGAAATTTTGGATTTTAAAAAATAATTTCCAAAGGTATTTTTGACCAAGACATGCTAAGAAATAGATAGACAAGTATAGTGCTTTGGATTATTGTGTATTCCTGCATGGCAGGATGCTACTCAGGATGACCCCTATGGTTTCTTTTAACTCCATGACTGATTGTATAAGTATTAAACCAGATTTAGGGAGACTAGGGTTTGAATTTAACTCAGTCATGGAACCCCACCAGGTCACCTTGGGCAAATTGCACACTCTCAAACTTAGAGAAGGACAATAACATGCCTGCTCTGAAGATGGCCCACCAAAATCCCATGCTTGGTTTGCCATAGGTGGAAAATAACTTGAAGGCATATAAGAACATAAAATGATTAAGAAGCTTGCATATTTGGAAAATATAAACTGTAATTTATATAGGTTTGAGTGGAGACAGGACAGAATGGATTTTGGAGGGAATACATGTGAAAGTAACGTGGATCAGAAATACATGGAAGAATGCAGTAACAGTGACTGCATTCTTCACATAAATGCAATAGGCTAATTAGTCCAATTGGTTAAAGTAGAGCCCTTGAATCAACAACTGAATAAATTACCATATTTAAAAATTCCACTAATTCAGATGGTCAGCTCTAGCTGAAATTAATCGTAGATTCAGACCACTGTAGTTTGTTCAATTTAAGTTGGCCTGTTTTAAATATCTTAGATTCTGGAACAAATATTACCACATTAGTTTCACCAGCAATTTCTAGAATCCTAGAATCTGGTCTTCCTTTTGCATCCCTTTTCATCATTTCATGATCATGTTTTTTAAAAAACTATTACAAATAAGGAATTATTTGTTTCATGAGGTAGCAGACAAGCCAGAACTTATCTAAACAACTTACCACAGTTAGAAGTTATTATTCCAAGGGACACCTTGGAAAGATATATAGGCTAATGAATAGTGTTAATATTAAGATGCCTACCTTTAAATGAGTAGAGGAAAACGATCTTGGTATATTGATCTGTGTGGAGGAATGCATTAATACATGCCAGCCCATTAAACATACTTCGATCCACCTTTCAGTTCATGAAGTTCAATACAAGGTGATTCTTAGACTGTACTGAGCAGCAGTAAGATTAAATAAGATGTTTTTGCTCATGGAGGATACACATTGCAAATTCAAACGAACAAGAGCAGATGTGTACTGCTTGTGGTGGGAATGCTAATGTCAGTAAGGGTATGCCTTTTGGGAATGAATTGCAAAGTGAGATAAATGTGACATGAGATAAACGAGTAGCTCAAACAATTACAGTCAATCCATTATTGGACTAACCTGACAGAAACCAGTTGACCCAGAACACTAAAATGATTTTATGTCCAGCCTGTTGATTTCCACTCAAATAGTTCAAGCTAAGCATTGAGGTGGGGTTTTGGGGGGGGGGGGTTGAACCTGCTCCCAGCAATAGAAGAGTGACTATTTAAAAGGCTAAACACAACAGAGATGAATGAAAATACATGAGAAGGAAAGGAATGACACACATTGCTTCTACAAGAAAGAGCCATTCCTTTTTAAAATGTGTTTAAAAATCCAAAAAGCAAATCTTAATTTTCCTATTTTATATAAGGGACATCCTTGGACTATGATATATTAGGCCCTGACCAACCATGGATTTTTGTATTCATGGCATGTGGGGGGTGTACTAGAACCAAACCTCAGCAGATACCAATGGCCCACTATATTACACACAGTTATACCCTATCTCTGATGCTCTTTGCCTACTGGCGCCTATTAGGTCTGAATATGTCGTTATCCTTTGATATTGTTTTTATTTTGTTTTAAAATTTATATTGAACCATTATCGACCCACTGTAAGCAACCCGGAAGTAAATTACCTAAATAGACCCCGCCGCCGCCATTTCTTCGTAAAGAAATGTCACCTCCGTAAAGGGTTTTCCCTTCCCTGGCCCACTGCGGGACACATCCTCTTCCTTGGCTGGAACTGAGGCCTGTGAGAGCTGCCTGAGGGCGGGGCGTTTTGCAACGCTTGCGCTTCTCTAGGATCTGATGCGGGGGGAGGGGGGGGAAGCATGGGCTTGGAAGATATACCCAGCTGGGGGCTGAGATCTGCAGGAGATTTCCTCTTGGGTTTTATGACTCTGTGGAAGGGCCTTGCTTTGAACTGGGTTATCTGGGAGCTCTTCCACACAGCCCTATATCCCAGAATACACAAGGCAGAAGATCCAACAAGATCTGCTTTGAACTCGGTTAACTGAGTCCACACTGCCCTATAACCCAGTTCAAATCAGATATTGTGGGATTTCCTGCCTTGATATTCTGGGATATATAGAGCTTGATTGTGCTTTCCCTCCATGAAGGTAGAAGGGGGTTGGTCTGGTCTTTAGAGGCCCCTACAACAGAGAGAAACACTGGGTAGGACTGTATGAGAAAGAGGACTGTGTGGTCATTAATCACAGTATGTGTGCAGATAAATGGAGGTAAGCAAGCATATAGAAGTGTATATTAAATATTAATCTGTAGAAATAATGATTAAACAATGCAGAACATGTAAATATAGAAGCAAATCAATATAACCGCAGTGACTATTGTTGGCCAAAGCAGTTCATTAATATAAATATAAATATGCACATGAATATATAAACAAATGCATTGGTCTCCATTGGCTTATGTAATTCGCATTGAGGTTTGGCCATCGGGTCTGTCTCTCACCTACCCTGGCTTCTCCCTCCAGTTCCAGTTGTGTGGAAGTGTCCCCAGAATATCAAGCAGAAAATCCCACATTATTTGCTTTGAACTGGGATATATGGCAGTGTGGACTCAGAGAACCCAGTTCAAAGCAGATAATGAGTGTTGAAGAATCCAATGGGATTAAGATAAAGCCGGATGTTTCCTCGTGAGTCAGCGAGAACTAGAGGGAGAAGCCAGGCGAGGTGCGATGGCCAAACCTCAATGCGAATTACATAAGCCAATGGAGACCAATGCATTTGTTTATAGATTCATGTGTATATTATTTATATTAATGAACTGCTTTGGAACTATTGCTTGAGACTGCATTATTTCGACTACCAAGCCAAGCACATTATATAAGATACAGAACTTGGGCAACTCCTCTGGTAATGTAACTCCAGAGCATATTTGACTCATTGCATTCCACAATGTGTTGTTCCATGATTATTGTGTAATATCTTTATCATTGCTTTGAACACAACATATCTTAAGTATCAGAACTTTGAATATATACATTACTCTTAGATACTGATATGTTATTGTTATGATTACATGGTTGGATTGATATTACATTAGAGTGTTTAGCTTGAGCCCCCAATTGCTTATTTCATTGTTGTTTGTCAGTGGTTCTCTAGTAAGCAGTTGCCTTCAGCATTCTGGTCACTTCCACCCCTCCTCGCCAGCTGAGAATCAAACTGTGTTAGAGATATCGCAGGTTGATTCTGAGCTGGCGAGAGGATGTGGAGGTGGGCATCCCCTGCGCACTGTGCCATTAACGAAATAGTAATGCATTTCCTTATTAAATATGGCTCAATTTTGAAACAGAGACGGAAAATTGCGCAGGAGTATCACTTTCGAAACGGAAGCGGTTTCTGCCCCCCCCCCCCCCAAAGCGAGTTTAGAAACATTTTTTTTGGATCAACCACCCCTAGTGCCTATAGGTCCTATTCCATGTAGGCACTTGTAGACAAAGAATCTGTTACAAGTACTTTTGAAAAATTGGAAACAATCAACATCAATAGTATTTCATTTTGCCACGATTATCAGAAGTGATTTATATGTGATAGATAGACCTGTCCGCATCTTGTCTTCTGTGGTAGTGATGTGTCCTTTGGGGTGTGGCTTGGGACTGGTGTTTTCATCTCACTTGATTCTCCTGTAATAAATGCCCAGCAATACACTTTCATTGGCAGTCAGAGAAAGGCCATGTGTAAAGCCATAGACTTTTTCTGCTTTCTTCTTATTTTTTAAATTAATAACATTGGGATGGATAAATGTTTTACATTTATTCATTATGATGGAGACCTCAAACTTGCATGGTTGCACAAGATTGATAAAAGAATTAAAGGAAGATAGTGATGTAGGGGAATATGGCACAGATTGGGAAGAGTCATCTCTCAGCTGTGCAGTAAGCCTGACACTCATGATTTTATTAAATAAGAAAAGGAAGCTTATGTGTGAAATGAGGTGAGTAGATATAAAGTTCTCATCTACTATTCTTAAAGATATTTATAAACATAATCAATATTGTTGAGAGTCATAGTTTGGTTCTCATTTACACCATAAAACCCCACTGGGTGACCTTGCGTGAGTCACAAAATTGCATCTCCAGAAACCTCATGATATGTTCACCTTAGGGTCATCATAAGCTGAAAATGACTTGAAGACATACAAAAACAATAATTAAGATTCAGGGTCTCTTTGCAAGGCTATAGGAAGCTGTGGCAAAATTGTACAACCCCTTTTCTAGTAGAATCAATCACAGTTGGGCATACATTTCTGGAATAAACTCTCAGGGGTTCTCTTTCTTAGACTTTCTCCTGAGTTGTGTAATATTACTTCATAAACTTACACACAGAGAGGAAAATATGCATTTTCCTAGATTTCCTCTGCTTAAAATGATTTTGTGAGTACAGTATTTTATTATCCTTTAGGAAGGCTTTTTTAATGAAGTATACTCCACTTCTTAGCTGAAAGAGAAAGAACTGTAGAAAAAATATAAAAATGCAGCAATGATTTCATCCTAGTCATTGTCTGCTCTCACTACTATTCACTGGGCTTTTCTTATCAAAAATTGGATAACCATGATTTATTGACATTTCCCTTAGAAACAGTAAGTGCTGCATTTTGTAGACATTAGAAAAAGATATTTCTATTTAATTGTAATTACAACTGTAATCAATAAAAACTGATGACCATATCCTTACTACAGTTTTTTGTCTACTCTGAAAGACTGATATCAACAAAATGCATTTCTGCATTGCTTTCCAAAATTTAGAAAGTGACTGAACTAAACATGTGTAGGTAGTAATTCTATGCTTTGAAGGAGGACCCCCCGGACTGCGGACTTGCACTCTTAGACAAAGTGTAACCCATCGAGCACAAGTTGCCATCCTATATCACAACTGGTCTCCTCACTGACTGGGAGGGCCTCTCTTTTGTCTGGATTAAGCCTCAGTTGCCAGACCCTGGTCCAGGACCTTGACAGCTTCCTTGGTTTTAGATGGAAATAAGCAATAGCATTGTGTATCATCTGCGTACAAATGACATAGAACCACAGAAATCCATATGACCTCACTACAGCAGTTTCATGTAGGTGTAGTATAACAGAGCAAGCAGATTGGTCTATATGAGGAGCAGTTAGGAACATCTCCTTTCCCCTTCCGGATGGGCACAGTCACACCTGTCTGCCACAGATGTCTGACATCTTGCCCGCAGTGATAATCCTGTTGAAAATCTCAGCCAGCCACTCACAGCCTCAGTCTCCCAACAACTTCCAAACATCAGTAGGCAAGTCATCTAGACCAATAGCCTTATTTGACTTCATTTTTGCAATAGCTTGCTTGACTTTGTCTGATGTTATTTGTGGGACAGGTCCCTCTATGATGGCTGCAGATTGGATAGGTGGATGTGTGAACTCTACTTCAGAAATGATATTGAACTTACTTTTACTTACTATCTGTCCATATATATATTGCATTGCTGGCAGTTTTCAACTGGTGTGATAAGGGGAAGAGCCAGTATAAATTGCTGGGATCTTATTGTCCAGAAAAGGGCCCATTAGCCTGCTACATTGTTGTTGGGGTTTTTTTGTCTTTCTTAGGAATATTACTAGTGCTTCTGACATCCACTGTAAAAACAGTATGTTTCAAGGAAGATAAATGACGCTAAAGAAGTCACTGTTTCAATAACTAGTGAGTGAGAAGAAGCCAATGAGAATGGCAGGAGGCTCTGGAAAAAGTCATGAGTAAATCAAAAGTTCTGACAATGGTGACTGCAGCTGAGAAAGAGCCCTTGAAGCATGAGCAGTGCCCCACCACCAGGAACTGGGTGAACAGCTTTCTCAATTCTTGAAAAAAAAAAGAGAGCCTTTGACAGCAACTCCCAAACATCTCCAGTTTGGCTAAATTGGGGCAAATGATGCAGAGGATTAGCACCTGGACAAGGGGGCAGTAGATGGCCAGTTTGGCCACAATGGGGCTCTGGCTGTTGATGAGAGGAGAGCCCTGGTTATGGATAGCGGTTTCTGTGTATTCCCCTCTCCTCATATAGAGTTCAAGGGTCCTAGAAGAAATGGGTGAAATCATGGGGCTAAAAAAATCTCTCTGGGCCTGAAACTACAGTCAAAGGTCCTAGTTGTTACATTCAGGTTGATTTTGTTAGTTCTGTTCCATATATGACAGTCTATACCTAAACATCTGTTGGTATTTTTTAGACAAATTATGTCTTTTTCATGTGCCACCAAACATTTTTGTGTGCAGCATAAACTTTATTCTATCCAGCTATTCCTACGTACCCTCTATTAAACATTCCTTAGTTTCTGCTTCCTTTTACACATATCTTTCATATGAGGATGTTACTTCAATCCACAGACCATTTTGGTTTAGATAAATGTTAATTATTTGCTCCATATTGTAAACTATTTTACCCACATTATATATATATATATATATACTGTGTGTGTGTGTGTGTGTGTGTATATATATATATATATATATATATATATATATACACACACACACACTGTATATATATATAGCCCTAGATATCAGTCAAATATAAAAGGGGTTAGAGGATATAATCCAATAATGTGGAAGACCAATTTTTTTATTTCCAAAGTCTAATTTGCAGTCAACAGTTGATAATCGTACCTGTTCCCACAGCTGACAAGATGGCAGACTAACTCATTATCTACCTAAGGTAGCCTTAGGTAAAAATCCTTGACATCCAAAATTATTGATGGTGGTTGCTAGCTATTTGTTCTCAAAAGTAAATCCAAATTAATACAACTGCAGGGAAGCATTTCTGGCCTACTTGAGTTTCAGGATCAAAATTGTGGCTAGGAGTACTCCTAGACTACAATATTTCTCTTTAAAAAGAAATGACCCAGCCAAGTGAGAAATCACACTTCCCAGATATTAACAATATAAATTGCATGATTGAGCCTAAGGACTGCCTGGGGATAAGATATAATATGTGATGCCCAGTGACTTACAGTGCATATAAATGCAGTTCAACACCACTTTAACTGTCAAAGCTCAAGCTATGGAATCCTGAGAGTTCTAGTTTTATAAGATTTTTAACCTTCCCTGCCCAAAAGTGCTGGCCACCCTGAGTCCCCTTGTGGGGAGAAGGGTGGGATAGAAATGTATGTAATCTCTATATATAATAAAGCGGAATGTTTGTTTGTTTGTATGTGTGTGTGTGTATGTGTGTGTGTTTGTATGTATGTGGCAGCGTTCTGATTGGCTCCAGGCCTCTACATTCTGGTTGCCAGAATGATTGGTTGCCAGTGAGGGAGAATTTGCATAACGCCTCTATTGGCCAGCCAACACGAACATTCCGACCCTCTAAACTGGCAGAGGAGGATAAGACAAAGGCCTAAGGCAGTCGCCAAACACGAACATTCCGATGCTCTAAAGTGCCAGAGGGGATAAGGAAAAGGCCTGAGGCAGTCAGGCATGGTGGGAGTTTCAGACCAAAACACTTTGCGACCCCTTTGCAACCCCAAACAATGAGAGAACAAGACCAAACTTGGCACACAGAACCCTCAAGACCCACTCTACATCCTGGTGCAGTTTGAGGGAGGATGGACCATGGATGACGGAACTTGCAGTACTTTAACTCATTTGCTTAGAGCACTGTGGACCACACCATAGAAGGATCAGGACCACACTTGGCACACAGATGCCCACTGGCCCACTTTACAACCTGGTGCAGTGTAGGGCAGGATGGGCCACAAATTATTTCCAGTGTTTATACCCCGCTACTTCTCAAGCCCCGAGGGGGGACTCAGTGCGGCCTAACAGACGGCAACAATTCGATGCCACACAATACATAGTAAACAACAGTTAAAATTAAAATACATTAAAATACACCTAGAATTCAATACATTAAAATACAGTTAATATTAAAAACATCATATACATTCATCACCATTAAAACAATGTTCCATCCAAAGTCTTAGATCTTGATGGGATTTGCAGTACCTTCACCTGATTCATTTCCCACAGAACATTGAAGCCCCTACAAATCACAGACCAGGCCCAAACTTGGCACACAGAGTACCCATGACCCACTCTACATCCTGGTACGAGTGGGACGTACCACGGATGATGGGAGTTGTAGTACTTTCACTCACTTTCTGAGACCACTGCCACCCTCATCCAATGACTGATCAAGACCACACTTGGCACACAGAGCCCCCATGACCCACTCTACTGTACATCCTGCTGCAGTTTGGAGTGGGATGGACCACAGATGATAGGACTTGAAGTACCTTCACTCACTTTCTGAGACCACTGCAACCCTCATCCAATTACCAAAAAAAGAACAAACTAGGCACACAGAGCCTCCATGACCCACTCTACATCCTGGTGCCGATTGAAGGAGGATGAACCATGAATGATGGGACTTGAAGTACCTTCACTAATTTCCTGAGACCACTGCAAGTCAAGTAAACATCTCATGCCTTTCTCAAATACCCCGGGCAGGGCAGGGCTGGGTCCCCAAGCTAGTAAATAATAAAATGAATTCCCAGTATTCCATAGCCTTGAGCCATGGCAGTCAAAGTGGTGTCAAACTGCATTCATTCTACCGTATAGATGTACTCTTAGTCTGAAAATATATTAGAAACAGTTACTACCCACTGAAAGGTGGGGTTGAAGGAACATTTCCTTTTCGTGGTTGCAAAAGTCTTTTTGCAGAGCAATGTCCTCACTTTGTCTTTCATCTGCCACCTTAGCCTAAGACATTGAACAATCATTCCTAAAACTGTCTGGCTCTCGTAAAGTCATTCAAAGCTATGTTCCTCATTGCAGAATCTGGCAGTCTTTCCTAGAACAAAGAGCTACATAAAAGACTACATAGGACCAGGATGCAAGAGACTGGAAATTACTTGAATTTTTCAAGCATTATCCATATCATCAAACCAAAACAATATCAATCCAAGAAATGGTCAGATGCAGCTTATTCTGGCTGCAACGTAAAGTACACATACTAACTTCTCTCTTTCTTACCTATGTACCCTGCTTTCATTTATTTTTGGTGCTCCTGTATAGGCTGGTTGCCAATATCTTTTTGTTTCTTTTGCTGACAGATTGTTGATTGATCTCCACAGGGCTGCCAGCAGATTTCTCCAGTTTCCTTGCATTGCCAGATGAGAACTTAGGCAACAACTGGGAAGCAAAAGAAACAAAAAAGCAAAAAAAAGCAAATGAAATCTCAAGGCACCAGCATTTTGAAGATAAACCCCTCAAGGAACTCCTTTAAAATATGTAAAAAAATTTAAAATTTTACAAATGTGCAAACACAAGATACAATGCACAAAAAGTAATATGGAGAATAACTGCACACATTAAAAATGCATCTTCTTCTTAAACAGGGGTGGGGGACTCCTAACCCTCCAGTTTGGATTCAGCTCCATAACAGCCACAGGCCCCATGCCCAGTGAGAAGGAAGTGTGGGGACTGTACTCTGAAATAAACTGGGGGGCTAAAGTTTCCCTAACTCTACAGTATGCAAATTATCAGGAGGTCTGAGTCCCACATGAAAATGCACATGTATTTTTAAAATGCTTTCCTGTATCATGGCTGTTATCCTAACTGAATGTTAATATATAAAAGACTTTCCTGCCCCAAATCACATCCTTAGCAGATCCAGCTATGGTTTGGTTAGGGAGCAGCTTTCCAACAGGGATCTCCTTATCATAGGAGATACTGGGAAACTAACTTGAGACCTTCTAAAGAACATAAAGGACATTGCCTAGATTATGCTAAATGTCTGTCTGTCCCAGTACCGTTCCCAAAGCAGCCAAACATTAATTTATTTATTTATTTATTTCTTGGGACCTAGATTATACGCCAGAGGGTTAAAAACAGTAAAAACATCATTAAAACATGCAACAACAATAATTAAAACAAGAGCAGCAGCAATATAATGGCCCAGTGGCCCAGTGGATGTATAGACGAGCCTACTCACCGAAGGCCTGCCTAAACAAGTGTGTTTAACAAGTGTCTACTGGCAGCTAGCCAGCATAACTAATTTGCTTCTTCTCAGAGTAATGTTATTTCCCACATACTTCCTCCATACATGTAGAATCCCCTCCACAAAGATATTAGATCATCTCCCCCTCCCTCACTCCTGACCTTCCGTAAAAGAGTGGAAACGTGTCTATTTGATCAAGCCTTTGCAAAACCTATGCAATAGACATACAAAATTATATGCCAGGACTATTGGAACAGCCTGGATTACAATTATGTCAAGCATAGTTTAATAATGATGATATTGGTTTAAATGTTTCTAAATGTTTTGATGTATTTTATAATCCTATTTTAAATGTTTGTTTTAATTTTTGCATTGTTTTTAATGGCACCAAATAGCTGTCTATATTGTAAAGCTGCCTTCAGCCTCCTCTGGAGTTGAGATAGGTGGGATAGAAATGTTGTAAATAAATAAATCATAAATAAATAAATAAAAATTATAGTGATAACAGATGTCTTGAAATGGCCTTATTTTCCACAAACCTAAGAAATCTTTTTCTCATGCTGTACATGTTAAAGATGTCTATAACTTCATCTACCTTAATTTGATTATCTGCCATGAAAATAAATATTTCAATTTTTATAATTTCTATTTTCATTTCTACCATATCTTCTCTCTTTATTCTTTCTCTAAGGGTACATCTACACTGTAAAATTATGACAATTTGGCACTACTTTAACTCCATGGGTCATTGATATGGAATCTTCAGATTTGAAGATTGATGAGGCCCCAGCACTTTTTGACAGGGAAGGCTAAAGACTTGATAAACTACAACTCACGTGATTCCATTACATTGAGCTGTGACGCCCCCGTGGGGCTGAAATTATATCTGTATTATGTATTTGGTTTTCCCTTTGTCTTCATGGGCCTTTGATCTACTCCAGCCATGTGGCCAATGGGAGGAGCTATGTTTTGGCTCCATACCTGAGGTCATCACCTCTAACTCCTCTTCCAGAGGTCACATGAGAGGCAGCATTTCCTCTCTGGCCTCATTCTAGAGATTCCATGGGCATGGCAAGGCTGGAATTTATAGCTTGCTGTGAAAAAGCAACTAAGTTCACCTTCTAGGCCTCGCCTTTGCTACCAGCCAAACCTGCAGCACAAAGGAGAATCTGTTCTCAATATAGGCTGTGGATTTGGTGGCTTATACAGAACTTCGTGAGTCTACAAAGCCTGGGGGAGCAACAGAACACCTGGAACTTTTAAGAGAGGAACCTTCACTTTGCACAGGCAAGTGGATGAAACCCTTTGTTTAAGGACTTTTGCCCTCCAACCCCCTGAACAAAAGAGACGACACACAAAGTATTGGGTTCAAATTGAGCAACTTTTATTTAAAGTTACCTATTTAAATTTCCTTAAGTCTAACTCAGAAGGTGTCAGGAAGGTGTTTTCATGAAAAACGCGCCATTTGAACTCTCCCGCCGGGTAAGGCTGAGAGGGTGTACTCAAACGACGAATCTTCTTCTGTTTCACAGAAGACCGCACTTGCAAACTCTCCAACCCTTGTTAAGGCTGAGATGTTATGCTCAAACGACTAATCCCTTGTTTTTTTTGGTTTTTTTTATATAAAGGAATGCGCTTCTCAAATTCTCCCGCCATTTAAAGGGCTGAGAAGGTGTGACTCCGATGATTAATCATTGTCTGTCTTTAAGAACCCCCCCTTATATATATATATATATTATATTATTGTTATTTATTTATTTATTTATCTATAACCTCCCCCGCCATCTTTAAGGGCTAAGGGGGGTATGACTCTAACAATTAATCTTTTATGTTTTAAGGGAAAAAGGGGGGAGGCTCTTTTAAACTCCGCAGCCGTTTTTAGGCTGAGAGGGTGTAACTCAAACTATCAATCGCCTTATATTTTTAAAGAAAACGCGTTTTATAAATTCCCTAGCCGTTATGAGGCTGAGAAGGTGAAACTCCACTAACTAATCTTCTTATATTTTAATAAAATGCGCTTTTCTAACTCTCCAGCCCTTTATACGGCTGAGAGGGTGTGACCTAACAACTAATCTTGTTATGTTTAAAGAAAAAAACGGGCTTCCCAAACTCCTGAGCCTTTTATAAGGCTGAGAGGGTGTAAATCAACAACTAATCGTCTTATAATTTTAGAAAGTGCTTCTCAAACTCCCAAGCCCATTATAGGCTGAGAGGGTGTACCTCAAATGACTAATCTTCCTGCATTTTAAGAAAAGCCCCTTTCGAAACCTTCAGCCCTTTCTAAGGCTGAGAGGATGTGACTCAAATGACCATTATTCTTTTGGTCTTTTAAGGAAAAAAACGCTTTCAAACTCTCCAGGCATTTATAATGCTGACTGGGTGTAACTTTCATAACCAATCTTTTTGGTTTAAAAGAAAAAGCGCTTTCGAACCCGGCAGCCGTTCATAAGGCTGAGAGGGAGTGACTTCAATAACTGATCCTTTTTGCATAAAAGGAAACACGCTTTTATATCCTCCCGCCGTTTATAAGGTCAAGAAAGTGTGCCCACGTAGGCCTGGCGGTAAGGTCTTCTTAAGAAAAAGGTTAAGCGTTTAACTCTCCCGCCATGAATAAGGGCTGAGAGAGCCTGTCTCCCTTGGAGACAACTGTATTTTAGCTCCGTTAATTAAGAAATACGTTGGTTGAAACTAATAACCAATAGCCAATGCAGCCAAGCATAGGTCCGCAGTCAGCCATGCAGGAATAGCACAATCAAAGTATCCCTGACAGATGCCCATCCAGCCTCTATTAAAAAGTTTGTAAGGCAGGAGCATCCACCACACTCCAAGGCAGAGGGTCCCATTGTTCAACAGCTTGTATGGTCAGGAAGTTCTTCCTAATGTTCAGGGGGAATCTCTTTTCCTTCATTTGAATCCATTGCTCCAAGTCCTAGTTTCCAGGGCAGCAGAAAACAAACCTGCTCCTCTTCCTTAGGATACCCTTTCACATATTTATACATGACTATCATGTCTCCTCTCAACATTCTCTGCATATGATTGCTTTGTTAATTGACCCTTTAAAATATTTATTGGCCCTTTAAAATATTTTTGAATGTTTTACTTTATTGTTAGTGTATATCTGATAGATAAAAAGTAGTAATCAAATAACATAGGTAGCTTTGTATTTTGAAGCTTCTTTTCTTTCACTTTTTTCACTATCTGTACCTTTTATCTGTAAATTAAACATATGTTGATGAAACAAAACATTGGGTTTGTTTTAAACACCTTAAACACTGAGTGGGATGACACTACCTATTTTTTCCAGGAGAACATCTGTCATATATACAGATTGCTCCCCAGCTTTTAGAACAGCATATTTCATGCCCAGGCATGACTTTAAAATTGACATCTACAGATCCAAGAGAAAAACAGTGTAGTTATATGGGCAAATATTTTCTAAGCAATGGAACGAGAAGAGAATGTTCACCAGTTAAAAAGCTAACCCCCTGTCCCTCCCAAATTACTAACGAATTAAAGTAATAGTGACCTTTTTGTTATGGTCACATATTATGTAATAGCTGTCTCTTATGTTAACACTTGATTTCAAATATCCAAGAAATAGTGAGTCATATTATCAAATTACCTATGAAACACACATCATTTTGAAATACTCCAACGATATTTTCCAGCACACACAAGAATATTGTGTCCTTCAGCTACCATCACAATTTATGGTCTTGCTGCACATTTCTGTTTCCCTTTTTTATTTCACTTCATAGCCATTTATTCCGCAAGTTTTCTCTTTGGTTTTCTCTTTTCTCTTTTAAAGCATTTGTTTTTCTTTTTTGTAATAATGTACATCTCTTTGTCCTTGCTTTTTAAAAATGTTTGGCAGTTCTGAGACCTGGGATTTGACCATGGAAACTTTACGCAAGTTATGTTCTCTCAGACTAAGGGCATTTAGGTGTGGAGTGCAGATGTATGGTAGCTGCACTCTGAATGGGGCTGATCCATGGTAACCTGTGGCAAGGCTACCTTAATGTGACCTTGCCTCAGATTACTCTAAATTGGGGGAAAGTCCAAATCCTGCCCAATGTATGCACTGTGAAGACGGGTGAGCCAGTTGTCAGAGGGAGCTGTCCACAACTGTCCTGACTGCCATTCCACATTCCCCAGGCTCAGGTAGCCTAGTGGCCTAGTGCCCCCCTCCCTACACCTTCTGTGTCACTGCAGTCCCTCTCCAGAACACAGTACCAACCAATTTATGCACTGTGAGGGTAGGTGAGCCGGTTCTCAGAGAGAGCTGTCTACAACTGTTCTGACTGCCATTCCACATTCCTTAGGCTCATACAGTCTAGTGGCATAGTGCCCCCTAGTGCCCCACTCCACTTTCTGTGTCACTGCAGTCCCTCTCCACAGCACAGTGTCTACATTATTCCCAGAATTTGCCCTGATGGCAGCCAGAGGAATTGCATGGTATGAGAAGGGAGGTGGAGATGAGGGTCTTCTCTTCCCTCCCCTCAGTATGCCCTTGCTCTTTCTCACATCAGAGCAAGCACCAGGAATAAGGTAGGTGCCTTTTTGGAGTTGGGGATTGCTGTGAAATGGGGACAGGGGAATATCTAGGGTGGCTGCCCAGCTTTTCTGATCTCTGTTCAGCATGGCTGGGCAGTAGAGAGACACCCTCCCACCACTGAGTTGGCTGCGGGAGTCCCAGTAAGAACTTTAATCCAGCCCAATCTGATGTCCGGCATTACAGGTCAGTGTAGAATGGCCCTAAAAGGAAAGCAAACCTCCTCTGAAGAAATATTTGGATTTGGGTTTCTTTTCATGCTAAATTTTCTTTTTTCCTAATCCACTGTACTGTAGGAATGTACAAAAATATAGCTATCATTTTCTTCTATATTAAGAATATTTTATTTTCAAATATGTCCAGTCTGTTTTAAAAACAAACAGGAAGTTTTCTCCACAAATGTCTAGTGTTCTCATACATTTAAGGCAGTCTTCATTGTAAAATTTACCCTGTTACTCTTTTTTCTTGCACTGAGTATATTTATGGCTGTGTGCCCATCTTTTATCATTTTATTTAATCTTTTTCTTCACCTAAGTTTCCTTTATTCACTTCCTAAATGGCTAGCTGTTCCTTTTCTTTAGCTATATGCTCTGCTGTAACTGGTGCTAATCTTCTCAGAGTTTTTATTTTTGCACTCGCATTGGTAGATTTTATTTCTCTGTACGTTTTTACCATTTCTTTTCCAACTTTTAATCAATTGCTGGTCTCCAAAGTTGAGCAAATTGGCTTGGAAAAGGAACTGCTGGTGGAAGATAGTGGGTGGAAGGTCACCTTTCCTTTCACCCTGCTAGCAGATCCTCAAAACCCCATCCTCTCCAGGCCTTTTCTGAGCATCAAAAACACTTCTGAATGGAACGTGTTGCCCTAGGGCACTGAGGTGGATCACAGAAATTCAGACAGAAGAGCACTGATTGCACATAACAAAAGAAATAGAGGGGAACATTTCCCCTCACCACTGGCATGATCTCTCACACAATAACTGACCATATTTCATATGGATTGGACACCTCCATCACTGGGTAGTAATAAAAAGTCAGTTATTGTGTCACAAAACTGCAGTGACAATAAAATCACAGCTTTATATAGTTTGAAGGAAACACAAAAGTCTTTGGTGTTCATCCTCATACTATGTAGGAATACAGAACTAAAGCCTCAGAGATGGCCATCCATGCTCTCTCTAAAGACCTCCAAAGAAGGAGAGTCCCCCACCCTTTGATGCAATCTATTCCGTAGCTCCTCATACTGTAAGAGAGTTTTTCCTAAAATTTATGCAGATCCCCACTCCCACATGATTTGAATCAATTGACTCATATTCAATTCTCTAGGAAGAATTATATGAATTCCTTTGGCAAAGGCAAATACAAACAAAAAGCCACCATGGCTTGGATTCTCTTCAAATAGAAAGGATGCTGAGTCACAATTGTATTATTTTGCTGTAATTTATTCTCTGCTTGACTCACTTTTATACTGAAATCACTACATAGTGCCAAATAAGTAGAAATACCTAGCAATTTTCAGATTTACAGGTATCTGGGAACAATTCCTATATTACACTAGCAACTGTGGAACTGGGATAGCAATCAGGGCTGGGTAGGTTTGTCGGAATCTAACAGAAATCAGAATGTGTTGGAAGAAAAGTTACTTTTTTACCGTTTTTGACAAATTAAAGTTACCCGGAAGTGGTGTCGCTATATTGAAGCTACAGAGCTTCGGTATAGCGAAGGGAAAGGTGTCGGATGTCATTTCCACCCTTTTCCTGGAGCCTTCAGTCATTGGCTGGTTGCGTTCAGGTAGTTTGCAAGCAGCCACCTGATTTCCTCCAGTCAATGATTGAGATGCTCAAGATGGAGTATTTTGGCCACATCATGAGAAGACAGGAAAGCTTAGAGAAGACAATGATGCTGGAGAAAATGGAAGGGAAAAGGAAGAGGGGCCGACCAAGGGCAAGATGGATGGATGGATGGTATCCTCAAAGTGACTGGCTTGTCCCTGAAGGAGCTGGAGGTGGTGATGGCCAACAGGGAGCTGTGGTATAGGCTTGTCCATAAAGTCACGAAGAGTCAGAAACAACTGAAAGAATAAACAAAAGCAACCTCTAAAAATGGCAGATAGCAAGGCAGTCCCTCTAGCACCACATGTCTATGTTCTCGACCCTTTAGAGGTCTGCACTGTGAACACATATCTAATAAGTACTGTATTTTTCCATACACTGTAGGTACTTACAATGCATTCCTAATATAGCATTTTTTAACCTGACAGTGCAGCATTGTAGAATTTTCTGTCACCACCAGGTAAACATAGATTTCATGAAAGAGCCCGGAGCTTATTATTCAATTATATGCTACATCTATGCTACATCTGGAACCTCCATCCCTGGAGCTACGGTGGCGCAATGGGTGAAACCCTTATGCCGAGAAACAGGATGAGCTCCCATCTGTCAGCTTCCCATGTGGGGACAAGAGAGAAGCCTCCTATAGGATGGTAACTGGGCATAATTAGGTTCGTTCAGAATAAATTCGGAAAGATTTGCTTTTTGAAGCGATGTTGAAGTGATTTGGGAACCCGGAAGTATCCTTGCCATTTCAAAGCTTTTCGCCCCATTTCTGTTACAAAGCAGTAAGTGAGTCAGAAATTATTCAATTCAATGTTTCCCCGCTTCTCTTCCCTGGCCTCAGCTCAAGCCTGCGAAGCCGTGTTAAAAAAGCAGCCTGAGCGAATGTCCCCCTTTCCTCTCCCCTGGAAAGCCGCATTAAAGAAGAACCCTGGGTGAATGTCCCTCCCTTCCTCTCCCCTGGAACCATGTTATTATGCTTTGGTCAGGCCAATTCTTAGTTTCTTGACTGTGCATACCTTCATGAATTGTTTAATAATACAGTCCCTTTATTCCCTCAGTCATGGAGTTGTCATTGGTGCACTTTGTTATCTATCTTCTGTCTATATATCAAATGTCTGTCTATACCTCCATGTAAATGTTTGTGCAAATAAAAAGATAATGTTTTAAAAGAATACAGTGTGAGGTTGAGGAAAATCTATGGAAGAGTAATCCAGAGCTGTGGTGCCATAGCAGAAAAGACTTGCTTTCATGGCTGGTAAGTGCCATTGTCTTATGGAATCTAAGAAATGTATTGTTTTGGCAAGAATATGTTGATATGAGGAAGTGCATTGTTTATTTATATAGTTTGCATGCCACCTTTCTCCCAGCACAGGGATCAGGGAGGTATTTGGATCTTTCCCATAATTCATTGCTAAATTATTGGTGTTAATAAAATAATAGTTCTCTTTCTGAGGGCCATTTGAGCAAGCTATAAAACACATCAGAAAGAATAGATAGACTTCAACAGGGAATCTTATGTTTCATATGGCCACACATTTTCCCCACTGACTTTCTAAAGAGTTAGTGCAAAGGAGGAACAACTAGTTTCCATGTCACTGCTATAAAATATAGTGGGGACAGACTGAGGGTTGACTCAAAGCTTTATGGATAGGCACAAGCCTGGCATATTTATCTGAGTAATTTCTCTTTCCACCACCCCTTCCCTCCCTATTGTGGCCCCTTTTGTGTGAGGGAATATATTGGCAACTTAAACAGCTTATTAAAAAGAATAAAGAGAAAAGGAAATGACACTAGACACTTAAAAGGGAACACACTGCACCTCCATCATGCAGTCTTACACTTCACTGAGCTCCAGGAGGCAGTTTTACAGCTGGTGGCATAGTAAAAAAAGAAAAGTGAGGTGCTGATTCACTACCACTCCTGCCAACTGATTATAATCAATGTACTGCCTTCAGTAATCATACCTGAGTCACATGAGGGAAGTGAGAAGAAAATCAGGCCAGCAGGTTTATTTGACATTGGTAGAATTGAAAGAAAAGCTTGTGAACCATCAATAATATTTTTGCCCCTGTTGAGTCACAGCTCCCCTCTGCTTTTTTTCTTACAAGAGGATAGAACTAAGAAATGCCTTGATCTGCACAGTGCTCATGTGCACATAATAATTTGCAAAGCTATGTCCCACAACCTATTATATATGAAAGGATCTCTATAAACACATGACACCTGTACCATCATTTCAGTGATCTGAAAGAAAGAAACAACTTCTGGCTGGAACGAGAATCTCTCACTTAGCTGTAGTTTGTCCTGAATCTCATCACATATTCGAAACAACCTGTTGTCTGGCTATTCTGAGAGCTATTTATTTATTTATTTAAAACTTTTGTACCCCGACCTTCTCACCTCTATTGAGGGACTCAGACCGGCATAACAGCAAAAATTCAATGCTATACAATTTAAAAACAACTAGAACAACATATTAAAATACATAAAAACCCAGCATAAAACCACATCACCATTAAAACAATTCCACTCAGTCTGTAAACGTGGTCATACATTCAGACAATAGCCAATCTCAGCCTATTCTGGGAAGGCTTGGTTCCACATCCAGGTCTTCACCAGCCTCCTAAAGGACAACAGAGAGGGGGCAGATCTAGCATCACTTGGTAGAGAGTTCCACAGCCGAGGGGCGACCACAGAGAAGGTCCTGTCTCTCATCCCCACCAGTCGTGCTTGCGAAGCCGGCGGGACCAAGAGCAGGGCCTCTCCGGAGGATCTTAATGTTCTTGATGGTTTGTAGGGGAGAATCCGTTTGGACAGGTAAACTGGGCCAGAACCGTATAGGGTTTTGTAGGTTAAAACCAGCACTTTGAATTGTGCCCGGAAGCTAATTGGCAGCCAATGGAGCTGACACAGCTACAATCTAATATATTTCCAAGTTCTGCTTCTGCTGCTTCCTTCTGAGAATCATTTATAGGACTGGAATAATGTTTCACTAAATTCATCGGTTTCTGTGCTGTTAAACATGCAACACACAAAGTTGGTGTCAAGAGAGAAAGAGCAAGGAGGAGAAGAACGTATTCAGTGTCAATTTTAGGCTTGGGGGAGGCAGCAAGATGTGACGATTGTCTTAGCCTGTGCCCAAACTGCAGAATTATAGTAGTTTTACATTGCATCTACTGTAATGGTTAAGTGTTAAGGAATCCTGGGATCTCCAGTCCTTCTCTGTCAGAGATCTCTGTTGCAACAAAAATTTACAAATCCAAGGATTCCATAGGAGTGAAAGTAGTTTCAAACTATTAGAATTCTTTGTGTAGATGGGAGGTTAGGTGTCATCAGTACCAGAGCTGCCCACACTTTATATAAGGGCCAGGCACTGATGTTGAACACAATTTATACCCTGTGCATCTTTCACCACTAGTTTTAAAGGTTCTTGATTAATGCCAACTGAGAACTGAGATGAAAGGTAGGGAAGTTTTCTTAAGAGATTTATAGCATGCTTTTTCTTATTAATAATCACAGTTAAGATTAGTTGGGATGAACAAATGTAATTATTTAGAATTATTCAGAATGTTCCATAAGACTAGCAAGCTTATCTCTAGGGAAAAAGAGCATATCTGTTTCAGGTGGCAGATATTGAGGGATTTATTCCTTCTGAGTCCCTGGGCCAGTACGCTCAGTTGTATATGCTACATAACATTTCTTGCACTCCCTAAATCAGCTAGGTGCTCACAGGAATGATCAGTGACCCTATCCAATTGTTAGTACTGGACTAGTATTCAGGCTGCCAGTCTGATTTGCTTTTCAATATGGAAAGAAGATTATTTTGTTCTTTAATTCAGGCAGCAGAATGTCTTGAGGAAGACCTTTGGGCAGGGATTTTTTTTAAAAAAAATGCACAAGGCATCTTTTAGGGAGACATATTAGGGCTGTGCAAATTTTTTGTAACTCATCGTAAGTCAGATCAAATTTGTTAGATTCGTACCTACGACATGATATCTGACACATGGGTGTTGTCCACGCCAAAAAAAAGTCAGAATCAAAACTTTACCCTAGTAATTTCTTTTATAAATTGTGTAAATGTCACGACTCTCTGTGATGCTGTTTTAATTCACAGAGCAACCAAGCACTTCCAGGTGGCAACGCCAAACATTTTGGCATGCCTCTCAACCAATCAGGGCTGAAGGAGGGTGGAAAGGAGGTGGAGCCCCAGTCACTGCTCTTTAAATTTCCCAGCACCTCGCTGCATCCTCTACTCACGCTTGGGAAGGGAAAGAGAGATGAGCTCTGTGCTGGCTTAGCTTTCCAGGCAGGCAGGCATAGGATACAGGGTTGCACCAGAGAAGAGATAGAAAGGGACTCCATAGCTGCTACTTAGCTTAGAGCTTACTGTCGTTGAGGTTGACTCTTTGTGCAGGAGAAAGAGAAGTAGAGAGAAGTTTTGCACACTGTAGAGACACTGAGGCAGGCACTGGCAGGCAAAGGCTTTCTTATTCTTTTTTGCGGTGGGTGCCTTTTTGCCTTACGACTCTATTATATTTTTTGTTGCATTTTAGGGAATCTTTGAGGGATACTACATGGGTTACATTACTCTCTATGTGCTGTGTGTATAGAACCAAAAAACACACAACCATTTTTTTCACCCAGCCACAACTTACCTTGGCAGCATTTTCTAGAGCTAGTATGATCTCTGTGTGCATAATCCAGCATAAAATAACACAACCACTCACATAACCACCACAAGTTGCCTTAGCTGCACACAATGGGGTTCCTGAAAGTTGATATATCTAGCAGTCCATCCTGTGTTTCTCTTTTATTTTTAATCAAATATCAGTTTGTATAACCCTAGTGAGGACATTTTGGGGGAAACTTCTACATGGTCCTGTGTAAAATGTAGAACATCTGCAATTGTTCAGCTCAACAGATGGGTCCATTATCCCCAGTGAAAAGAGGAGACATCCAAGTGGAGGACCTTAAAGGAATGAAATCCCAAATATCTCTCTGGAATGGCAAGGAGGACCGCTGTGAGCAATCCAAGGTGCCCTTTATAGCAGCCATTCCTACTTCATAGAAGGCAAGAGGGAGCTGAGGATATTTTTGTTGTCAATTTTTCTTAAATGAGCTATCCTTACTCCACAAATTACCCTACCTTAAAAAAATTCAAACAACAAGAATGCATGTTCCGTTCCTTGCTTATATCCAGTATCAGTGGCAGGAAGCAGAATTCAGTGGCGCTTATCTCCCACAGAGTAAGCATTCGTTTCTGACTCTGCCTTAGTTCATTAAATAATAGAACAATCCCATGGTTTTTGCACCCATTGTGAGTCGCAACTCAGTGACAGGTATGCCAGCATAAGAGCCATTTCTGCAGCCTCATCCTTTTGTCTCTTCCTAAATTGGTAATGCTCTGAAACTGGTTTTCATCCATTTCATTAAGATTGCAAGATAAACACAGTCATTTCAGTGTTTAGTCAACACTGCGAGGATGAAATCTTGTGCTGAGAAGGTAGTGCTGTTCCATATCTCTTATTTCCCTGGAAGGAACCCCCTACTGCTGTTTCTTACTGGTGCTGAATAAATGGAAAGTTAGGCAATTGATAAGGAAGCAGCTGGTTTCAGGTCAGAGATGAAAGTAAGCAGGATGTAGGACTTTATCACACAAAGGCGCCATCCCCCAGAGTGATCGTCCTTACTATTGCATCTTGCTACAATAACACAATGATACACCGATCATGTTGAAGGCTGTACTTCTGGTTAGCCTCATAACGCCACCTTCCCACAGTTCCATTGTTCCATAATTTAAATTTTTTTGAGCAACTTCACAATTCAAGCAAAGGTTAGTAAAAAAAAAGTAAATCGGTGAGTTATTGGGGGGTGGAGAGGGAAAGTGAAGGGGAGGAGGAGAATTAGATAAGTGATGAGAACATGTCATGATGGGAAAGTGATGCTGTAGGAGTTTTACCAAAAAAACCATTTTAATCTGTTGAGGCAAGAAATGGAGAAGCAAGTGAGATGAAACACCTTTGAGACTCACTGATTTATTTTAGCATGAGCCTTCACTGCTATCAATTCATTTCTCCAGGTACACTGGTCCAGATACATCTCCAGCAGTGTATTTGAAGAAGTGGGTTGATATCCATAAAAGCTTACGGTAAAAGAAACCAGCCACAAGGATGCTTCTGGACTACTATAGGAAACCTGCTCACATTTATCATCTCAAAGAACCCATTCACTTTAGTGTGATCATTGTTTGAGCTATTTGTACTTCACTTTAACTGAAATAAATAAGAAAAACCTGATTCTTGGAAATGCGAAAATTCCTTGCTGTTTCCTATCTTTTTATTGCTACAATGCATTTAGCAAACATCTTATTTCAGCAAGAACATTTGCTATAAAATATATAAACAACATTGCTGCCAGATGTGGTTTCCATTTGGAAGACAATGTGGGGATCACAGCTGGCAACAATGTACTAAAACAAATTTCCCCAAATTGGGAGAAATCATGTGTCCTCGGTGTGTCATGACACTCTGTGGCTGTGATCCAAGTGAGTTGTTTATGCAATCACCTATGGAAATGACATGCACAGTCAAGAATAAGGACAGCACAGAGTTCTGTGTGCTTAAATTAGAGATGTAAAATAATTTACTTTGGTTTACATTTTAAGGTGGTTAACCTAATACACACTTGCTGACTGATTAAATAATATGCAGATTAGAAAAGAGTAGTCCTTCAGAGATCCTGTACTTCTCCAAATGTTAGGAAGAGGCGAGAGGGTGAAGGAATCCAACAGTACCCTTAAAGATGAACTGGTTTATTTTAATA
This sequence comes from Anolis apletophallus, assembly GCA_030556195.1. Lineage (NCBI taxonomy): Eukaryota > Metazoa > Chordata > Lepidosauria > Squamata > Anolidae > Anolis > Anolis apletophallus. The sequence continues at coordinate 77,464,023 of JARBWK010000001.1, forward strand.
TGAGCTTTTGTGGATATTAATTCATTTCTCCAGATACACGGTTCAGGGAAATTGAGAGTTGCATTTTTCTCTTTATTGCGGTGTAGAGTGAATTAGAGATCCTTTGCTGAGGGGCAAACAAGAGCTAATGGAAAACAGCTTCATCTTTTGAATGGGGAAATTGCAGCCATTTGTATAATTAATCATATATACTCTTTCTCTGCCAGAAACATTAAATTGGGTTGTTGTGTTTCAAAAAGGGCCTTGGAATAAAACATGGTTTTTAATCATACTTTCAAAATAAACTCACTTCAGTTTCTTCATGGTTGTTGTTGTTGTAGCTACTGTTATTGTATGCCTTAGGGTCACCATAAATTAGAAATGACTCAATCTTGGTAATCCGCGAAACAGCGAGTTCGCAATAAGTGAACAGCAAAGCAGCGAGGAAACACTGTATACGTTTTCTCATAGTACTTGATCAGTGACAACACCTACTGTATTTCATTACATAACAGCCACACCTTATTTCCCTTCTTTTTTAAAAAAAGGGTGGGTGTGACTACTATGTGATGGGAAATAAACCTTTTTGTTCTGAAACAGTATTTTTTAAAAATAAAATAATGTTGAAAACAACTTGATGATGGGTTAGAATCAGTTCTGTTAAATGGAGTCTCCATTGTTTTGCATTCAACATGTGCTATGGAAGATGGATGATGAAGACACCTGAACATTTCAGGAAGCAATAAAGGGGATTAAAGGTAGCAGCAATTTGAACATCAGGATTCAGCCAGGGAAAAGATACAACATCAGAAACAAAATGTGTTAGGAAACATTTGATATAAATAGTAATTATAAGGAAGCCTCCCAGTTGTGGCTTGAGCCTGAATTTTAAAAAATGGGGAAGGGAGGGGGGATTTTTAGCACAACCTCAAATACTCTTGTGGACATTTGAGAATGTTTTCATTTCCCAAATAAACTCAAACTATCTCTTCATCGTCAAAGGGCTCAAATATATCTAACATGTGGAAAATATGCCTTTCATCTATGAGTGTATTTGCCAGTTGATCTAAAGCAAAATCAGGTGTATATAAAAATTTGCAAAGCATTCATATATAAAAGAAATAAGATATATTCAGACTTGGCTGAAGATGATATAACACACACACTTTCATGGATAACTGGACTCCCAAGAGTTAAGGCAATATCTAGGATCTAAATCACTCTTATGCCCAAACTTCATAAAGACAACTTCATAAAGACAGTTAGATGAGCACAGGAATGCCAGAAGTTAACCTGGAAGCACATCCTTCAACAAAGAAGCTCCAACTGTGTCTCAGTATGGTGGATGGATCTTCTGAACAACAGCCTTTACTCATTCGAAAGGAAAGACACCCAGACTGCAAACGGCAACAACAACAACCCCTTGTATGCTAGTTGCATCAATTCCAGAAAAAAGCCAGATTTGGACATAATTGTGTATTTTTAGATTATATCCAGACTGAATTATTACAGTATACTAAAGTGTTGGTGTGCCCTTAATTCCAAAATCGTATTTTCTCTGTTTTGAAATCTCACCTTTTAATGAATTTTTTCTGCCCAACATTATACAGCTGACAATAATCTTTGAAAACTTCAAATGGCTTTAATCCAGGACTTTAGATATTGACTTTTTGTGCCCAAGTCTACTCATACCCCAAGATCTGATGAAAAGACCATACTACTTGAAGAACATGGAGAAAAGGTAGACCTTCCTTATTGAGAGGCAGCCCACAGGACTATTTCTAATGGCCAGTACAATCTGACTGGTACTATCTATTTAATGGTATTTTACTCTGGCAAGTGTATTTTCTGTTCATTATGCTGGATTGTTGTAAGCTACAAAACTAAATACAATGTTCATCAATATTGTATGGATGAATGGTATGAAAAATTGCTTAGAACTTCTAAGTCGTTTTTGAGTTTTGAGGAGTAAATTAAAGTTTTTTTATTGATGTTATAATATGAGAAAAGAGTTAGTTAAGAGAGGTCTAGGCTGAAGCATGTGATATTAGCTTTCTTTGTGACTAGATTGGAATAGACTGGAGGTCACCTATCTCTCCCATCCCCTTTTTTCTTTTCCCCCTTTTCCCTTTTTAAAAGAGAAGTATAAAAAGAGAGGGTTCAGATAAAAGCAATGTTACATGGAAATGAAGTGTGTATCAATATGTGCACCAATGAAAGCTAAGTGTAAGCAAGATAATGTAAAGTTAAAATAATCTTAAAAATGTAAAAAAGAAACTTCTAAGTCCTAATTGAGCTGAATGTTTAATTCTCTCATTAAAGATATATTTTAAGCCAAAACCTTAATTGATATTCATGACTAGTTCCCAGATAGCCTCATTTACCATATATACTTGAATATAAGCTGAGTTTTTCAGCCCTTTTGGGGCTGAAAAAGTTCCTCTTGGCTTATATTCGAGTCAAGCCGAGCAGCGGAGCCTGGAGGTTCCGAAGCTGGCTGGCCTTCACCTCCATGAAATGGGCTGAAGGAAGTGGATGAATGGCGGTGGTGGCAGCAGGGGTAGTGGGGCCCGCAGGTGAGTCTTGCACCGCCTCCTTCAGCCTCGGGCCAGATAAGTGGCTGTTGAGTGAAAGCTAGAACTGGGGGGAGGGAAATGAAAGAAAACATTTAAAGACTATTCAATCTAATCAACAGATGAAAGTTTATTTATTTATTTATTTACCCTATTTCTAACCCGCCCTTCTCAACCCCAGAAGGGGGAATCAAGGGCGGCTTACATTCAGCCCCATCAAGAGGCTATTTCAACAATACTATAAAATCACATCAACATAACATATTAAAAACAACATAGTTAAAACTATACAAAGTCATCATTACACATTAAACTAACCTCATCAGTCTTCACGCCAATCCAGTTCATCCCTTAAAGTGCTGATTGCATTTATTGACCAAACGCCTGGTCCCACAACCATGCCATTACTTTCTTTCAGAAAGCTAGGAGAGAAGAGATCGATCTTATCTCAGTTGTGACATGTGTATTCAGGAATATAGAGTTCTGGATAGCCAGCTCATCTAACTACGTATTTCAGAAATATATTCAATACTTGATGGTGGCCTCTGTGCTTTTTAGGTAATAAATGCACAGCAAAATTTTACTGCCTAGTACATGCAGCATAAGGATATGATGACCTCTCCAAATATTCGAGAAGTTCTGCAGGGATTGCATTGCCACACCAAAAAATTGTGCCAGTCTGAATTGAATACAAACAATAACTTTTCCTATTTTATCTTCTGTTGCTATAAAAAGACTATGGGATGAACTCTATAAATCAAATCTTTCATCGGGGAACCTTTTTTATTGTCCTTTTCTCTCAGGTGGATTATTGTGTAAAGTGGGGAAAAGTACTCAGAAAGTTATTTGGTAGAGTTGCCCTAAAACCTTTCCCAAGACAGCCTTGAAGAACATCAGAGCTTCATAAAATCTAACTCCAAATAATTGCACTAATTATAAGGAGAATTACTATCCTCATGAGCACTGAACTTCATGGCCTGGCATGAAGCAATGCAGAAGACACATAGAAAGTGAGACTTTCCTTCTCACTTTCTTGTCATGTGGCTAACAAACATACCACCATATGACATGGAGGAGCTATTCCCCAGGTCGCCCTGCACAGCACTTTGGCAGGTGATACTTCCACCCTCACATGGGGGAAGTGTCACCCAAACAGGGCAGAAGGCTCCCATGGGGTCTTTTTTTGGAGGGGGGGGGGGAGCATCCAAAGATGCTTCTACCCTGTTTGGGAGCAGGGCCTCTGCCAGAAGACACACGTCATTGTGTCATGGTTGGCATGGGGCTATGTCCCCAAGGAAGGCTCGAAGCATGTACATGTAAATTGTGAAGTGAGCTACTGATGAATTGAGCTGCCATCAGAAGCCCCCAAATACCTACCCACTAGGCATGAGAAAAAAGTTATGAAAATGATTCATTTCGTAAGAAATTCGTAAGAAATGCTACTTTCGAGTATTTCCGCACCTGGAACGCCAACCAGGAAGTGGACTTTCTTTTTCGAACTTCGGGGGCCAGGATTTTCTTAAGTGTCATTATTAGGTCATAAGGGGGGGCACCCTCCTTCTCTCTCACCACCCTCCCGCCTCCCTTGCCAATAAGTATTATGGCAAGGCAAGCCCTAAACTCGCTCCTTCTTTCTTTTGGATGAAGGGCCCTCCTTTGTGGATTTACTTCTGAGTAAACCTCTCTGTTTACATTTTTTCCAGGCTTCCCTGCCTCTCCTGCCCTGCCAGGATCTAAAGCATCAAAGAGTATTGGGGTGAGAAACCAACCTAATGTATAATAGAATGAATGCTACTGTAAGTGCCTAATATTATAAGTAATCCAACTGGTCATACCTACATTGATCCATGCACATGCAATAATACAGCAGTAATAACAATAACAAGAGGTAAAATTCAAACCGAAGAATTCTGACTGGTCTCTCCTCATGCGGTGCAAACGGGTTCTTCTCTTATTAGCCCGGGAAATTAGCGGGGAAAAGCCAGCGTTTGCTGCTTGGGAGCACACACATACATATTCTGGGGGGTATTTGCTGCAGAATCCCGGGCTCATAGAGAAGATTCTGCAGCAACCCCCCAAAGAATATATGTGTGTGCACCAAGCAGAAAACGCTGGCTTTTCTCCGGGCTCACAGAGAAGAGCCCGTTTGCACCGCATGAGGCAGGGACCAGTCAGAATACTTCGGTTTGAATTTTACCTCTTCTTATACCCATTGTTATTACTGCTGTATTATTCCATGTGCATGGAATGTAGGTATATGACCAGCCTGGGCAAACTTGGGCCCTCGCTCCCTCGGGATCGGGGTGAGAGAGAGGCAGCGAGGAGCGAGGGGGGGCTCCTCCTCCTTTTCTTTTGCTGCTTCCAAGAATAGAATACCCCCTCCCTCCCTCCTTTGCTCCCTCCTTCCTATTTGGAGAGTCCCATCTAGAATTCAGTGTGATTTATTCAAGTTTTGCCTATAACTCCCAGAAATCCCAGCCAATTTACCAGCTGTTAGGATTTCTGGGAGTTGTAGGCCAAAACCATCTGGAATGCGCATGCGCTGGCATACGAACTACTAACGAATTTCGTTAGTAATTAAGTTACATTTTAGAAATTTTTGGCATTTTTTTTGTAAGTCTTCCTATTACTAATCAAAAAACCCCCATTAGATTTTCGATTCCCTATTTTTGGGTTCTAAAACATGCCTACTACCCACCTTTTAAAATAGAAAATAGAATCATAAAGTTTGTGTCAACATATTCTTCTTTGTTTCTAATGTTGTTGCTTAAGGTTGTGAGGGGTTCTGGAACAGGAGGGTCTTTTTGTTTTTAGTATAATATTTTCATAGAATCTCCCAAGCTGCAAACACTTTAAATCAGTCCAGGATTATCTAAAATGGCTTACAACACTTTTTGTAAACCACATTAGATCCCACTCTAGAAGAAAGGCAGCATATAAATCAAATGAATAATAACACAAATAATAAAAAAAACTCATTTTCTAAATACTTTAAAATACAATTTCTGTTCCTAGAGTTATGTATGGTGGAGACTAGGAAATGCATATGCACTGTGTGGGTTTTATTTTTGGCCTGACATTCTATTTAACTCTAATCTGGGAAGGGGGAATATACATAGTACATGCCCAATATTTATGGTGATATGTTCCAAGACCTTCGTGGATACCTGAAACCATGGATAATCGTAAACTCTATCTTTTGACTATGCAGCTAGGAGTTTGCTCTCCATGTGATCTAACTTCACCCTTTCTTAAACAACTGGTCAGTTAGTTCACATCCAGGCATTACACTTATATTGCCCTTAATTGGAAGTGATTGTCCAGCTATACTATGTCCAGATCCACGACTCCCTGCACCTGACTTTCCCAAATGACGTTTTCTAATTGCCACTTATAAAGCATCACTCCCTACAGACAACAAACCAAGAGAGCTTTGCATCCTTCCTCCATATGCACATTATTGTTTCTTTTTCTGTATTCTTCTAGACTCAACACTTCTGACCATAGAATACTGCCAAAGGAAGATTCCTGTCTGCTTCATATGTTTTTTTTTTAAAAAAAAGGCTAGGAGCTGGCAGACAATTTCCCCCTTCAAGTTATTTCTTTTTATAACAAATGCCTGGCTCAGCTGTCACTCTTGCTCTCCATTAAGTGACTGTTGCTTTTCTTTCTCGTCTTGTCTTCCTGCCTCCAGAGTGGCCATCGGAGAATGATTAGATCATAAGAAGCATTGCTTTTTTAGAGTGAAGCCTAAACATGGGACAAAATGATATTTTGCCTTTGTCTCCAAGCACTTCTAGTAGAAAAATACCCACCCAGAATATAATTCGGATGATTCGGATTACATCCCAAGGAATGGACTAGAGTGTTCAGTCAATGGTTCCCAACTTTTGGGCCTCCGAGTATTTTGGACTTCAGCTCCCACAGTTCCTAACAGCTGGTAAGCTGACTGTGATTTCTGAGAGTTGAAATTCAAACCACCTTGAGGCCCAAAGGTTGGGAACCACTGGCGTTAGTTAGTAACTCACTAATTTGAGTCTTTTTTAAGAGATGGGAGGTCGGATATTGGATATAAATCCTAAAAGGAAAAGCAGAAAGGCAAAGAAAAAAAAGATATTATACAAACCTATTGTGGACTGAGAGTGCATCTACACAGACCATTTAGGTCAGTGTAGATGTGGATCAGCCCCATGGTGGATACACACCTCATAGGACTGATATAGGGGGACCCCGGCCAGACCGTATTTGCCCAAGGTTAACCAAGGCCAGCAGAAAGTCCAAATTCCATCCTAAGATTCAGGCTTTTCCTTGACTTAGGGGCAGTGAAGTCAGTTGGGCCAGTTTCCAACCAGAACCAGCTGCAACTGCTCTAGCTACCTTCCTGTGTTCCCTACGATTGAGTGGCCGGAGGACATTAGGTGTCAGTCCCCTGTCCCTCCTATACCCCTGTGATATCTGGCCATGGCACTCCATTTACCTTTTCCCTGGTCAGGTCGAGCAACCAAAAATGTTGGGAAGGGGATGGACAGGAGGCTCCTCCTCTCTACCTTCTCTTCTCTCTTAGCATGGTTTGCTCTGCCTGACATCAGGGCAAGCACAAAGGCATGGTCGCAGTGGCTGATGGAAGTCTTTGTGAGGACTCCAGTCAGGCCCAAACCAGTGTCCAACATGCTGGGTGAGGTCTGAATTCTGAGTCAATGTAGTAATTCTCACATATTCACAGTTGAATTCCAGTTACCAAAAGCTTACAGGTTACCAAAGGCTTTCCAAGAGTGCTTTACAGTTGCATTTCTAGAAAAAGTTTGATGAGATCTGGATCATAACCTAGATTCATTTAAATAAATGTAGTTGTAACCATATTAAGTCCCTTTGCTTACAACAAGTCTATTCTTAGATTGGATCCAACCAGTTTAATAAAAAATCTATGAGACCTGCAGAACAAATGCTGGAAATGTGGATCCCAAGAAGGCACTTTTTACCACACATGGTGATCCTGTAATTTTTTGAAAAGAGATTAAGGAGGTATGCCAGAAGATCTTAAAAATGAAAGTCCAAATAAAACCAGAATATTTCCTATTATGATTAACCAATATAGATATTGAACTCAATGCAAATAAAGATACTCTCTTCATGTATTTGACTATGGCACCAAGGATAAAATACGCAAAGAATTGGAAAACAAGAAACTCCACTTAAAGTTATGGAAAGTATGGATAAATTAACCTTTCTAATGAAGAAACACACAGGGAGACCTATAAATTCAATGCACTGGCAGTTATTTAAAGACTATATGAATATAGAATAAAAGAAGAAAATCAATACAAATTAACTATAAAAAGCAAGAATGAACTCGACCCTGGACTTAGAGCAGAGAAAAAGGGGAAAGGCAGCACAGTAACTATAAGAGACATAAGACTGTAAATCAACAATAAGAAGAAGATTGGAAGACAACACTTCCCCTCTCCCACTTTACACCACTTACCCATTCCCACCTACCCCAACTCCACCTTACCCTAACAACATTATCCTCTCTTTTAATCTAACCTATAAAAACTAACTCATCTATCTATCTATCTATCTATCTCCTCTCAAAAATGACCATTCAATCCAACCCTGCATTGTTCCATTTTTTAAACATACAGTTGTTATGGAAAACAGATGGCCCCTAACCCTTATATCTAAGGGGAAGAAGATAGTAATCCTTTCTATTTCACAGTCAATCAATCAATCAATGATTTATTACAGTCTATGACCAGTACGTAGAGTGGGGCACAGATGCCCAAGGAAGGGCAATCGCAGTTCCCAAGTAGGTCAAATATTTCACAGTCATAGATGGTGTTAGATTATCTCTTACTCACAACACAGATCCCTGCTATTTCTACTGAGAAAAAGGATCCTATTGGCATTCATGGGCATTTTTTTCTCTCATTGTAAGATAATGAGCCCTTAGTCTTGTTAAGCCCTAAATATGGATATAATTGAACAGTAAAACTTTGAATACAAAGTTAAACAGCAGTTCCAAGTTCTGATTTTTTATCCCCACCAAGATCTAAATATAGTGAGATTTGCAATCAGCTCAATTTAAAGTGAGGCTTCTGAATATTTCACCAGCAAAATAGGAGCAGAATTTATTGAGGTCTTTTAGTGCATTGTCATTTTCATAAAAAGTGGACAAGCCTACTCAAAGCATTTGACACGTTCGAGTTCATGGGGTATTCAGCAGCACTCAAATGTTCCTAAGGGCACATATCATTAAACTTATTCTGTTTAATGCTAGAGAGAGAAAAAAACCTGGAAGCATTTAGACTGGCTATTCAAAAATAACACTCAGCATTATACATCTCTTTTTCTCCCCTTGTAGAGCCTTTCTTCAATTGTTCTATGACTTCTCCTGCTTTGGTTTTTCTCTCAGCAAATGGAATGTAAAACAATGGGGGAATATACGGTAGCTGAGAACATATTGGATACTAACATCAACTGAACTCATATTTTATTTGTTTTCTATTGGAATCATAAGGAACCTATACATGGGAGCTTTATCCTGAAGGGCTGCATTACACATGAAGCCGATTTGGATTAAATGCAGGCCAAGACCACTTAATGTGTCCTTAAATCTATTAACAAAAGTTGCTCTGAAACTCATTGACATTTTGAGTGAGTTTAAACAGTTGTGTTGCTTCCTATTTGGAAGTGGCTATGGCGTTTACACCATTATTGCCATTACAGTAATTGAACAATGAATATCACCATCTTTGTGTCCAATGGACACTGCAATGCCCAGAATGATGGCTGGCATTCCAGTGGTACCAATCTGGCATTCCAGTGGTACCAATCAAGTTCTGGTACTACTGGCCCATATGGATGCCACCCAGCCATCGGGATGGCTTAGAGGCATGCAGTGCCAGCTCACAAACAATCTCAATGGTTATCTGGAGTACGCCATTCTGGATCAGCATTCTAATTTCTGTCCTGTGCAGATAAAAAAAACACATCACTGAAAGAAGGCAGGTAAGGCAGTGTGTGTGTGTGTGTGTGTGTGTGTGTGTGTGTGTGTGTGAGAGAGAGAGAGAGAGAGAGAGAGAGAGAGAGAGAGAGAGAGAGAGAGAGAAATGGAGGTGCAATGTATAAAACTATGCATTCTATAAATCCAGTTGAAACTATGGGAGAAGGTATGGATGAAGACTTTGAAGTTTACTTTGAATTTTAAAAAAATTGTAAGATGGTGTACAGATAGCATTTGACACCAAAAAAACTTTCTAAGATGTATAAAGCCAGTTCTAACAAATGTTAGAAATGTAAGCAATATTTTGGTACATTTTATCTTATATCTTCTGCAAAAGCCTAGGAATAAAGGACATATGATGCTGGAAGATATTGCTAAGGTTACATTTAGGATGAGACCAGAGTTTTATTTGTTAAGAATGCTGGATGACCATTTAGAAGATTGTTACAAAATATGATAACTGCCATAAGAACTGTATATACTCAGAGATGTTAGGAAACAGTTATTCCAGCACAAGAAGACCTGTGAATTAGCTGAGATGGACATATTGACTTTGTTGATTAAGGAGAAATGCCTAACTTTAAGAAAGATTGACATCCTTATCACACTGGGGCTGTAGTGTGGGCAGCCCCGTTCTTCTGACATAAGCAGAATTCTGGGAAATAAAGTTTGAGAAGGCGAGGACCTCTGTAGCAGAGAATGCAAAACTACATTTCCCAGAATTTTGCTCACACCAAAAGAACAGGACTGCCCGTGTTAAAGGGGATGAGACTTGTTCATTACTTTTTCAAAACAACAATGGGGGCATTTGTCAACTGTAGAATTTATGAATTAGTAGAATGCTGCCAGAAGTAGAAGTATTACTATATAATATCATTAAAAGGAAGTAGACGAACAAGAGATAATAACTATCAGATAGAGTGGGAAGTTTATAGAGCTTTTTGGATTGTTTGTTTTTTATTTCTGTGTAGGTATGTGTTTGGTTTTTGTCTTTTTGCTTTGTTATTTTTAACTTTGTTGTAGTCTTATAGTATTAGTATAGTATTTAGTTTTGTAGATAGCCTGTAGTTGTTTAGTTTTTATGTATCAAATTTTTCTTGAATAAAAATTAAAAATATGTATTACATGGAGAGCATGGGTAGAGAGAAGCATTTTTTCCTTCACTTACAATGGAAACCAGGATCATCTAATGAAGCTGGATAATGGTCATTTCAAAACAGGAAACAGAAAGATTGTAGAACAATAGTTCTCAACCTGTAGGTCCCCAGATGTTTTGGCCTTCAACTCCCAGAAATCCCAACAGCTGATAAACTGGCTGAGATTTCTGGGAGTTGAAGGCCAAAACACCTGGGGACCCACAGGTTGAGAACCCCTGTTGTACAATATCCATTTGGCTGGTAGAATATCTCTCACACAGGCTTCAGATGTGAAACAGATGATGATTGGGAGAGTTAGGTGGGGTCCCATTTGTAGAAACAAAATCTAATATCCTTTTGTTTCTTTACTGAGATATTTTCATTTGCTCAGTTGTTATACGATGGGCTGCTGATAAGTATTTGGCTTTACATAGAAAAAAATGAAATAGGAAGATGAAACTTTACATTTATTCCACATACTCTCCACTGATATCAACAGACTTCTTACATTGGTATTCCAAGTTCTGTAAGACTTGCAAAGAGAAGGATTTTCGTTGTGTCTCAAATCAGTCAACCATAGCAGTCATGGCATTAGAAATGGTGTTAAATTTGGTACCCTTGAAGTGTTCCTTCAGGTTTGGAAACAGATGATAGTCGGAGGGAACTAGATCCAGTGAATAAGGTGGGTGGTCAACCAATCCGCCACCAGATTCAACATGGTTTCTCTATGAGATTTTAATTACAATAATTTTATTTTTGGGGTTTTATTGCTGTTTGTTTGGATTTTCATTTGTGCATGGTCTTAAATTTTGTTTTATCATTTTATCAGTTCTATTTACTATTTTGTACTGAGAGCCTTTGGCTGGAAGGTGGCACACAGATTTCTGAATAAAAACAATGAAATGAATAAGAAAGAACATTTTACATGGCACAATGCATCTGCCTGAGAAGGCAGGCCAAAGAGAAAAGATGTAAATCTTCATTCATTTCACGCTTTTGGGCAATAATGAATTATACAGACATTTCTTCAACTCCCCACTTGTGGATTTTTCATAGATTAAATCTGAAACTTCGGGAACCTCTTTGCATATGCTGCCAGAATCACCACTGATCGTGGCGATTCAAGTGGTGCCCTTCTGGGGGCGTGGAGAACCCATCATCCCACACCCTGCATCACCTGATTCACCCACATCTCTATCACAGAGGAAGAAGCGCTTGCCGCCTGGCTTCCACATAGATCCAAGGCAATATGGGAAGCGTCCCTTGCTGCTGCGGCAATGGCATGCACAAGTTCACCTTCTCCTTTACGATGGAGCCCCACCAGAAGTTGCAGTGCATTGTGGGATGGGAGCCCACAGGATCCATCATAAAGGAGAAGGCTGAGAGGTGCGTGCCATGATTATTCCTTCATCTGATGAAGTTGGTAGAGTCTTTTTAAATTGTGCAGTCTTTGAGGGGTATATGCAGTTTGGGATTTATTTTTGAAAAGTCCATTTGTGGGTATTTTTTTCAAAGAAAATGTAATTTATATGCAGAAATGTTGCAGAATATTATGTTTCATGTGCATAGAATTTACTTTCTGCTGAAAAAGTAACATATCTGAGACAAAATTGAAAAACGGTAAACGATGAAAATTCTGATCTGCCCATGATTCTTCTCATCAGTTTATCCCCACATTCTTCCCACTCATACCAAAGAGATAAAAGAAGATTAAACAAGAAATGGAACAAAGAGTGAGCTCCGAAATGGCCCTTAATTAATTGTCTTAAATGAAAGATAAGATGCATGCTAGATCTTACCAAAAACCAACAACTGCCTATGGGAAACATACAATAAGTAAATTACTGTAAGGAAAGTAGAATTATGTGTGCTGCTACTGATCTTTACATTGTCAGTGTTTTGCATTGAAACTACTCAATGTGAAGGGCTCAAAGCACTTGGATATCAGATTTAAATGAGCAATGGCAACCTTTCCCATTTACAAAAACTGACCAAATTGGTGCTTCAATCCTATTTTTCCTAACCAGGTTACCAGAATGATCCCACGTTCTGTCGCATATACAGCTCTGTTCCCCAGAAGAAGAAAACTCAAGGGGAATATTTGAGTAAGAAGTGGAAGCAGATACCACTGTCCCTCAAGATCTGCTGTGTGGTTACTTAATTCTGCCTAATAGGAATGCACTTTATGAGGCAGAAAATGTCAAATGGTTTTTATTTTAAAATTGCATAGATAAGAAAGCATGAACTGATTTAGATTGCCAGTCAAAATGTTTAGAAGACAGTTTTACTTCAACATTATTAAGATACCACATGAATCCCAAGGTAGTACCCTATTGGGAATTTTTGTTTTTGTGAGTCAAACAGAAAATTTCCATGAGCAAGCGGAGAATTGAACCCTGGTCTCCAAAGTTGTAGTCCAGTGCTCAAAATACTGCACCATAATCTCTTATTATAAAATTGGTTATAACTGTAGTTTAGAATTGTAGTATGCAACTTTTTACATTTCCATTAGGACTCTTGTACAAGTGGAACAAGCAGTGTGGTTGTCAGGAACTGTCATGATGCACAACAGTATGGCACTTTGCCAAACAGATTGCCCTTACACTATGTCAGTATAAAATGAGAGGGAAACAACAGCACACAGTAGGGTCACAATGCAGTAATAATCCAGAATGGATAGAAAAGGAGAGTGGTGGCTGATAGGTTACAACTTTTCACACTGCCCTGCTGCATGGTAGGATACTCAACTGTGCAACATATTTTGTGGATTCCCCATGATGTGATGAGGGTCCATTTGTCCAATGAGATATCTTCCCCCATGTTCTGTTGTGCATCATCACAATTCTCTAATGTGTGTACAGTCAACAATTTACCTTCATCATCATAAAATTATGTGCTGCAGCTCACAATTTTTTATTTATTTATTTATTTATTCAATTTGATATACCGCTCTCTCTGGCACCCAGAGCGGTTCACAGGAATAAACAGATAAAAACACATAAAATGCAATAAAACAGAATTAAAACCCCCCAATTAAAACATACAGCCAGTGGCACTACAGCGACAATATCAGCATGTTGGCAGCAACGCAGCAAGATGGTGAATGATATGGCATTAGTTTAGACAGCAAATGCCTGTCTAAAGAGCCAGGTCTTTACAGCTCTGCGGAACGGCATTAAGTCCCGGATAGCTCGTGTCTCTTCGGTGAGAGATTTCCACATTCCAGCCCAAAACTCTGCACCAATTGGGCGAGTGGTCGCATGTAGATGTTAAATAACAGCGGGGAGAGAATGGCCCCCTGAGGGACCCCGCAGTGTAAGGGGAGCCCCGGAGACCACCCCTCCCCACTTCACTCGCTGCCGGCGGTTTTGGAGGAAGGAGGACAGCCAGTTGAGGGCTGTCCGCCTCACCCCCGCCACCACCAGGCGGTGTGTCAAAAGTTGGTAATCAACAGTATCAAACGCTGCCGTGAGGTCCAATAACACGAGCAGCACCGATCCGCCTCGGTCCAAGTGGCAGCAGAGTAGGTCTGTGATGGAGACCAGGATGGTCTCCGTCCCATGGCCCGAACGGAAGCCGGACTGGAAGGGGTCTAGCCAGGTTGCATCATCCAGGAATGTCTGCAGCTGGTCCATTGCTGCCCTCTCAATTACCTTGCCCAGGTACGGAAGGTTGGACACTGGGCGGTAATTGGAGGGAGCCGCGGGATCTAACCCGGACTTCTTCAGCAATGGACTAACCACCGCCTCTTTTAACTCCTCTGGAAAGGATCCTTGCTCAAGGGAGTGGTTGACAATGCAGTACATAGTTTTTGTTTCCACAACAAGACAAATTTTTCAAAATCCAATTCTCACAGGAACAGCAAGTGAAGTGAAATCTGGGCAGGGGCACAAACAGCAAAACAAACACCACGGGTGTGTTAAGCCTTCTCTGTGTTAACCAAAGCTCACCCTACCTGTGTCTCCCTATCTATCTATCTATCTATCTATCTATCTATCTATCTATCTGGAGTTACACTTTAAAATGTAACTGTTCCAACTTACAAACAAATTCAACTTAAGAACAAACCTACAGAACCTATCTTCTTCGTAACTTGGGGACTGCTTGTATTTGAATGGGAGGAAGCAATTACTTAACTTTCTTCTATCCTTCTTTCCTTGCTTGCTTCCCTCCCTACCCTCTCTTTTTCTGTAAAACAAACCAGCCCTCAACTCAGACTAGCCAAAGGTGCCTGTATAATAAACATTACAATTAATTGGTTTGGTCTTTTTCACTCTTGTTTCCTCTTTCAAATTGAAAAGCATAAGAGATATATGTCATAAGAAGAAGAAGGAAATAATAAACCAATCACTGAAAAACCTTTGCCTGTCTGGAAGAGCTAATGGAAAAAAATTAGAACACAAATGACTAAAAGATCTTCATTCTCTCTGAGCCTCTTCTCAAGAGAGAAAAGATAAATGTATTAAAATCAGATGAACATTTTTCTTTGGAGTTTTCTTTTGTGGTGGGGGAGGGTTTGTTTTAGATTTCAGAATTCAGAACACTTTCTGACAGCTTTCTAACACTTTCGTTTTAGATTGTTCAATAAGACAAAGGTCACTCCTTGTGCAAGAACAAGATGCAGAGCTGTTGTTGGAGATAGTGGCTGGATCTACACTGCCTTATATCCTAGGATCTGAGTCTCCACTGCCATATAATTTGGAATAAGATGATAATCTGGGATTAGACCCTGGGATATAGGAAAGTCTAGAAATGGCCAGTGATGTAGAATCCTTGGTTTAGGCTGCCATGCAAAGGCAACAAGTTATTTTGGAGGAGAATAGGATGGAAATTATTGGACTGTGGGCCCATGCAGACAGGTCTTAAAGCAAGACATGTTGTGATTTTGCTGGAGGCATCCAAAAGAATGCCTCTGATAAAACCAGGGTTTCTCTGCTTTGTTCTAAACTAATTAAACACCTAGCAAGATCCGGATATTAGGTAAGATTCGAGTCTTACCAGGTGTGGGCTCTGTGTGGATTGAGCCCAGGGACCACATCATACGATCCCTGGGCCCAATCCATACAACCATCTTGGTTGCTCTGGCTCCAGGGGCCCAACCCCCCCAAGAAAGGTACCCACCCCATCCCCCAAAACCCAAAATAATTGCTTTAAAGTTTTAAACAATCACACAGCTGCCATTAAATTCCTCCTCGCACCCTCCTGGAGGAAATGACGTATCAGGAGATGGGGCGTCATCATTTCTTCATGCTAGAAGGGTTAGAGGAAAAAAATAATGGCGGCCAGATGAGATTTTTAAATTTTTAAGGGTTATTTTGGGAGACTTTGGGGTGGCTGCATGCCATCTCAACTGTTATTGGGATGGCATGTAGCCACCCTCTCCAGGGATGTGTAGAATTAAACCATCACTGAATCGATGGTGTTTTTTTTTTTGCCTGCTTTGGCTTCTTTTAAGCCTTGCGTGGAAGCATTCTTTGTGGCCAATGAAGTGTCCAATTCTGGTGAACTCAAGGATGGGGTGAGGTTCCTTTTTTTCTTGGATAGCTACTTGCCTTGCTGTTGTCACATTGTACATCTTCCTTCCTTATTGTCTGTTCTTGCTGTCTCCATCCCCACCCCATATTTACTTTGCTTTTCCTAAAACCCTTTTTCTCATTGCTGTACCCTCCTCTAGCCCCATTCCCTTTCACTTCCCCTCTGTTCACATCTCAGCCAGTTGGAGAGACACATGGTATCCATCACTGATATCATTCTTCTGAACCATTGTCTCTTGCAGCCTGAGGCTGGAGACTCCCTGGAAAGGGACACACACCTCAAAAGTAACCTCAGTAGCAACCTTATCGCATGGCTCAAAACAAATGTCCTAGGATGCCTAGAGCGTACTTCAAGGACAGAGCCTCATAGCAGCCATCAGATGACATCACCTGTGGCTCCCCTTTCCCAAAACCAGGTAACAGTGCCACCAGATGTTTTCTCTGACAACACAGGAGGCTTCCCGTGTTGTGCTGGCTCCAATGGAACCATTCACCTCACTGCTCCTCTTTTCTCACTGAAAGCCAGGTGAAGTGAGTTGCTTTGCCTGGCCTTTATAATAAGGTGTAAGATCTCTAACTACTTTGCAGAGATTTTGGGGCTGAAAATGCCATATTGGACAGATGTAACTAATTATTATTGGAAGTGATAGCATCTCTAGAATAACCCCAAGATCATTGTTAAGGCAGCAAGTGAAAAACATGGTCAGTCAAGCTTACAAATGTCCTCATTTGCTGATTACTTTTCTTAATTTTCAACCAAATCTCTCTTTTTTTGGCTTTTTAATTCATTAAATTTCATAATATATTTGTTAACATTTTAAACTGTCAGACGAATTTTATTGTATATTGTCCTGGGAACTCTAAATGGAAAGATGAATATGAACATATACTGTAACTCAACAAACAAACAAACAAATGAAATCTATTAATGGCCTTTAATTCCTCTTTTCCACACCACATGCCTAGTTGCTAAAAAATCACCAATAAATGTAACTATTATTTTCATGGTTCAAAACTCATTTTGGATGTAGGGGGCGCTGATGGTTTGAATCCAAAATGATTTCTGCAATTTTCCCTTTTTTGTTTTTAGAAAATTACCAAAATTTCCGAATCGGTTTGTTCATGGCATCTGCAATTGCGCAATGTGCTAAAACCTGCAAACGGGACAGGCAAAACTTGGGGGATTTCTTTTCTCTCATTTTTAGACCACTACTGACAAAACTTGCCACAGTGGTAGAAAAGATTTTCCTCTGTCAGCATACTAACTTTCAACGTGTTTAGAAGATCCCTGGGTCCTTGACGATTTTAAAAGGAATTTCAGTAATCTAATAAGGAATATTACAAGAAGAAGAAATGTGCTGCCTCCAGGATTCTTTGGGGAAAATTAAATCTATCTCTCTGCTTTGCATATTTGTCTAGGGGATACCTCTCTGAATATGAGAAAATTGAATTTATCTCATCACATTAAAGTAATTTATTATATTTGCTTGTTTCCACTGTTGGCCATCGCCCCAACCAACAAAGACCAGGAGGGAAAAATTGCTTGAGGACTGACCATTTCCCTGCCCTGTGAAAGGCTGCGGTCCTCCCTGATCACCCCTTTTAGCAACTGGTGAATGCACAAAATCCCCTGAGGAATGTCCGCTTGCCTGCCCTATGTACGCCAGCAGTCCTCCCCGACCACCTCCATCAACACCTCAAGGGGGACAAATCTCCCTGAGGAATGTCCATTTGCCTTCCCTGTGTATACCAGCGGTCCTACCCGACCACCCCCTCTAGCAACTGGTGGATGCACAAAATCCCCAGAGGAATGACCGTTTGCCTGAACAGTGGATGCCAATGTTCCACCACAACCACCCCTTTTAGCAATTGGAGGACGGATGAATCTCCCGGAGGGATGACCGTTTGCCTCCCCTGTGGATGTTATTGTGTTGATTAGATTGGATTAGTTGGATTTCTAGTTTCCCAAAGTACAATGTGTAACCCCAAGGAGAGGAAAGGGTCCTTCCAAAGCTTTATAGTGTTGATTCCCAAGAAAAGAATTGGATTAGTTGATTTCTAGTTTCCCAAAAGTACCACGTATAAGCCCAGAGAGGGAAGGGTCCTTCCAAAGTGTTATTGTGTTGATTAGATTGGATTCTTTGATTTCTAGTTTCCCAAAAGTACCATGTGTAAGCCCAAGCAGAGGAAAGGGTCCTTCCAAAGTGTGATTGTGTTGATTAGATTGGATTCTAGTTTGCCAAAGCAAAACTTGTAACCCCAAAGAGAGGAAAGTGTTATTCTGTTGATTAGATTGAATTAGTCGATTTCTAATTTTCTAAAGTACAACGTGTAACCACAGGCAGACAAAGGGACCTCCAAACTTTTGTGTTTTTCCAAGAAAATTCTTATCAGCAAAGGGGAATTCTGGTTTTCCAAAGGACAGAAGTCAAACCCCAGGAGAAAAAGTCCTTTCAAAGTTGTTTTCCCTACCTCAGGAAGGGAATTAACAGCAAAGGAGAAATTGTTCCCAACCCAGTCCTTCCCTTGCACCTTTCCCACCCAAGCAGCTGCGCTGGCCCCTAGTCCCTCTGCCTTTGCTTCCCCGGCTTGCAATGAACCCACAAGGCACCAGCGGCCCTTTTTAAAGGGCAATGGCTGCCTTGCCAAAACCCTGCTTTTCCCTCATTGGCTGAAGGCAAGCATCTCAGCATGCAACCAGCTGCTTGGCTCCAGCCAATGAGGGGGAAACCACCTTGGGAGGGGCGGGAATCTAAGGCTGATTCCTTTTCAATCTACTGCCTGCATCAGAAAAAAGATGGCGGCAGTGACTTCGAAATGGCAAATTTACTTCCGGGTTCCCAAATCACCTCAAAATCACTTCAAAAGTAGATTAATTCTGATTTCATTCTGATTTATGAGAATTCCGATCGAACCTATCCATGCCTAGTTTCTAGGGTCACAAATCTTGAACTGAAGAGGTCTTATTTGTGCGGGAACCTGGATCTCTTCTTGTAGCATTTCTGAAACCTTGAGTTATTGAGTATTTTTCCTTTTGCAACCGGTCTGAAAAGCTTGCATTCCACATGCTGCCACTTTTAAAAGGCACAGCTGACTTTCATGTAGGAAGCTCTAAAGACTGCTGCCTGATCCTTTATTCATACAGGAGTCAAAAGACAATTATAAAAATGCAAGTCATGAATGTGGAGCATAAGATCAACTAAATCTGTAATTATAATTACTAATACCTAGCCTAATTTTATGCAGCTTGTCTTGTTAAACTACCTATGAAAACTCTACTGCATTTTCTAATTCCAAGTGTTAATTGCATATCAAAAACATAAAACACCTCTTGATTGTGCTGGTATCTCACTATGCCACATCTCCACTCTATCATATCTATGTAGGAGCCATTTGTTCCTCAAAGCTTTGTTTAATCAAAGTTTCACCATTTCTTCAAAATGTGATATAATTTAATCTACTTCTATTCAATCTTTGCTTTATGGATCTTTCACAAGTACACCACATACAGTGAGAGGACCCTTCTTATTCATATTTCCAACATACATAATAATAAATAATGATAAAACTTTATTTATATTCCACCTTATCTCCTCATACATTCTGTACAGTTTTTCTGATGTCATATACCAATGGTACATCACTTTATAAAATGTATCTTTAAGGTCATAAAATAAAATACATTTCCTTTCACATAGTTCCAGATGTATATTATATCCAAAATTCTTGTTCCATTTTTATCATATAATCTTTGACTTGCTCTTATTCCATATCAAATTTCAACAATAATTTATACATTTTAGCAATCACATGACCATCATTATACATAATGTCTGTTGATGCTGACAGTGAGGGCCTTAAATTATTGGAGAACCACATTTTTATATTTTATACAGATTTTAACTGCTTAATATGTTTTCATGAGGCACCATCAATTACTTGTTTTAGCCAAGGTTGTTTTAATTGTGTATTTTAGCTGTAAATTTTAATTTGATTTTATCTTGTTTGTTTTGTTTTATCTTGTCCCTGCACATGGCATTGAATGTTTGTCTTTTGGTTTTGGAAGTTGCCCTGAGTCTCCTTGGAGAGAGAGGACATGTTAAAATTATTATTATTATCATTACTATTATTAATACTACTACTACTTTGATTCAAACCTTGATCTATTTTGTTCAAAATCATAATGCTTTTTGGAAGCCATCTCCCTCCACTAACAACTGTTCATTATGTTTTATTGTATTTTTTCTCTTGCAATTTTCCAGCCATTTGCGGGATCATAACTATTTCTCTTTGCCTGCTATTTCTGTTCTACAAAATGGTCATTGTGCTGAGACCCATAGAGGGATTTTCCGGCACAATCTGAGTTTGTATCTAGCATGAACTTTATTAACCCTTTCATAGGCTTGCAACAGTAATCAAACTATATATCTCCTCCACTCCATCCATCCCTCCCACTCTTCTTGAAATTTCACCCAATGAGAAATGTCATCTTAGAATGGGGGATGGATCATTATTTATGTATTTATTTATTTACGATATTTATATGCTGCCCAAGCTTCAAGCATATGGACTTCATTTGAAACCTTCCCCTCCCCTTCCACAAACCCACCCACCCACCCCACCATCCGTTCCTCATTTCTCCTTATCCATACACTCTCATCATGTATGTCAGTTTCTCATGCTCACATCAGCCTCACCACTGCCAAACTGCCTTACATTCTGGGTTCTACATTTTGACAATTTCCAGTATTTTGGCAGTGTTCTGGTCCTTAACTTGTCAAATAAGCAAGGGAGCCTGTAGCCTTGCCTACTATAATTGTTTATAGATGTAGCCTTGGCCTTATTATTTTTAGCATCTAATTCAGTGTAACAAAATGTTAAAACTTTTTTGTTCATTTCACAGAGAAGTATTCACTATTTCCTTGCTAAATTCAATCAGTCAGTCAAATCTCGGAAGATTTACCTTCCTTCTGTACTCCCACATGACCATTTACTGTTTGGTGCTGACTGGGAAGCATGAGAGAAGTGTCTCATTATTTTCCTATAAGCAGATGCAGGATGCTCCAATACACCTGAGGTATCCTCTGAAGGTTTTGCAAGAATTATGTGTCTGGCTATAAGGTCATAGCCATAAATTTCTCCAATACCCAGCCTCCACAGCCAGTAAATGGTTGTGGAAGGAGATTTCCCCTGCAGGAAAGTGATGAATCCTAAAGGAGGGGAGAGGGGAGATATATATTATTGTTTTGCCACTGTTGAACATTACAATATGTCTTCTGTAATGTCTATGATTATTTTTTTTCTTGAAAGTTATCACACTGACAAGAAAAATAACATATAAGCATAAAGAATACAAAGAGGAATAATGATATTACAGTCTTTCCTAGTGATATGAAGAATACCTTGTTAGATTAACAAAGCAATCCTATACATTGGGACAGATCACTCACAGGGATGGGAAACACACCTTCCCTGAAAACACTTCAAAAGTCAAACCACTTTCCAGTCTTGAGTTGTTTTGTGGCCACAACACCAAATTTTCAAGGCACAGAAGCAATATTTTTAAAAGACAAGATACACAAAGAACATAACACTTGTTTTTCATCAGAATCATGTTTCCAGGAGGCTTCCTGAAATATGCCTTTTGTTATCACTAACATTTCACAATAGAGCAGTTAAATATGAAATGAAGGAAAAATGGGGCAAGGACTGAATGCTACCAAGTTACTTGTACATTATCTATGTTTATTCAGAAACATATATCTCGCTAATTTGTTTTTTTTCCTTAGGTGAATTTCCTTTATAAAAAACATATTCATTTTTCTCAAGAAATTAGTATGCTAATATGCTGCAATTTAGAGGATGGGTATGTATATTAAAAGCCTGATTTTCTTTCACCCATTTTGATTTATTATCTCACCATGTTTAATGTGCTTGTTATTTTCTTTCTAGGTGTGTTCAAGTCAAAATTAGAGTTGAGAACATCTTTGATAGATTGATAGAATGTGAAATTTACTATAGCACAAAAGTGTTGATGCAGCTGTAAAAGACTACACTGTTATTAATAGCATATTTAGTAGGCTATCTTAATACTTATCAGGCAATTATTTCACCAACTTGGCAATGTCTACATGGGTTGGAACCAGATGTCCAGGGACTTGAGACCCAAGTAGAGAAGATTACAGATGGGAAGGCCTGGAAAAAACTGGAAAATTGGGGTGGAAGGGCTTTTTCCTCCCCCCACCCCCAATATTCTGGGTTTTTTTTTTCAGGCCTTCCCTCGAGAGAGGAAAGGCACTGACTCTGAAAACACCTGCATGTAGAAACCTGTGCTCTGCCACTACTCTATAAAACTCTATAAAAACTCAAATTAGAATTAGCACAAAGACCCCTTATTCACTCTACTGGAACATAGGATTCATTTCTTCAGTCTGTATGGCTACCTATCTGAAGTCTTTATTGCACTTTTTATTCCACATCTGGGAAGTCATTCAGGGAATGAAGTAAACCAAGGGAGGATATCTTCCGCCCAAAGGAAGCTGCATATGTTTAGCCTGAAGAGAATATGACATGATAGCTGTGTTTTAATATTTGATAGGATGTTGTATTGAAGATGGGCCCAGTTTGTTTTCTGCTGCTACTGAGACTAGGATATTAAGTAGCAGATTCAAACGACAGGAAAATATATTTCACCTAAACATAAAAAACCCAACTTCTTGATGGTTAGAGTTGTTCAACAGTGGAATATGTTGCCTTGTAGTGTGGTGGAACCTCCTTCTCTGGGTTTTTTTTAATGCAGAGACTGGATGGCCATTTGTCAGGTGTGCTTTTTCTTATGACAGGGGCTGGACTGGATGGCCCTTGTCTCTTCCAATTCTATGATTCTGATTCCATGTTTCTGGTTATGTGTGGTTATTCCCCATGATCAAGAACAGCACAGCTAATTCACTGAAGCAAACAGTACATTATTTAGTTAAACTAGTCCAAGTCGTGAAAAAGGTACTTTTTTTAGACAACAGCTCACAAAATTCCTTAGGTGGATAAAAGATTTTGGTAGATATTACTCAGAAAATTAATATTTTTATGGTTCAGACTAATGAAATGTATACATACCAGAGGCACAAATTTGGAGTGTGAGAATAGACACTAATATCCCTGTGTTGATTAAATTGCTGCATTGCTTATATTTGCACCGGGAATGTGGCGCAGCTGGCTGGGAGTCAGCTGCATAAGATCTCTACTGACCAGAAGGTAATGAGTTTGAGGCCTGCCCAGGTCGGGGTGAGCTCTCGACCAATTGTGTAGCTCATTGTCTGTCTATATATGCTGTATGTCTATGGCATTGAATGTTGCCTGTATATAAGCATTCCAGCCACATTTGCGCCTCTATATTTCTCTCTGTGTGTGTCTCTGTCTCTGTCTCTTAAACATCATTTAAATATCTTCAATAACCATCAGTGGTGGTTTTACAGAACTAAATGTGATTGCGTGTGAGCTATGGTTTGGGGACAGATCTCCATTGTGATCTATTCACACAGAAGAAGGAAAGGGGGAAGGGAATAGAAGAGGATGAAGAGGGATCGTGGGGAAAATGAACTGAGACAGGAAACAGGTTCCAATAATCGTAATGAAAAGGACAGAATGTACTAAGGGACTCAGCTGAAGAAAACAGACTGCTGGGTCTTAAAAAAGGGAAAAGTACTACCAATGTGCAAATTAATTATTAAAATCACTTTTGAATATTTTTTTCTGGGAAATATCTATCTTCCTAGCCTCATGTTTACTATCAATATTTTCTTTTATCTTCCTTTGTTTGTTGATGTTCCCATTTTTATTTCCTGGACTGCTTGTGCTAAGCACATGAATGCTGTAAACATGCAATGTACATTTACCACCTGTAAACAAGCTAATAAAATATTCAATAAAAATAAAGATAATAAATAAATAAAATTAAGGGAGGTATGTGTAATTGTGACTGGGTTGAGAGAAGTTGTTTTAAAATTCCTGCAAGGGCCAAAGTATCCCCACCCTTATGTTTCACAACTGCCAGCCCCTGGATTATTTATTTATTTATTTATTTATTTACTTACAACTCAGGGCGGGTTACAGATTGGCACAATTCGATGCCATGCATTCATAAAAGTGCGATTAAAAACATTCAACATAACAATATAAAAACATATATAAAAACCATTAAAACATGTAGTCACCAATGTCATCTTGTTAAAATCGTTTTCCAGTAACATTGTCAGACCAGCTGTTTAAGATTAGAGAATATAAAACAGCTGGTCCAGGAAAATAGATATTTGGTATCAAGGACCCTTCCACACAGCCATATAACCCAGAATATCAAGACAGATAGTCCACAATATCTGCTTTGAACCCGATTATCTGAGTCCACACTGTCATATTGCTGTATTGTAAGCCACTCTGAGCCCTCTGGGAGTGGCGGCATATAAGACCAAATAATTAATAAATAAATAAATAAATAAATAAATAAATAAAATCCAGTTCAATGTGGATTTTGTACAGCTGTGTGGAAGGGGCCTTAGTCTGCTTCTTTGGGTATTTCAATAGTCTCAGTTATTGAGGATAAGGCTCGCTTTTATTGACATTGCTCTAATCCTGGCCTGCACAACCTATGGCACTCCAAGTATTTGGGCCTCCAACTCCCAGAAGCCCTAGCTAGCTGTTCCAATAGCCAGGAATTCTGGGAGCTGATGTGCAAAACACTCAGAGGGACTCGGGTTGTGCAGACCTGCACTAAGCCTTCATTTGTGATATTCTGATTCTGGTTGAGTTTGTTTGAATGTATCATCTTTATTTTGAGCCAGGAGTTTGAGTGTTGATCAATAAGAATGGTTGCAGGAGTCCAGTTAAACTGGGATGTGAGTCAGAAGTTATAGAGAATTTATTAATTGAGAAATTTGTTATTTATCATTAATTCAATTTTCTAGCACAAGGCTTTTAACAAAATAAATCCCAGTCCCTTGTAATTAAATGGGGAGAAATTGGAACATTAAATATAACTTGTTAAACTTTATTTTACTTAGTATGGGGCTAAAACTCATTGTGGAATATGTTTTATATAATAGGTTTGATAAAGTTTATATGAGGGTATGTTCTTTTTTTGAAATAGATACCACTTATTATTGACACTTTGTAAACATCCCTTTATTAACACTTCAACACTTTTATCCCTACAAACTTTTTTTACAAAGCAACAGGGAGCCATTTATATTTATCTGGGCAATTGTGAAACTACATTTAGTTCTGTTATTTTATTTCCCTCTGACATATCCCAGGAGTACTAATACCCAAAGGCACTCAACTTCTCTTTTGTAGCATAAAGTTTTTGTCTGATTCATATGTTCCTAATAGTTTCCTGGACTGATACTTCAGGGCTATTTATTCCACCCTGAAAAGTAACTCCCTATGGGTAAGTGCTATTAAAATGATGACCCACAGGAAATATCAATGTCACAGGGAGGGTCTGTCTCTCAAAATGGTCCTACTTTAAAAAAAACTGTTTTCTCAAAAACAATTGGGTTGGTCATTCATACCAAATGTCTTCCTACAACATCTTGAAGTTTAATGATGATGAGGATAATTTAAGTCTCTCTCTATCTTAAAAAGAGACCACAATTAGCTAACAAAATAAATAGAATATATAATTTAAAACCTACAAACACTAAAATAGGAGTAAACATTAAAACTACATAAGGCTGTCACAGTTGAAGATAATTCTAAGCCCATTAACAAAAGACCTCTTCTCATTGATATGTTCCTTGCTGTTGCTGGGAAATTATCAAGCTTCCTATTGAGGTCCGCTGAAAATGGTCAGTGCATAACTTTACGTATTGTATTGTTTGTATCTTATAATTTCTCATAATGTTTTGTCAGATCTTTGTGCACACTCCTTTGTGTACACTCCACCTGAATTGTTAAACCAATCAGAGACTCATTTGCATTTTTGCCAGCCACATCCCTGGACGTTGCATCTCTTTTGAGTGTAAAATCAGAAATGGAGCCCATCTTCAAACCAACAGATAGCATCAGAGGGAATCTCCAGTTAATGGGGGCCCAGATCCTGGCTGTACAATTTTTAGTCAATTAGAGGCTGATGTGGGTGTTTCAAATGGCTGTCAAAATGAATAAATATGCTCTGTTTTTCCCAATGTGTTTGAGAGTGCAGACTCTTTCTGACATCTTTCCGGATGGAAATATTAAACCTCTGTTCTTGTAGCCTTCAAACTCAGTTCATCTGGTCTTTAGAGATTTAAAGCTTCCAACCCCAACCCGTGGTTTTAGCGGATAGCTGAAATCACACAAATGGCAAAATGAACTCCATGGAAGTAAATCCTTGACTCCATAGGAGAGATATTGAATGCTGCTTCCAGTCGCCACTGTATTATTTACTATGAAGGTTCTCTTATAACATCAGTTGGCCTTGAGAAAGATCCTACGGGATCGAAACAAGTGGGAATTCCATGTAACCACTTCCTCGTTGGCCAGAACCACTTACTTTTCCTATTTTGCGATCTTTTTTATTAACATACGATGACGTCATTTATTTTTAGCGGCTGCAGATGTTAATTATTTTCTGGATTGGATTACAATATTATATGAATATACCTACTTGGTGAAATTATATCCAGCTCTGGACCACATGGACACTACGGTTTGAACATTGTGTTCAGTTATCACCGGGTTTTATCCCGGATTATCCAGGACTGTGTTATTAAACTGCGTACATGGACACCATTGAATGAACATTGTTTCCAGTCATTCTAGGTTTTATCCCAGGTTATCCAGGACTGTGTTATTGAACAGCGCGTATGGACGTTATTGGATAATCATCTCTTTGATATTTTACCGGGACTATCCCAGATTACCCAGGATTGTGTCTGTGAGCTGTTTATATGGATATATCCCTTTGGAAGAAAGTTTATTATCGACCACCGGTAGGAACCCATTTATGGGGGCATATTTACTGTATTCACTAATATCCATGTTGGAGTAATAGCATTGATATACTGCATGAATATACTGTATATTGTTGAATTATTGTCCTGTTGGTTTGTTTCTAGTTTGCTGTTGCAACATTCCCCATTTAGGTTTTGTCAACTACTTATATAATGGCTTTAGATCACTTAGATCATGTGTAGGTTTTGGCAATTGTGAAGAGTGTTTTTTCCAGGCAACACAACAAAGGTTGGAATGATTGAGTTTTGGAATGATTGAGATTTCCAACCTTTGGGAGTTGTCACTGGAGAGTATCCTGTTGATGACAAACAAAGATTTAAGTGCAACTTACATCTGTGTTTTTATGGTCAGAGCAAAGAGCAGAATCATCTCTACCAGCTGTGCTCACTTCCTGTGCTCTTTCCTTACTGTTATGGTGGCAGGGACACACACAATGGTCATTTGATGTGCAGGGACAATGGGTATGGACAGGCAAGAGCTGGTTGTGATTTGTCAACCTGCTGCAGGATGAGAAAGCTATCTACCCAGGCCTAGCTGCTGTCATTCCCTGGCCAGTGGCCACCAAATGGCCGGGGGGGGGGGGGGACGCGAGCGGTATACTGTGTGTTGGGAGAAGGAAGGGCACTTGGTTAGGCAGGTTGGGACATTATGCTTTACCAGTGTGATACAGGATATTGTCAGAAGAGTTGACCTATAGACACTAGACTGAAAACTGGAAGGGTAAGAGGGCTGAACATTTCATTTTGATGTAAATTGGAGAAGGAATTTCTCAGGTGTTGCTTGTCAGACATATCTTGTTTTCAACTTGCAACTTGAATAACTGAGTGTTCCCTCAGTTATTGCTGGGGTTATCTTCCAGGATTTCCCGCAATAGGTGAAAAAACATGTTGTAGGGACTCTCTATTTTAATATTTATACATTATTTTAGTAGTTATACACTATTTTAAGTCTTTATAAACTAAATAAAGTGAAGGAAAGGCAGAGAAGACCCTTCACAAGGCTGGAGAGAGGAGGGAGGACTGAGGAGGGAAAGCGCCTTGGAGAGTGGGGATGGCAAAACCCCACAATACAGTGAAAATACCATGATATATATTTTAAATTAATATTTCTTTAAATCCGTAAAACAGCGGGCCCACAATAAGCGCACCGTGAAACAGCGAGGAAATACTATATACACTTTCTCATAGTACTTGTTCAGTGACAACACCTACTGTATTTCATTGCATAATAGCCACACCTTATTTCCCTTCTGTAAAAAAAGGGTGGGTGTGACTACTATGTGATGGGAAATAAACCTTTTTTGTTCTGAAACAGTATTTTTAAAAAATAAAATAATGTTGAAAACAACTTGAGAACACCTTTTTCAGCCTCATCACCCTCACACCCTCCTAATCACTCACTCACCCACACACTTTCTCACGCACTCACTTGGCCATCCATCCATTTACCGACCATCCCCTTTCTAAAAAGTACACCAAGGCATCTCTCAACTGCTGTTCTTGGAACATCAGTGAATGGATGGGCAACTGAGTAAGAGCATGTGTGCGCACGTGCATGAGTGGGAAGGTAGATTTTTGAGCAGACAAATAGGTGGAAGCTTACACAGGTAAATCAAGAGTATGAATATTATGGGAGAAAAACAGAAATACTGAAATGCAGACCCCAAAAATGGGGAGTGCAACTATTTTGCAATGGCGACTATTATGCGATTAATTATGGTGTTTGCAATTTGTTAACCTTTGTAATAAATGGAGAAAAACTATAGTGTTTAGTGTGTATTAGATGTCTATTGAAAAGCTCTTTCTCCATTATCTCCTTATAAATCTTGATATATTCATTCATTCTGCCCTTCCTGATCTCTGTGTAGGACAAACACTTAGAATGAATCATCCTTTATTGACAAAAGTGTCTACAAGTGTCTGGAGATAAGGATTCTTTCCATGCATCTACCTATATTGTATGCATAGATTCTTAGATTTCTTGTGCTGCATGCAGATAATTATGTGTTTCTGAAAATCTGATCATGTTTTCATCATCCAAAGGAACTCCCAAAAAAGTTTGATCTTTTAGGCCATAGGTTACAATAAATGAAATTCATAAATATTTTAGCAGAAATTGTTATAGGGTATTTTTAGAGAACAAAAAATTAAAGGGACATTTCCTTTGAAAAGCAACATTCGTAATAGAAAAAAAGAATATAATAATAAGATGGCAATGTGCTCATCATAAGAACATAAGAACATAAGAAGAGCCATGCTGAATCGGACCTCAGCCCATCTAGTCCAGCATTCTGTATCACACAGTGGCCCACCAGTTGTACACGGGGATCTCGAGCAGAAGGGAGGGCAAAACCCTGACCTGCTCCCGACCCCCCACAACCAGTACCCAGGGAAATCCTGCCTACCTCAACCAACTCCGAGGTGGCACTTGAATGTCCTTTTCAGTAACTACTGCTACACTTGGTATCCATGAATCTGTCTAATCCTGCCTTGAAGTTGTTCAGGCTGACAGCTGTCACAACCTCTTCTGGAAGTAAATTCCATAACCCAATGACCCTCTGGGTGAAGAAATATTTCCCTTTATTAGTCCTAATTTTCCTACCTTGGAGCTTCAGGGAGTGCCCTCTAGTCCTAGTGTTTTGTGACAAAGAAAATAATTTTTCTTTATTCACATTTTCTATCCCATGCATGATTTTATACACTTCGATCAAGTCACCTCTTAAACGCCGTCTTTCAAGGCTGAAAAGACCAAGGCGTTGCAACCTGGTTTCATAAGGGAGCCACTCCATCCCTTGGATCATTCTTGTTGCCCTTTTCTGTACGATATCATCGATAGCAGCAATATCAAAAACTAATGCTGTGTTCTTATGTCCAATGTGTATTTGCATATCATCTTTAAAAATAATATTATGAGAAAAGCAGTTTTGAGAATTTGATTAAAGCAAACATTGAAATTGGGACATAAGACTCCCCTCTGGATTTCAACACATGCAGCTTTCTGAGTGACAAAGAAAAAAGACAAAGAAGAATGAATAAGATACAAGAGGACAGTCAAATTCATAACCTATGCTAAAAACCAGAGAAGAATTGCATGAAGATTGGTTAGATATAGGATGGTTCACTTATTGATGCAAATTAAATATAAATATAAACAAGATTTTCACCATGGCTTTGAAAAGGAAATAACTGAATTGGGGAAAAATATTGTGAGGAGAGAAAGAGAAGGAAAGAAAAGCAGAAAGAAGAAGAGGAGAAAGGATGAGAGGAGGAAGAAGAGAATGGAGAGAAGGATAAAGGAAGAAAGAAGGCGAGAAGAGGAGAATGGAAGGGAGAAAGAGTTGGAAAAACATGAGAAAAGAGGGAGAGGAGGAGGGAAGAGGAGAAAAAGGAGAGAAGTTTGCCCATGCCTAGTGTAGATGCAACCTCTTTCTCTAGACATCTCATTCTCTACAGGCAGCCTTTATATATTGTCCATGCAGCCTAGGAGTGACCGTGGGGGGAAGCCATTTGTCCCCTTCCCAAGCAGCGCAAGCACCTTTCCCACCCAAGCTCCCTTCGCGTTCGCTTTCCTGGCTTACAGTGAGCCCCTGAGGCACGCAGCCCTTTTTAAAGTGCAATGGCTGCCATGCTGAAACTCTGCTCCTCATCACATGTTCTCCCCTCATTGGCTGGAGGCAAGCATCCCAGCATGCAGCCTGTTTCTTGCCTCCAAATGCTGAGTCATTTCTGACTCACTTCATGAATCGGAACAAAGATGGCAACAGTGGTTTTGGAAGGGCAAGGATACTTCCAGTTTCAAAAAATTCAAAATCGCTTCAAAATCGCTTCCGAATTTAATCCAAATTACAAGAGAACCGACTGGACCTAACCATGCCTATTTATTATTATTTTCAGTCAAAAAAGTAAAATGGCAAATGTAGAAATGGGTCCAAATGTATTTCTTTGGGTACAGACATTCATGCAAATATTTCTAGAAATGGCTTTGAATCTAATGCTGCTGGTGGCCAGCATCCCATTAAGCATTTACAAAAGAGTAAACTAGATGTAAGCATTCATTACTGCTGTTCATGTTTACCATTGTGAAAGTATATCTACCGTCACAAATGCCCCCTCAATCTATTTTACCAAGTGATAGAGGTCTGCTGTGCTGGTGATTGGGAAGTTGCAGGATTATATTTCCAGCCTCCTCCAACCAATTGTCTTCAGTGTGACAATCAGAACCAGATTCTCAGTTGTAACTCCTTGTCCCACTGTACATCAACAGTTGGAGGGGACTGGAAACATCATGCTGGACCTCAAGTACTAGCAGAACAGACTTCAATTGCTTGATGCAGCTGCTAGCTCTTAAAGTAGGCTTGTGGAATTGGGTTAGGAGATAATACACAGTTAAGTATTCTTAACAACATCTTTGATACAAGAGGTTGATCAAGATTTGCTGCAGTGTAGAGGCTAGATGTGTACTGCAAGCCAATGAGGCCTTTATCAAAATTTTACAAATTTGGAATCCTAATCTGTGGCATTAAGAAAGTCCTTGTCTCTCAGTCTCAGCCCTCTATCTTTGAGTAGAGAAGAGCAATAAAAATATACCAGACTTGACTTGTAAGGATTTGCTGGCTTAAAATCAATTTATGAATCGTTCTGACTGAGCTTTCTTTATAAGCTTTGTCCAAACAAAAGGTCATCAATTTCATTCCACTTCAGTAGCAGCCACATTCAGCTACAACACTGTAGTATCCGTATAATGTTTGATGATTCCCATACATTTCCCCGTTTCTTTCATTATGTGTTTCCATTGGTCTTTGGGGCAGAAACTTTTCTCCTTTATTCCAGAATCTTTCAGTCATCATTAGATTCAGATAGTTTATTGCTTCTGTCACATGCTTTTGTTTGCCACAAACTTGACATCCATTCAGAATGACCGATCTGTGTAAACATACCTTATAGGGCTTGGTTGTAAATCAAATTCAGGAAATAAAGAAAAGTGTTCACATCATGAAGTTCATCTGATTTTCTGCTTTCTTTCTCCCTGCAAAATTATTTTTGAATATGCAAACATTGTGTGGATTGAATGCTTGAAAACATAGCAGAATAAAACAGGTAAACTGCATTAAAGTGAAATATAGATATCTGTACTGAAACATACTTGCAATATAAGCTGGAAGGAACTGCTGGTTTGTGAAAAGCCATACAATAGAAAGAAGAGCCTAAACTCTGATTCCTCCCCCTCGCTTGCAGTGACACTGCTCCTTAACCTTTAGCATCAGTTTGAATTGAAGAATAGCCTCTGACACTGGCTTGAATGACTTAAGGGTGTGCTTCATGCCTTGATTTCTCATTTAAGTGCCAGGGCTAAACATACCAGATTGCCTTGTTATTTTCAGATGCATCTTGAGAGATTCACTGCGCTCATGCAGCAATAGTGTTAGAGCAAATTGATCAGATAGCAATTTGTTGTCTAGAAATCGACTACAATATGACCGCATTTCAGGAGGATCAGTACCACCTCATTAACTTAACCACCCCCCCCCCCCATAAAAAACAGGGCCGTAGCCAGGATTTTGATTTGGGGTGGGGGGCTGAATTTGATTCGGGGTGGGGGGCTGAATTTGAGTGAGAGAGGGTCTACCCTAGCAAACCTTTTGTATCATGATCCCAATAGCCCCATGGATATGGGATATATTGAGCATGGTTATCAGATCATGATATGAATACACATAACAGTTTAAATAATGTACCATTAAGGCATTCTCGAGGACCACACTGAGAATTTGGGGGGAGGGGCCTGAGGCCCCTCAAGCCCCCCTCCCAGCTACATGCCTGCCCCCCAATAAATAAGCATATTCTAGTTCTTCCAATCTGATTCTGCTCTAGGTTTCAACAAGATGGCCATAGAGTTTTACTGAAGGATCTAGCACTGCTAGAAGATGATCTTTCTATACATTTTGTGAGTCCTCCAGATAATGCTTCTGACAGGAGTTGACCACATAATGAAGCCAGAGGACCTAGAAATGCTAGAGACATTTTCTCTCTAGACATTTTCTTGGTACTACAATATAATTCTATAGTATGCTTTTACCAGAAGGCATTAATTTCAATAGAGATCACTATCATCTGTAGCTTCATATTTCCACAGTACATCCAGGAATGTATCCTCCTGTGGATATGAGGGTTATACTGTACTATTCTCCTGCCAAAAATAATCCTTGGGTAGTTTATAGAACAGGCAGGGAGATGCCACCACATTTCAAGCTGAGGTAATCTCCTGCTTCTCCTTGAACCTCCCCTGTGATGTGTTCAGGGATCTTCTGAGGTGCTAATTTTCATTAGACAAGAACATTCATATCCTCACTTTTTTGTTTCATTCTCAAGCCCACTTTAAAGATAAGGCTTTACAGTGCATACTTCAAAGCTTCCCCCATCCACCCCTTCCTGTTGTGATTAAACTGTTATCGGAGTCATAGTCCAGAAGGCAAATGCCAGAAGTTCATGCAAACAAAGCTAAGGTCAGTGTCCTGAAGTCAAAGTACAAAGTCTAAAAAACTGATAATGATAGTGCAAAGCCATAGTTTTAAGTTCAGTTACTAGAGTCAAGCTGGAGAATTACAAGATCAGGTCTGGAATAAACAATAGCCAAGGTTTGAAAAGCTGAGCATCTAAAAATAGGAGAGTCTGGGAACAACAATGTTGACTGCCACAACAAACCTTCAGACTGAGCATCTTTATCCAAAAATCTCAGCTGTTACTTGTTGAAAGCTCATTTCTCCACTAACTTGATGCTTTCATCCCAAATGATGCTTTCATCCCAACATGGGGAAACTTACTGTATTATGCTGGCTCTAACTGAGCCAGCATGGGGCCTCTCCGTGAGAGCAATGCTTTCCCCATGTGATGGGGAAAGTGTCGCTGAGAGGAAGCTGTGTGCGGGGAAACAAATTTGCCCCACAGTTCCCTCTTTCCTCCTGGATGCCAGGCAAAGCAGGACATATCACCTGACCTTTATGATGATGCCCTAAATCATTGGGTGACATACATGTTTCTGAGTATCCCAATAGATATTTCTCTTTATTGCGAAAGAGAAATATCTATTTGACTTGGTAGGGAGCAACTTGTTAGTTCAGTTTCAGAAAAATAAACCAAAGAAATAGCTAAGAAGAAAGTTCACCATCAATACATACCATTTAACATCTCCCAGATAAAAACAAGGACATCCATGGCCAAGCAACAATATGAGAAAATGATTAATAAGTAAGAATTGACAAGTTAAAAGAGAGGTAGCATTTTTCTTTCAATGTATGACTCTTCCCTTTCTTATCTCTCTACTGCTTTTACACTTTGAACAGATGGAGGGTATACCAAAGCGATTTCAGGATATAGAAGGAGACAGACAGGAACAGACCGACTGAAGGCACTTTGAGCCAAGGAAGAGCGAATCCTAGTTATTGGGAAAGGCCAGGCTTTACTGCGTACAGTGGTCCCATGGTATCTATGGAGTTTGAGTACATGGCTCATTTCTCCAAATTTGTAGACTCAAAAGCCTGATCACTGTTAAGTCAAAAGAAATTACTAGGTAGACATCATATTTTATTCCTGAAAGTGTAGCTTTCATTTTCTGTGATAGGATCTTTTTTATTCTTGCTAGACATGTTGAGACCTGCAAGACAGAGCACGACAGTAGGAGTGGGTATCAGAGTGATAATTACATCATCCTGAACTGCATTGTTTCAGTGTGTTGTGGGAAGAGATACACATTTATTTGTTTATTTATTTATTTAAAACATTCTACCTGCCCTTCTCAACCCTCCCCTCCCCCCGGGGGGAGGGGGGAACCAGGGCGACTAACATAGGCAGCAATTCGATGCCACAACATCAATAAACAGCAATGTAAAATCATAAATACATAACAGATTAAAAACAGTAACATTAATTATAATCACATAATCACATAGTCACATAATCACATAGCCGTTTCCAATTGTCGTAACAGTCCTGTGGTCTGGGTTCAATGTCTAAAGTGCTGCTGTGTCAACTAGCCAAAAGCCTGGTTCCAAAACCACAACTTGAGTTTTTTCCTAAAAGAAAGGAAGGAGGACGCCAATCCAATCTCACTGGGGAGCGAATTCCACAAGTGGGGGGTAACCACTGAGAAAGCTCTGTCCCTCGTCTCCACCAGACGCATTTGTGGTAAACAGAGAAATTTCTAATCAAATTGCTGCTTATTGTGCTAGCTACCCATAGCCATGATTCAGCTGAACATATATAAATCCCTCATTTATTTTGAAATTAAGCCTACATTTGTGGGAATTCCAAACCCAGAAAGTTTGGTTAAACTATGTTCAGTTCCTCCCACTTCAATATCAAAGAGGGCATTCTTGGTTCCTATTCCCTACTTTTGCACTCTGAACCCAATTTGCACAACCAATGCATGAGGATGGCAAACTAGGACTTTCTAAATCATTAAAACATTAAATCAGAAACTGTTCCTGTAAATTCAGAACAGTTGAAGGATGTGGGTTCTTTGCTACTGGACAGCAGCGGTAATGGGGGAATGATACTGTTGGAGGGTCTTTCAGAGACAATGGCAGTGGTACCATAGTTCACATTGGTTTTTGCTGCATAAAAGGAAACACAGTAAATCTGTTTTGATGAGACAACAAAGGAAGAACAAAAGACATAACCTACAACATCTAAGAAATCTTGGGAAAATCTAGGTGAATACTCTGGGACCATCAGGATAATACATTACATGACCAGTTGAAATAAAAAAGACAGTGGAAATGATACACTGAAGAACTATATAAAAGAGATCAATGTATGCCAGGTTTATTCAAGGAAGAGCCATTTGAACTGAACCAACAGTTTCAGAAAGTAGAAGCTGCACTCAGTACACAGAAAAAATAAATTACTGAGAACAATGCCACATCAATAATACTACTTCAAACTCCAGAGACAGAGCCTATACCAAGATAAAATCTGCCAACAAATGTGGGAAACAAAATAATAGCTTACAGACTGGAAATGCTTCACATTGTTGAATATTAGGAAAACAAAAATTATGACGACTGTAGCACAGCAGTTCTCGTTTGTGCCTGGAGGGCAGGGAATAGGTCCTGGGGTTCCATTAGCATTAGGGCCTGCAGCAGCAGATGCGGATTCAGAGGATGAGCTAGATGACTGGGGTGAAGCACAGGGCCCTTCGGATGGGCCTCGTTCGCCTGCAGAGAGCTTGGCATGGGATGAGATGATGTTTGGACCTAGCATAGATTCCGATCACCAGGTGGAGATGGGAAGCAGCGAAGGGAGTTATGAACACCCCAGGGGGAGGAATTCCCAAGAGCTTGAAAGTGAAAACATGGACGAAGCCGAGTGGGAAAGTGCTAGGAAGGAAAGTTCTCAGGAAGATAGCGACACAGCTGCTGAGAGGCAAGGTTGAACTTTCGATAGGAGACGGGACATTGAGTCCACTAGGAGGGCTTGGTCTAGGGTCCTAGATCGGCCGAGGTCCGTGAGCAGAGATTGGAGACGAAGAAGCCTAGAGCGTCGGGGGCCTCGGCCGAAGGATTAAGTATAGGATCCGTGGGAACGCATCCTCAGTTCTCCGGCCACGTCGCTACTGGATAGGCGTGAGACGGAGTTGGGACCACGAGCTGGCTAGCTAGTGGTCATCAAGCCTTACCTTTGTTCCTGTCCCAAAGCTTTGGGAAGCCTTGTCTTGTTCCTGGCCATAGCCTTGTGGTGCCTTGCTAAGCTTTTGGCTTATTGCTACGTTCTTTTGGACATTGATACTTTTAACCTTTTGGATTGCTTTTTTAATCACTATTGGACATTATCTTTGAACTGTATTTACTCAATAAAGTAGTTAGCCTTCAGTACATCTCTGTGTGTGTGATTAAGGGGCCGGTAAGTCCGTGATCGTGACAACGACGGGTGATTTATATAACTTTATAGAATAATAATTTTATAATAACTTTATTATTATATTTATTTATTTATTTATTTATTTGTTCCTTATTGTATTCCGCTCCGCCCTGCAGGCTCGGGGCGGATAACATCATAAAAACTTGGCTGGCATGTAACATCCATGTCGCCATACAATAAAATACAACATAAAAATACAACATAAGTCCCGGGCTTAAGGTTGTGTCATGCCTTGGCATTCCCTGAGCCAGGGTGCTGGTTGGAAGATGAGTACATTCGGCTTATTTGCCTAACTGAAGGCCAGTCTCAACAGGGCGGTTTTGCAGGCCCTGCGAAACGGAATGAGCTCTGTGGCGGCTCGAACATCGTCCGGGAGAGAGTTCCAGAGTACCGGAGCCGCCACGGAAAAGGCCCTTTGCCTGGTGGTAGACAGATGACAGGCGCGGACTGATGGAATCAGGAGTAAATTCGACTCCTCTGAGCGTAGTGATCTCGGGGGTATATATGGGGCAAGGCGGTCCCTCAGGTACGCAGGCCCTAGGCCGTGTAGAGCCTTAAAGGTTAACACCAACACCTTGAAGGCGATTCGGTACTCAATAGGCAGCCAGTGCAGTTGCCGAAGGATGGGCGTGATGTGCTCCCTTACCGGCGTCCCCGTCAGCAAGCGAGCGGCGGCATTCTGCACTAGCTTGAGTTTCCGAACTGTCGCCAAGGGAAGGCCAACATAGAGGGCGTTACAGTAGTCTAATCTCGAGATGACCGTCGCTTGGATCACCGTGGCCAGGTCGTCCCTGGAAAGGTAGGGTGCCAGTCGCCTAGCCTGTCGTAGGTGAAAAAATGACGCCCTGCTGGCCGCGGAGACCTGGGTCTCCATGGCCAGCAGGGGGTCCAACTGGACACCTAAGCTCTTAACGATCGGCGATGGATTAAGCCGTTCACCATCCAGGGTAGGCAACCGGCACTCACCCCACCCAGGTCGACCGGGCCACAAGATCTCCGTTTTCGACGGGTTCACCTTCAGCCGGCTGGCCCGCAGCCAACCAGTCACGGCCTCAAGGCACTGATGGAAACAATCGGGTACGGTATCCGGCCTGCCGTCCATTCTCAGCAAAAGCTGGGTGTCATCCGCGTACTGATAACACTCCAGACCAAAGTCGCGGGCAGCTGGGCCAGGGGGCGCATGTACACGTTGAATAATAAGGGGGAGAGGATGGCCCCCTGGGGGACCCCACAATCAAGTGGGGATCTCCCAGAAACCTCCCTGCCCCCCTCCACACGTTGTCCCCGGTCCCGGAGGAAGGGGGCCACCCATTTAAGGGCGGTCCCCCCAACCCCGGAGACGGCTAAACGGTGGGTTAACAATGCGTGATCTACAGTATCGAAAGCTGCCGTCAGATCTAACAAGACGAGCAGTGCTGATCCACCCTGGTCCAGCTGGTGGCGAAGTTGGTCTGTAATGGCGACAAGCACGGTCTCCGTCCCGTGCCCAATACGGAAGCCGGACTGGAAGGGATCAAGTCCAGCTGTGTCTTCCAAGAACTGCTGCAGCTGATCCGCTGCTGCCCTCTCAATTACCTGGCCTAAAAAAGGCAAGTTGGAAACTGGCCGGTAATTGGAGGGAGCCGAAGGATCTAAATTCGGCTTCTTCAGCAGCGGTCTCACCATTGCCTCTTTCAATCCCCCCGGGAAGACTCCTTGCTCAAGGGAGCTATTTATGATCGTGCCCAGGGGGTCTCGTAGCCCCTCCCGGCACGCTCTAACAAGCCAGGAGGGGCACGGATCGAGGGAGCATGTAGTTGGTCTAGCTGCAGCTAGTAGCTTGTCGACAGCTGCTGCGTCCAGCAGTTGGAAGCGGGTGAAGGTGGGCCCGCCGAGTGGCGGCGGGGTCTTGAGTTCACTAACTGTATCAAAAGTGGCCAGAATGTCCCGGCGAAGAGTCGAAATCTTGTCGGTGAAATAGCTCTGAAAAGCCTTAGCTGTTGGGGCCAAACCCTTATCATTTGGGACAGTTGGGATTGCTGTCAAAGACCGAATTATCCTAAACAATTGCGCTGGGCGTGAGCTAGCCGACTCTATCAAGGAAGAGTAGTAGACTTTTTTAGCTTCCTTGATAGCTTGCTCATAAACCTCTTTAAACTGTTTATAAGCCGATTTCGACGCTTCGTCACGGAGACTCCGCCACACGTCCTCTAGCTGTCTCCTTTTCCACTTCATCGCCCGCAACTCCTCGGTAAACCAAGGTGAGCGATTCCTGCGGGGGAGGAGAGAGCGCCTGGGGGCGATCTCGTCCAGGGCCGTGGAAAGACTGGCGTTCCAGTATTCCACTTGTCCGTCGACTGAGTCGCTGGGAAGTTCCCATTCCCTTAGAGCATTCAGGAACCTAGTGGGTTCCATAAGTCTCTTCGGGCGAACCGAAATAGGTTCGGCACCCTTACCGGGAGGGGGGGCACCCCCAGCCGGACTTCCAGGACACTGTGGTCCGACCATGGAACCTCTGTTATGGAGGCTAGGGTCACACTAATTCCGGCGGCGAAGTTCAAATCCAGGGTGTGCCCGGCCTGGTGCGTGGATCCGGTCTTACAGAGTGAGAGTCCTAGTGCCTCCATGGTAGACACCAGGTCCACGGCTGCTGTTGAGGGGGTATCGGCGTGGACATTGAAGTCCCCCAAGACGATAAGCTTAGGAAACCTCAATGCCCACTCCGCGACCACCTCCAGCAGCTTAGGTAGACTCCCTGCTGGTGCGTTGGGTGCACGGTACACCAGCAGGAAGGCTACACTCTCACTGAGATCCCACACCAGGCCCGTGCACTCCATCCCCGGAATGTTCGCCGTCGGAATCGTCCTGGAATTAAAAGTGTCTCGGCTGAGGATGGCGACCCCTCCCCCCCGCCTCTCTGTCCTCATCTGATAACTGGCCACAAAAGCCCAGGAGATGCCACCTCGTGCATAACGACCTCGTCTCCCTCCTGGAGCCATGTTTCTGTCAAACAGGCTAGATCGATCTCTCTCTCCAGGAGGAAGTCTCTGATGATCCCGGTCTTGTTTCGCACGGACCTGGTGTTGGCCAGAACCAGAGTTGGAGGAGAGGTAATAGGGAACTTCGCATCTGCGTGCCTAGGGATAGCTCGTAGGTCAGAAGGCAGAGCCTCTCTTTGGCTCCTCCGCCTTCTCTCATCAGGCCTACGTCTACCGTCCCAATTGCCCCTACCCGAGATCACACGTATTGCCCGCCCCCGTACCACGTCCGCCCCCGAGTCCTCTAGGTGTCCGGCCTTCTGCCCTCCCTCCGAAAAGGGGGAGTGTGCCGGTGATGCCCCTCCTTCCCCAGGGAACAACGGGTTGTGGGCAAGGGCTGAGATGTCCTTCTCTCAGCAGGATTTTGCCTTGCCTGTGATGGTAGGACTAAGTCTTGCTCTGTGTCTGTCGCCAGGACCCTCAGTCAGCCTGGGTTGGGGCGGTGAGGGCGCAGGGCCGGAGATTTCTCCCCGGTTCCCACTGCCAAAACCCACCCCCCAGAATGTCCTCGTCCTGAACCGCCCCCTCTTTGCGTTCATCAGAGTCTTGGTGGTGGGGCCGCTGATGTCGTTGCGTCCTCCACTCTGCTTCCCCGATGAACCCCGATCTGGGCACTGGCTCTCCAGGGTGGACTGTGGGGCCAGATCCAGCCCCCTATGGGGGTTGCTGACCTGAGGCTGCCTGGTGGCGGTGGTTGGGTCCATTCGTGGTCCCTGAGGCTGCATGATGGTAATGGTTGGGTCCAATCGAGACTCCTGGCCACGGACTGTGGATGGGTCTCCCTGGTGCTCCACCTGTTGGATCGTCGGCTGGTGGGTAGTCTGTGACTGAGTCTGTAATTATGTCTGTATCTCCCCTCCATCTCCTCAAAGGGACTCGGGGTGGCTTACATAGGGACCAAGTTGCAAAATAACACAGTTAAAACATATAACAATCCACTATATTAAAACAATAAAACCAATAAAATCTAAGACATCATAAACCATAACCAAACAGCCAGCAACCAATGGCTAAGAAAAGTGGACATGTGCCTATTTGAGACTAATAGGGCAGGATAGGGCTAGTGTAATATACATTGTTAGGCTGGGGGTGGGAATAAAGTGCTGGAGGTTCTACTAGCAGATGGGGGCTAGGCAGACTTGATCAGTAGTTGAACCATTATTCAAAGACACATTGGAACATCCAAGTCTTCAGGTCTTTCCGTTTCAACCAGTATTGAAGTGGCTTTGTTGTGTAGATGACTACACAGGAAATCCTAGAATCAGTTTGAGGCCTGGATGGTAATCAAGCCACAGCACACTAATGCACATTAAAGTCTTTCTTTTGTGTGCTTTTGTGGGATTATGTTGTTTGGGGTGTGTAGATCTGGCCAAAGATTTGGAAGGGCAGCTGTGACGGAACTAAAAAAGATTCTCAAATGTAAAGATATTTTGTTGAATGCTAAAGTTTGGATTGTCCATGTCATCTTATTTACAGTCTATGTATCATTGTGAAAGCTTGATAGTCGAGTAAGCTGATAGGAAGAAAATTAACTCATTTGAAATGTGATGCTGGCTAAGAGTTCTGTGGATACCATGGACAGCTAGAAAGGCAAATAATTGGGCCCTAGAGTTAATCAAGCTTAAATTCACAGTGGAAGCTAAGATGATCAAACAGAGATTGTCACACTTTGGCCATGTCATGAGAAGACATGACTCACTAGAAATGAAAATAATGCTTGATGAGATAAAAGACATTAAGAAAAGAGCAAGACTGCATTTCATACAGATGCTCAACCAAGGAAGCCATAGTACTAAGTGTGCAAGACCTGAGCAGAGCAGTTTATGGTGGGGAGACTTGGAGATCTGTCATTCAAGGGGTGGACGTCAATTGAAGTCAACTTGACAACTATTTAACAATGACAATAAGGGGTATCTTGAAATCTTATTGTAGTTCAAGAAGGCCTAACCCCTCAAAAGCCAGGTAAGCCTTTTGTTTGTTTATTTTTTCTTTAATAAAACATTCCTTGCACAGAAGAGTTCTTCATGCTGAGAATTCCAGGCTTCAGCTTTTTTTTCTGTAACCTATGCACACAAGATGCAGAGCCAGCCTTAAGAAATGGAGCCACAAAGTGGAGTCCATGACATGCGAGTGTGGAGAAGAGCAAACCACACACAACTTACTCCAATGCAACCTGAGCCTTGCCACATGCACAATGGAGGACCTTCTTATAGCAACACCAGAGGCACTCTGAGGCCAGCTAATGGTCAAAGGACATGTTATATAATGCCAAGTCTTTAAATTTGTGTTTTTTAAAAATACATTACAGCTGTACCCTTGGTTTGCTCCTGATATGATAAATAAATATACCTACACATACCCATCTTCACTCCACTACAATTCAGACACCCACTCCCCCACTGCCTTTCGATCTATAAGCTCATCATTAGCTACACTGCTATTATGACAAGCATGATGGATACTTATGCAAATTGCTTTACACTGTAATTTTTTTCTTCAACAAATTTCTTCTTTCACCTGTGGATTGATTTATTCTGTGTGACATACACAACATCACAAAGAAGAATGGGAGAGGGGGAGCACAGAGCTGGAACAAATATATAGGCTTGCTAACCAACAAAATTAAAGTGCACTGCAAATCATATTAGTAGTAAAACCAGGATATATTTTAACTAATTCTAAAAATCTTGGCCAAAAATAATTTTCTTCTCCCCTCTCCCCCCCCCCCCAACCCCCAACCCCCAACATGTTTCTGGCTATGTATCAACTCTGGAAGAGAAACCTGAATAAATGTGCAATCTTTCCATAGAAGGGCAAGAAGCCAAGGAAAACTGCTTTTGGCTGCCTTTGCCTTATGTTGAAATTAGGCATTTCATTGCTTTAAGCATTTGTTCCCTGCCAGACTTTCCTAAAGCTTTTCATGGCTGCTTTCTAATTTGACACCGCTTCACCCATCATATCCCTGTGAATCCCCTCAGTCCCAGTTCCATCTCCTTAAGAATCAATATAAAATGTTTTACAGGTGTTATATCACCCCAGCAGCATTGGCTAAAATGGACACATCACAAGGAATTTGCTGGAGGTGCAGGAAACAGAAAGGGGCATTCCTCCATATGTGGTGGACATGTGTGACCATCCAAACATTTAGGGATAAGGTAATTAAGGAGACCAATGAAATGGTACATAACAAGATTTTTAAAAGCCCAGGATTGTGTCTCCTAGGTTTACATAGAGAAAACGAATAATCAAAAGGACCAAGAAATATACCAATATAGCTTTGCAGCGGCAAGATTGACCATGGCCAAAGACTGGAAAGGGGGAAAAGGTAACCAAAAAGGATTGGAGGGAAAAAAATGAGAGAATATATGCTAATGGCCAAACTAACTTATAATAGGAGGAACAAAAGTAATGAGGATTTTTAAAGAAAAATTGAAGTTGGCCATGGCATGTCTGTCCATTAGGAATTTAGATTTACTATGAATAAGGATAGATAATAGTCTTAAAGGCTTCATAGTGTTTCAGTATTGGAAGTCATGGTGAAGGGTGCACGGGTGTGGGAAAGAGGTTTTATTTTAAAAGCACAGATGGCACCTGTGGGAGGTGCTTTAGCTGGAAATCTTATATTGAGTGTGTGGTCAGGCCTGATTTCGGACATCCTATCTCGACCTCCACAGAGGGACTCAAGGCAGCTAACAACTGACACACCATGGTGCCCACAACCAAAAGCATAAATATACAATTAAATAAAAACAATATAAAAACAGTCAAACAGTTGCCGATTTGAGTCATTGTCCTAAAAGCAGTCCATTAAAACCATTGCTTTGCTAGCAGACCAGTGTAGTCTACAAAGGCCTGATCCCATAGCCAGAATTCCACTTGTTTCTGAAAGGATATGCGGCCTGTCTGGAAGGGCTCTTAAATGTTGCCATCTTCCTGGATCAAAATACTTCCAGAATATGGAAATGAATAAGTTGCATCTGCCAGCTATGCCTGTGCTAAAGCCAGATAGCTTGTTGTATGGGGGGAGAGAGATGTAAAGCTCCACACACATGACTGTTTTCAGTATGATCCCCATAGTTGCCAGATCAGTACCTGTTGTTTCATTTACTTGTATCTAATAAAATTAAGGTATCTGAAAAAT
This sequence comes from Anolis apletophallus, assembly GCA_030556195.1. Classification (NCBI taxonomy): domain Eukaryota; kingdom Metazoa; phylum Chordata; class Lepidosauria; order Squamata; family Anolidae; genus Anolis; species Anolis apletophallus. The sequence continues at coordinate 77,508,306 of JARBWK010000001.1, forward strand.
AGGCATTTTATAGGTTCTCCAGTGCAATTCTATGGTATACTTCCATTGTAAGTCACTTGTTTTATATGCTTCAATATTACCTGTGGTTTCACACATCCATGTAGAGTCCTGGAATGTATTCCTCACAGATATGGGGGCCATACTTTACACAGACATTCAAATCTAGGCTTTTAAGGACCAAAGAGTCTTAGCATTCTGAATGTGCAGAGGCTGTACATTCATTAGTTTCACCTCATCAGACATCCATACTCTTTTTATGGACATGGTAGCCACATGGGATGATATTGTAGTAAGACTATATGGTGTGGCAAATTGCCAACAGAAGTATCTAGCACAATTCTATTGGTGCCCACACCTTTCCATACCTGGGGCAGTTTTCATTTAAATTCACTCAGCAACATAGAATTTCTTTTAAAGAGAACCATATGGTTCATAATTTAAATCAACAGAGCTAAATATTTACAGATTTTAAAATAGTGTGTGTGTGTATTATATATACACAGAGAGATAACATAAACAAATAATCAAGAATTAAATTGCGTATGAAGATAAGAGCAAACTTGAACTTGTAAATGATAATCTGAGGAAAATCCACAAGGTTATTTAAGGTTCAAGAGTTTATTGTAAATCCACCAACTTCACAATACTCCACAAGGTTTAGTATAATCCACTGGAGTTACAGGGATTGAGAAAGGAACATTGTAATCTACAAACAAAGGCTTTCTGCCTTGGGGAGTGGGGAAAATTGAGTTTGTGTCTGGTCTTTCTCCCTCTTCCACTTCTCTCTCCTCTCGCTGATCCCAGAGTTTCCCTCCACTGCCAGTCTTTTCTCCCATTTCCAAACCTCCATGCTTGGTTTACCCCTCCCACTCAGAAATAATGTTCACAGGAATGATCACAGACCTTACATAAGCTCTTTGTGTTGCCACATCGTGAACCAAAATAAGAATGGAAATTAGGAACAGGTTTGCACATTACCCAAAAATGGGAGGGGGGAAATGTATCACAAAGCTATTTATTGTATGAAAGTAAGAGAGAAGCCTATGCCACTATACTTATTAGATATATTGCTAGTGCTTGGGCCAATTCAACAAAACTTTCATGAAATTAACAATGAAGCCATACACACACCAAGATTCCCTTATCCATATGATTGTGCTTCCCTTTTTTGTGTGGCTGTAATGGAATAGCTATACAGCTGAGCACATATAGTTTCACATTCTCAGAAGGTGAATATCCGGGTGGATTGTAGAAGACAAAAACATTGTCATGTTAATATCAGTATTTAAAAGGATCTTTTACCACCTTAGAGACTAACTAGAAAACAAAGTCAGGAGCATGCACTATTATGGACTAAGGGCCCATTTAGGTGGACCATATATGCCAGAGCTGATCCAGAGTAGAACAGTCAACCCCGGAGGATTGCACAGTGCCATCCTCCGAGCCAGCATGACACCAAGCTGGGCAGTGGCAGGAAGGTATCTGCATGGCTCGGCAGCACTGAACCCAGTTTGGCATCACTGGATGGCCACCCTTAATGTCACCATCATGTTCTTGGCTAAGTGTGAAATCACTGGTGTTCATGCTTGTCACATGTACTGATGCTGACCAAAGCACCAAAGTGACTTGGAAGAGACTATGGGGAATGAGCAATCAACACTTTGGGTGCTATCCCAGGAGAAATGCAGGGCATAATTTAAATAATAAGAAAATAATACGACACACTGACAATATGTGTCAATATTCACATATCAATATTCAACAAAATCAATATTCAACAAAAGAGCATCGCTACAGTTTAAGAGACATGTGTAAACTTATGTTATGCAAGCACATACTGCAAGGAGAAATATAACATGACTCCTTCCCTAATGTTGTTTCTGCAAACCAGTTTGCTTATGTGAATGCAAATCTCAGTGGATTAAATGGGACCTGCTTCTGACTGTATTTGCACAGAACTTCACAGTTAAACTTTGATTCTCTCTCAGCTATTGAAAAATTCAGTTCCTTTAACCCCTCTTTTAAATAAAGGATTTTCTCCTTCAAAGCATTCCTGTTTTAAGAAGAAAAGAGAAACATCCACATATTTAAAACCAGAATTTATGTATGCACAACTGAAAAAAAGTTGTCTTGTGCATTTTAGAGTGAAGCTCACCTTATTGGCTTTGAAAAAAGGTGGGAGCTCATCCTTGATTTAACTGAAATGTTTCTGTTTACATAGTTTAACAGAAAATGGTCCCTTGAATCTTTGTTTCCCTTATATTCTGTATTCCGTTGTAAATTTGAGATCTTAAAAGAAGTGCCATAACAAAGCTTTGCCCCAGGGACAGTTTATTCCGCTATTTTAGGCCTCAGATGGTATTTTTGTCATGCAGATTTCTCACTCCACACTTTGAACTCACACCATTTTTCCTTGTTGAATATTAGAGTTGACTCACAGCAACAGTGATTTGTGTCACCACAGGCAGACATATTTAGATGAAAAGAAAGAAAAGCATAGATGTGAATTACCGAGACTACAGGTCCAGCTCTTAAAACCAAAAGAAACGAATTGCATCAGAAATTTGTACCCAAGCTTCATGCCACAAAGCTTTAGTCAACACTTCAGATATATCAATGTGCATTGTCAGTTAGTAATTAATAATAGGACAGGAAATGTTGGTTTCCATCTAAGTCAATATAGATGCTAGGAAGAAGATTTCATCAAATCGCTGATACAAAATAGCAGTGGTTGGACAGTCAGCCAACTTGCCACCTATCCACTTAATACATAATGTTAACTCTTTACATTGTGTCTGAAGCCAATATTTTATAGAGGAACACTCTGGAGTACTTTGCTCTTTCTTCATGAGAGTTCCTCGATTCTTCCATCTTACCAGTTTCAAAAAAGGATAATTGCTAAAGTGTGCTAAATGAATAAAAATAATTTAAAAGTTTGAATAAAAATGTTGGGTATATTGGGGGGGGGGGGGGGCACATGACCTCCAGATATAGTTAGACTGAAATTCCCATCATCTCTCACAGTTGAAAATGCTGGGTAGGGCTGAAAGGAATTGTAGTTCAGTGTCATCTGGAGGCCACAAGTCGCCAGTTAATCACTAAATCATTAGTAATTAACTGAGAATACTACAGTAATAATAATAATTACAAATTGTAATTTCAAAACCCTATATACATCTGGTTGGACACTATGATTCTTAGAGGCTATTATTATTATTATTAAAACAAGTTACAGTAAATATGTCCATTTTCCTGAATATAGGTCATATCAGAAGCAAATCCAAGAAGACATAATCATTTTGCTCTTTGTTAAATACAATATCTATTAACTGTACTGACGATAAAAGTCAGATATGAGGTTCCAGGCACCTAATTTCCTTCTATGATTCTTTCAACTAGTGTCAAACAAAAACAAGCCATAAAACTTTAATTGCTGCAATAACGTAAGCACAGGCCATCTGCCTTCATATTTCCAAATCACATGATTTGCTACCAGAGGTAGTCTTGAATAGTTATAGCCATGAGAAATGTTGCATTTTATGGTTTGTGAAGTTTACATTATATGAGTTTTGTTAAGCTTACAATGAATCCAAAATAGGCAAGAATTTTGGCATGAGTCAAATTTGGCCAGCTTAGTTGTGGCTGTTTTGAGAGGGAGGTTTCAGGCTGACAATTTGAAAAGAAATGTAGAACATTTCCTTTGTACTGAATAGATACCTATGTACAACATGGACTGAACATGGGTAAACTATTATTATTATCTTTATTTATACTCTGCCTTTCTGGCCATAGGGACTCAAGCTGCCTAACTATCCACAATAGATAAGTTTAAAAATAGCAATACAGAAGTTAAAAACAACTAAAGAAATATGATAAATGTTTACATAGGTCCAGCTCACTCCCACTCCTGTTAGTCATGAAAAAAGATAAGTTGAAAAGGGATGTAACAGAGATTTAAAATTATTGTTCAAAGGATCCATTTTAGGAAATAAATCAGAACTGGGTTATTTGTTAACAATTGGTTGTTGAGAAAGATGAATGAACTTAAAGACTAGACTAGACGACTGGGGCTGAGTGGAGGAGAGCTGAGAAAGAAGCAAAGAATCAAATTAAATTTGAAAGAACCCAACTGAAAGAAAAGTTGGGAGAGGAAATAACTGAGGCAACCATGAAGCCGTACTATAAGTCTGTGATGAAACATCCAGCAGGAAGTATAGCCCAGCCCTAAAAAGCTTTGAGTGGAAGGGGACTGTCAAAAATTGTATTTCCCCATCTGAATTATCCCAGATGTAACTTTCAGTACATAGAAGGCTTTCTGAGTTCTCTTTAAGATTAGGGTTAATACATTCCGCTCTGATAAAAAGTTATTGAGAATATTTTGTACCTGAGAAAGGCTTTCTTATGCATTCAAAACATATTGCATAGTAGGAACCATACACACAAACTTATTTTATTAACATGATGATGATGATGATGATGATGATAACTACTTTATTCTTGCAACCTGCCTCCATCTCCCCAAAGGGACTCGTGGTGGCTTACATATGGCACAAAGTGTCTAAAACTGAGCATAAAATAAACACACAGTACAATACAATAAAGTTAAACATATAGCATATAAAACAAAAATTTTAAACTCATAACAATACTCAATAACCTAAGGTGCCAGCTACTGGAAGACATATCCAGACTGTAAACAAGACAAGGGAGTGGGATAGTGCAAATTGTGGCTAAGGAACAAGGGCATGGGATGAAAGTGCAGTGCTGTATCACTGATTGTGAACCATTGCGGCTAGACATTCTCAAAGCCTTGTTTAACCACATCCAAGTCTTCAGATCCCTAAAGAACAGTCATTCTCAACCTGTGGGTCCTCAGGTGTTTTGGCCTACAACTCCCAGAAATCCCAGCCAGTTTACCAGCTGTCAGGATTTTTGGGAGTTGAAGGCCAAAACATCTGGGGACCCACAGGTTAAGTACCACTGCTATAGAAGGAGGACAGTGTGGGGGCCTTTCTAATCTCCTTGGGGACGGTGTTCCAAAGCTGGGAGGCCACCACTGAGAAGGTCCTCTCCCTCATCCCACCAACTGTGATATTAACTAAGCATGCCCCAGCAATGAACTAAGAACTTATAATTTAAAAGTAACATTTAATTATCTTACAATGTTAAGCAATTTGCTTTAAAATCATATTTATTCCTCTAAATTTATTTACAGACATACTTCAATTGACAAATGCTCTGATAAAGAACCTCCCCTTTGAAAAGTAAAGGTATTTTAAATCTGCACAGCCTATCTCATTTTCTTCCTTGCCATCTCTCTAGCTAGAGATATTTTCAACAACATCACTATGGGAAGTTGGTTTAGGAGGGCTGGAGAAACACAGGCTACCTGAGTTGGGTAGTAATGTGTCTGCATTAAACAGTGCAATAAATTTTGAGCTGGGGAACAGCAGGACCTTACTCTGACATTCTACTGCAGTCATATGTTCCTGTGCACAATAGCAAGGCAAACAACAGATGCCCCCAATAATCCCTTACTGAGTGTACATGAACAACAAAATAGAAAGAAAAGTGAAAAGCTATCTGGCAACAGTTGCGTGTGGATGGGCGATACTCCTCCTGCCAGCAGAACCAGAGATGACACGGACACATAGATGAATTGGCCACAACTTATTTTATTGATTACAGGAACAAAGGGTTGGCTGCCAGGCATGGGTTCTCGATCAAGACCCATCAGCCCACTGCTGACCAATACCTAATGAGTCCAACAGTGGGCCCACCAGCACAATACCAAGCAACGAAACACGGCACCCCTGGAAACCGCTGGATGTTCTCTCTCCGGCCACTAGGGGAGGGGTAGAAACCAGACCCAGATCCCATGCCACATGGCAATCAAAGTTGTGATGAACAAATAATGACCAAACAACTGCAACACTATAAAAAAACATAAATCGTGCAGGGTGGGAGGACAACCTGAAGCAGGCCTGGTGCCTGCAAGGCCCTATGCAGCCTATTTAAGGCTGCTAGGCAAAGGAAGCGGCCAGCTCCTGGCCAATACAAGGTGCTGGGTGGGGCCGGCTGCTAACTGGCCAGCTGGCCAGGCGGCGGGAAACCTCCTGCTGTGCAGGGGGCTTCTGGGAAGGAGAAGCCTCCTGCTTCCAGCATGGCCAGCGGGAGGGCGCCCCCCGCCGCAACAGGCCTTGTCCGGTAAGTCGGGCAATGAATTTACTAGCATGTGACATGTAATTTTCCACCAAACTAAAAAGCATAAGAGAGGTGGAAGCTGGAGAAAAAAAATAATCATTCCTTAATGCATTTTAGAAACCATTACCAAGTATTTTCTAAAAGGTTGAATAAAATGCTTGCTGAAGCAAGTTGAATAGTTTTACCTCCTCTTCCATGCTATTTCCACTCATGTACTAATTTTTCTGTTGTAATAGTAATGGCTAGGAACCATTCAACATTGTTAACTGATGTACATCTGTATGTATTTAATTTACATCTTACTTTTCTCCCTTTACAGGCTTTGATTTTGTTTGACTTAGATGATTTTCTACAGTAGTGGAATCAATCTTATGCATTTGGAGCAAGCAAATGAGTTGTGAAATGGGTCCTAAATTTAGGAATGGAGGAAGGAAATCTTGCAAAAAGCTGTTTTGTGACTTTGAATCTATATTGGCTCACAGTGGCACCAAATGTCTTCCACATCAGGAATGTAGTGCATCTGCTCTGTTTTTTTCAGATTTTAAAAGAATTGTCCATTGTGCTGAAACTTCAATTGGGAATAAAGCCCATTTGCCACATCCCTGACACAGAAGCCACCAGCCACCAGTATTGGCTGGATTATTCTGGAAGATGTAGCCTCCCAAAAGCCACTTTTCCAAGTTCTACAGGCAGTACAGAAATTCAAGCTGGGAATTTCTTTAGACAACCTAATTGTCTCAGTAAACTGGAGATCCTGAATAAGACACAAATGACTTCTTCAGCTTGTTTGATAAATAGCACTACAAAGCTTTGTAGTAGTTAAAGAAATATTATACTTACATGTTGCAATAGGCCTATCTCATCCATCACTGGAGAATAAGGATGGAAGTCACAGAAGTGCATGCAAGTTTAAGCCATTTGTAAAAATGTGTTGCTGCCTAATGGACCACAGTTGTGCTTCTACAGCAGATAAGAAAAATGATCTGAAATCACAAGGGCTGAAAAGAGTGTGGGATTAATATAAGAAGAAAAGGCCAAGATCATGTCTATCTGATTTATTATTATGTATACAAAGCAGTTATACTCCAACCTTTATCCAAAAAACACATCCCAGGGTGGATTACAAATATTTGACAGCCCATGCCTTCAGGTTTATACTCTTAAAAAGACACTATATATTAATGGCTAAATGAATGGAATGTAGAAGGGAATTAAGTTCACAGCAATTGGTTCCTTGCATGATGGAGGTGCACTTGGCAATTCATCATTCCTCTCTTAGGCCAAAGAAGACACAGCTGGAGGTTGGTTAGAGGAAGTCTTGGTGACTGGGTCCTATCTTTATGCAATCACAACCATGAAACCTCAGACAGGTGTCCCTAGAAGTGAGGGAAAGTAGTGTGTTGGGGTGGGATGGGGTGGGTTAAGACTAGGCTAAAGTAGATGAACTGCTCCTAAAAGAAACAGGCAAAATTGAATTATCAAGACTCTTATGCGGTTCCGGCCCAGCTTACCTGTTCAAACATATCTCCCTCTATGATCCACTGCAGAGGCTAATATTGTTGGTGGAGGTTCTGCTCTTGGTCCCACCCAGTTCACAAGCGTGACTCATGGGGATGGGAATCAAGGCCTTCTTAGTGGTGGCCCCTCATCTATGCAACTCCTTCCCCAGTGAAATTAGATACCCCCCCCCTCCTGACCTTCAGGAACAAAACTAAAACATGGCCCTGGGACCAGGCTTTTGGTCAGTAATAGGAGCAGTGCAGTAAGAGACTAAATTAACATAATGACAACTCAGAGTAACTCTGGAATATGATCTGGATTATGTGATTTTAATTAATGTTTTAATGTTATGTTTTAATTGGTTTGGTTTTTAATGCTTTTATTTATTGATGTATGTGTATATGAGGCATGGCATTACAGAAATTAGTATTCCTTTGGGGTGCTGTGGCTATTAACTTTGAATTGGTTTTAATGAATTTTAAGTGGGAATTTTAAAATACTGTTTATATTTAATCCTATTTTAATGCTTGTATATTTGTATATTTTAAATAGTTATACTGATGCTTTTATGTTAAGCCATGTTGAGCCCCCTTTGGGGGAGATAAAGCTGGGCATAAATATAATAATAATTATTATAATTATAATAATTTTCCTACCACAAAGCCCTAAGTAAGACACACAAACACATATGAAAGACATACTGAATAACCCACCTTAATTCCTTATAACAATATTTCATTACGGTAGCAGTTAGATGTTCACTCAGTCAATGAGGCTTACCTCTGAACAGACATGTATAGGACTATTCCGTAAATCATATTTGTCTACAGTGTAGCTTTGCTAACTAAATGTAACTTTAAGGCGATGTCTCTCTAGTAGTACATAGAAAATGTAAGAGATCACAATTTTCACCATTAAGATTAGCTCAAATTTATCTACATCAGCTTCTAGAGATAAACACAACCAGCTAACTTATATAGGTCCCTTATCTATACAATACTTAACTACATCTCGCTGTTCTCCAGGCCTGCTGTCTTCAACTCTTTCTATTCTCCAATGGCTCTAGCCATTTTTCCTTCTCTTGCCTTCTGATTCTGACTTTTAAATTTTCCCCTCACCAACCAAGTGTTGGTTTCCTGTGTTATATCTGGATTTGCTTTTATGTTATACTAGCTGACCCGTGCACGCGTTGCTGTGCTATATATGTGTGTGGATGTGTATTGATGTATATGTATATATGTGTGTGCATGTGTGTATATGTGTATGTATATATGTGTGTGGATGTGTATATATGTATATATATATGTATGTGTGTGGATGTGTATATATGTATATTTGTGTGAATGTGTATATATGTATATGTGTGTATGTATATATGTGTGTCGATGTGTATATATGTATGTGTGCATGTGTGTATATGTGTATGTATATATGTGTGTCGATGTGTATATATATGTATGTGTGCATGTGTATATATGTGTATACAGTATATATGTGGATGTGTATATATGTATATGTGTGGATGTGTATATGTGTGTGGATGTGTATATATGTATATGTGTGGATGTGTATATGTGTGTGGATGTGTATATATGTATATGTGTGTATGTATATATGTGTGTGGATGTGTATATATGTATAAGTGTGTATGTATATATGTGTGTGGATGTGTATATATGTATGTGTGTATGTATATATGTGTGTGGATGTGTATATATGTATATGTGTGGATGTGCATATGTGTGTGGATGTGTATATATGTATATGTGTGTATGTATATATGTGTGTGGATGTGTATATATTTATGTGTGTATGTATATATGTGTGTGGATGTGTATATATGTATATGTGTGTATGTATATATGTGTGTGGATGTGTATATATGTATGTGTGTATGTATATATGTGTGTGGATGTGTATATATGTATATGTGTGTATGTATATATGTGTGTGGATGTGTATATATGTATGTGTGTATGTATATATGTGTGTGGATGTGTATATATGTATATGTGTGGATGTGCATATGTGTGTGGATGTGTATATATGTATATGTGTGTATGTATATATGTGTGTGGATGTGTATATATTTATGTGTGTATGTATATATGTGTGTGGATGTGTATATATGTATATGTGTGTATGTATATATGTGTGTGGATGTGTATATATGTATGTGTGTATGTATATATGTGTGTGGATGTGTATATATGTATATGTGTGTATGTATATATGTGTGTGGATGTGTATATATGTATATGTGTGTATATATATATGTGTGGATGTGTATATATGTATGCATGTGTATGTATATATGTGTGTCTGTGGCTAACCCCTTTTGTGTGTATGTGTTCCTTTCTTCTCTGTTCCTTCCTTCCTTCCCTTCATATTGTTTTCCTATTCCTTCATTCCTTGTATCCTTTCCTTCCCCAGAAACTTTCTTTACCTTCTACAGGGAACATCCGTGCAACGCTGAGCCGATGGCATGTTTCCTCGAACAAAACAAAACTACATTTCCCTGAATCCTTTGCAACGGGACACGCCCACCGCTGGGAGGGAAAGGAAGAGCCCGGAGGGGGAGGAGCCAGCCAAGCCCCCCCCTCCGGCCTCTTCCTTTCCTCCCAGCGTGGGCGTGTCCTGTTGCAAAGGATGCAGGGAAATGTAGTTTGGTTTTGTTCAAGGAAACATGCCATCTACTCAGCGTTGCACGGATGTTTGCTGTAAAGAAGGTAAGGAAAGTTTGTGGGTGTTTGGTGTTGTGTGTGAATGCATGGTACTGGGGTTGTTTGTGAGTTCATTTCTGTGCGTCTTTTTGGTTTAATGTTGTGTGGGTGTTTTTAGGGTGAATGTGTGTTTTTAGGGCGCGGGAGGAGGTGGGAGGGGCTGGGGGGAGCGGAGGGGTGTCCCCGCCTCCTGCCATGCCCCCCCGCCACTCTTCCTTACCGGGACAGCGGCGGGGGGCGGGGGAGGTGGGAGGGGCTGGGGGGAGCGGAGGGGTGTCCCCGCCTCCTGCCACGCCCCCCCGCCACTCTTCCTTACCGGGACAGTGGCGGGGGGTGCGGGAGGAGGTGGGAGGGGCTGGGGGGGAGCGGAGGGGTGTCCCCGCCTCCTGCCACGCCCCCGCCACTCTTCCTTACGGGACAGTGGCGGGGGCGGGGAGAAGGTAGGAGGGGCTGGGGAGCTGAGGGTGTCCCTGCCTCCTGCCACGCCCCCCGCCACTCTTCCTTACCGGGACAGCGGCGGGGGGGGCGCGGGAGGAGGTGGGAGGGGCTGGGGGGAGCGGAGGGGTGTCCCCACCTCCTGCCACGCCCCCCGCCACTCTTCTTTACCGGGACAGCGGTGGGGGGCGGGAGGAGGTGGGACGGGCAGGGGAGCTGAGGGTGTCCCCGCCTCCTGCCACGCCCCCACCACTCTTCCTTACGGGACAGCAGCAGGGGGGCGCGGGAGGAGGTGGGAGGGGCTGGGGGAGCGGAGGGGTCCCCGCCTCCTGCCACGCCCCGCCACTCTTCCTTACCGGGACAGCAGCGGGGCGCGGGAGGAGGTGGGAGGGGCTGGGGGGAGTAGAGGGGTGTCCCCGCCTCCTGCCACGCCCCCTGCCACTCTTCCTTACCGGGACAGCGGCGGGGGGGGCGGGAGGAGGTGGGAGGGGCTGGGGGGAGCGGAGGGGTGTCCCCGTTTCCTGCCACGCCCCCCGCCACTCTTCCTTACCGGGACAGCGGGGGGGGGCGCGGGAGGAGGTGGGAAGGGCTGGGGAGGAGCGGAGGGGTGTCTCCTCCTCCTTCCAGGCCCCCCCCCGCCGCTCTTCTTGATCAAAGGAGGAGGCGGAGGAGGCGCTCTGGCTTCCATGTGCGAACGTTCTAAACGTTTGCGCTGGCAGCGGAGAGGCTGGGGTGGGAGTTCCGTTGGCAGTTTTGGGGATCGTTTTTTGGGGTGTTGGGAGGTACGTAGGGTCGGTTTTTTTGGCATTGTCTGTAGCCAGTGTAATGGTCCAGTCGGTTGTAAAGTTTGGTGTTTCTGCGAGCCATAGTTTCTTTGTCTATATACGACATTAAACGGACTGAGCAAATTTATATATATAGATGTAGATTTACTCTTATGTTTCCCAAGCTAAACCTCTTGACTTCTGTAGTCTAACAATACTATTGTCCTTTAAAGTAGTAAAGAAAGTAGGAAACCTTTCTTTGAGTAAATCCTGCATTGTGTGTTTACTTAGCAGGAGATTGGACTGGATGGCCCTTGTGGTCTCCTCCAACTCTGTGATGCTATGATTCTAATATTATCCCTGCTTCTGTTCATTGTTCCTTCTTCTTTCTTATCAATATTCAGTTGAAAGCTTTGGGAGTAGTGATATTTCTTTTATTTGTAGCTCTTAGTAAATTTCACACAGGTTTGTGCCAAGAGCAATTTCAATGAATATTTCAATCAGTATTCAGGGATGGTAGTGGCAGGGAATGATGAAAGCATTTGTCTATTCAGAAAAAGTCCTGAATAGACTATATTTGATCTTAATGGCTCCATGAGACTCTCTATCTAGGGTTTCCTAATTGACAAATCCAGGAAGCATAACTATGGGATTGTCTACAGGAACAAAAAAAATGGACTCACCTCAAATCTCCTATCAAAAATCTCTAGTGAGTATCCCAGTTTTTTTGCCCTTAGCTTGAGTTTGTTCTTTTTTTTTGTTCTTCTAATTGAAGGATACGTCAGAGATTGCCAGGAACATTGGAGCATCCTGGGTTTTGCAGCCATCTGGACAACTGAATTGGGTCCATTTCAGCCTGATTCACTGTCCAGATGGATACCACCATGCCTATTTCCCTGCGCTGATCACCACAGGGAAGGGGATGGTTCATCCTCATGTTGCTGCCACTGCAAATCTCCCTGCATGTGCCTAGCCATTACATTTTTTCTGCTGGTGTCAGAAGGGGACACTCACAAGATCAGCAAGGAGGAGGTAAAACATGTGATGAGCAGATGAGATAGCGATGGGCAAGTACCTCACAGGAACCTCTGTGGCTGTGAAGAGCAGTAACAGTGACACACAGACAAGAGGACAGACCAACAAGTTGATTAGCTAGGCCACCTGAACACATAGCCCTGGGTAAAGCATCTGGAGCAGAAATATCCTGGATTTATCTGCCCCATGTAGAGATGCCCCTTATCTCTCAAACAACATATATCTTCAATAATATCAACTAATAGCTAAATCTGATGGACTATGTGTCTCCCTTCCTTGTCAGAGTTCACTGTGTGGTTCATTATTAGCTGGGCTTACTAAAACAGGGAAGGAATTATTCAATTGTAATACCCCCTGACTGAATGGAGTCACTACAAAGTCCTAGTAAGAAAAATAAATAGCACAGGAAAGGGAAGCATCAAGGCATAGAACCGAAGGAAGGTCAACATCTCCCCCACTGCCATGAATATCCTGGACATAGACAGGACTGAACATTTGTCATGCACATAAATTTAAGTGCTGTGCAGAAAAATAGTCAATTATCACAACCACCCACCAATTCATTAGAAAGAATGCATAATGTATGAATCTACTAGGCCTTGGGCAGTTTTGGCATAGGAGCAGTTAGAGATTTTTGTCGAGTAGAAGATAACTCTTCTGTTAGAGTGAAGACAAATCCATATTACTTGAAGAGTAATCAGGATGGTTGGAAAGTATCTTTACCATGTTTAATATACATATATCTTTTCAAATCCACACTTTATTACAGCCCAAAGTCCCAAGTAGCTCAGCAATTAAAGGTACACAAATGCTGACAGATTCATAAACTGATTAAAACACAGGATGATGCACTATACAAGGTGCATATGAACAAGAGTGAGAACACTGCCAAGAAATATGGGGCAGGTTTCAGTCTAATACAGGAAGTTGTCCTATCTTGGCTACCTTGGAGAGAAACCTTTCCTATTCTAAATGAACCTGTGAGAGATTTTGAATGTCTGAAGTGAAATCTAGCAATGTACAACACTGCTCATTGCCCATGTAATCTCTGATCCTGATCCCTTTAGTAGTTTCCAATTCTTGAATTGTTTTTCTATTTAAAGGATAATAATGGGAAGGGTAGAAATAATATAATAATAACTTTATTTATAGACCACTCCCTCTCCCCAAGGGAACAGATACTCTTTTAGAAAGATTTTTAGAAAGATCATTTAAATCATTGATGGCAGGGATAGAACAGAAGGGTAAAGACAGATGTCTGAGGCAGTATTTCACTGGACAGAATTTATTCTTGCCATGAAATTTACAAATCTCGCATTACAGCATGCTCACATTGTGAGCCTGTAAAACATTCACAATAACTGTCTATCAAAAGTTTAAAAGAAGTAACTTCCTTAGATAGATAACTGGCATAGGAAATGAAAGTAAATCCATTTCATTCCTTCAGCAGGGCTGATTGGCAGTCTGCAAGCACCAAAACTTTGCAGAAACGATCAACTTTCAACTTCATTCACATCTCAATGCATCTCAATGTGAATGCTTTGGGGCATGGAGGCAGCTGGTGTTTATGACATTGGCAGTAATAATCACTGCCAAAATATTTCAAGCTATGGTCTCATACTAATAGATAATACATGATATGAAGACAGAATGGAAAATATCAAGTATGGGAGAAAAAAATATCAGTGGAGTGGAATATCTTTACAGGTAACAGAAAATAAACTCTTGCAAATATGTGCAAATGCTACAGTTAAGACATTGGATGAAGTGGAACACTGCAAATCTTTCATCATCATCTTCTTCGTTGCTATTTCTGTAAATATAAGTGGTGCATTTCATGTTGACATATTCCTTAGCTTCAGAATTATTTTTCTGAATGTGTAGATCTGGATTGCTTTTAAAATGTTTTTTTCCCTTCTGAAGCACGATTAGCCTTTGAAGATTATATCATTTCGGAATTTTCCATGTGCAGGAGACATGAAGCCAACATGAAGCCAATCATGAGTTCCCCAGCTTATGGTGGAAGAGATTTCTCTTAGTGCATAAATTTCTTCTGCATGGAACCATCCAAATAAGAATGGGATGTTTGGTTCAAGGAAAAAAAAAAAAAAACTCTAAAATGTGTGAAATAAACAACAAATGGTTATATATCAATAATTTCAGAGTTTATGTGTAAATTATTTTGCTTCTTTAATCATAAGAGTTGCTGTATTCAGTTCTCATGCAAAGTGATAAAGGCAATTTCACATTTTTCCCTGTTAACCATGCAGCCTCCTGCAACATCTTTTATGAACTTCCTTGAACTCAACAAAATAAAATGGTAGTTCAACAAGTTGCAGTGACAAAAGGACAATCAGCAAAACAAACAGGTAAATAGTTAGGAAATTATTACATGAGGTGGGCAAATCATTTTTACAATAGGACAACAGTATCTTTTCATGATCCAGACCACCTTAAGAAGCCAGGCACAGTAAAGTTAACAGAGTTTATTTACAAACGTCCCAAACTTCCTCACTGTGACTCAAACAAGCCCAGAGGCACAACAAGATAAGGAGATCCAACACAAAGTAAACACCCAGGCTTCTTCACAACAGAAATTGGGCTGAGAGAGTGAGCACAAAAGGTCACAACCAGCCAAATGGAATGCAAACAGAGTAGAAGCATCTTTTAGTCAAGCCAAGATGGATGCACATGGAGAAGAACTGCCAAACGATCCTTTAGTCGAGCCAGTGGAATGCAGACGAAGTAGAAGAGTCAAAACAGTCCTTTAGTCCAGCCAGGAGAAATACGAATGAAGCAGCAAAGTCAGGCCAATCCGGAATCCAAAACCAAGGAGCAGTAGAATCTAGTACAGAGGGGATTAAAGGTGGAGCAGCTGAAGTTTGGACACAAGATGCGGAAACCCACGAAATACAATACCAAAGTCCAGAATTCCACGTCCACAGCCAGTCAAATGATCAGTCCAGCAGCGATCCAAAGCAGGAGGCAATGGCCTGGATGGCAAAAGCAATGCCTTGCCAGCTGCAGCAAATGGTTAATTGCAAGCCCCTTTATTCAGTCCTCCTCAGAACTTAATTGCACCAACGCCCCTTCCCCATCTCTTGCAGCTGCTAACATTTATTTATTATTTGTTTATTTATTCGATCTTGTATACCGCTCCTTCCGGCAGGCTCGGGGCGGTTCACATATAGCCAAATCAAACACACAATGTACAACAATAACAGTAAAACAGCGAGTAGTGGATAAAATTACATAAAATGCCATAAGCAATGAGCTATGGACAGGTTACAATATCCGAAAATTCAGTGAAAGGCAAGCCTAAATATGGTGGTTTTGCATGCCCTCCGGAATGGAATGAGCTCAGCGATGGTGCGGACATCATCCGGCAATGTATTCCATAATGTCAGGGCAGCAACTGAGAAAGCTCGTTGCCTGGTGGTAGACAGATGGTAGGAGCGGATTGATGGTACAGTTAATAGATTTCGCTCTTCCGAGCGCAGTGATCTCGGGGGAACATACGGGGTAAGGCAGTCCCTCAGGTACATCTCCCCACACATGCCGCCCTTTGTCTCTCTCACCAGGCAATATGTCTCCTGCAGTGACTTAACTCTCCCCAACAGCCCCAATTTCCATTACCCCATCTCCCGTGAACCCTGCAAACGAATCACTGCTGGTGGGTTCCAAGCAAACATCCCGTATCTGCTGCACATCAGTCCAATTCATCTCACTAGAGTCACCTTCAGTTCTCTGTGACCCCTCATCCCCACTTCCCATTGTCTGCTCCTCATCCCCACTCCCATCATCCTCCGAAAACCCCAGAAAAGTTTCATCCCCAAAAGACTCGCTGAGTATTTGCCTTAATCTCTCCTTTTTTTGCTCCTCATCTGACTCTTGCTCACAAGTAGACCGGTTAGATTTTCTAACTACAGGCTCCTCTCTCTTAGCCTCAGGCTCAACTACAACACTATTTGCCTTGGATTTATCATATAGCATCCTACTATTCTTCCAGTGAGAAACATTTTAGAAAGCATTTTGTTTATAAGCACAAAAAAATCTGTTAATGATCTTCCATTGTAAAAGGAATGCCTTCCAACTGTCCGACAGCAGGAGAATAGTGGGAATGGGTTGACATCAGTTGATAAGTCCTAGGCAAAGATACTGTGGCCCTGCAGTAATTGTGATTTCTCCATCTCATATGATAAACTCAGCAGACAAACTATCACACAATGCCAAACCAAAGCAAAACTTTTTCTTTTCTGCAAAAAGATTGAAAGGCACTCTGAGGCCATTCACTCAATTGCTGAATTTAACACATTGCTTCCGTTGTTATGGTTTGTAGTTTTCTCTTGAAAATGGGATCACCTAAAAATACACTGGGATTTCCCGGTCCTTAACTGGATTTTATTCAATACATTGGACTTGTACCATTGATTGTTCTGAACCCAAGTCCACCTGACCTTGGACTCAAGATCTTAACACTATTGTAAACATGCACAAAAATGTAATTCTCATGCCCAGACCATAGCACAACAAATGGTGACTGAAATCCTGTATTTGGACTGGAATCAAGTTAAATAATCTATTTTTAATTATTATTTAATGTTTCTCCAAAATGCATACTCCAGTTTTCTTTTGTGTTATTTACATTTCAGCCAAGTGGGATTCTTGTATTATAGATGAGAATTGAAACAGAAGGAATAAAGCTCATGTGAACAAGACTTTTTGATTGGTATGAAATGCATGCAAACATACAAAGGGTTAAAAATGTTTATGACATTTGAGGTAGATTGCAAATTGGGGCAGGAGTCTTTTCAGTGGTGGCATCCAATATTTAAAATATTTCCCCTGGGAAATCCTACCTGATGCTTAAAATAATGTGATTTTGACAAAATCCCATTTATTTCCCCAGTCTTTGAAAAGGTTACTGTAACCTTTTTTCTCTCTCTCCTGTGTTGATCATTTTATACCTGTTGCTTTCTAATGTTTATAAGGATGGAGAAGAATTTCTTTTGGTCCACATTTTTAAAAAGAACTCACCCAATTAGCATGTCCCAAATCCAAATATAAACAGGAATAAAGCTTGGGCAGGAAACAGAGGGGAACAAGTTGGCTTTTTTTCTTCTTGCAGCTGCAGCATTGCAGAATGAACATGTGGCCAAATAAATGCCTATGTTAAACAAAATGGTGTCCATCTGTTGGGGGCATGAAAGTTGTAACTTATTCAGAAAGGAAGAAAAATTAGAAATATGATAAAAGCAAGATAATCCGTTTGGCATATGTAAACTTTACCTAATTGCTTATTATATAAGGCTTGTGGCTAAATTTTCAAAGGGATATTTGTGGAAATCAAAGAAAAAGGCAGAAAAGGGGAAAGGGTGGGAGAGAGGTTAGGAGGATGGACAGGTATTGAACTAAAGTAGCATTATACCTGCATGTTGTGCAGGGTATAATATTGAAGAAAAGGGCTGGGCTTTATATTGAGGAGGGTAGGATACTCAGAAAAGGGGCCCAGTACTATACATGATCTATGACTCCTGTTTCAGAACTCCAGCTGAAAGATCTCATAACCTTAGGGACCTTTGTCCAAAGTGGATTTGAAGTTGCTCTTGGATGTCCAGACAATGTCCATGGATTTCCAATCATCAATGCGGGGTAAACTAGGACAGGGTATGTGAATGCCTCCACAACCTCTGGGACCAGTCCAGAACATTTCTGATCCAAACTGCTTCTAGAACATTTGGTACATGTAGATAACCCCATATTAGAGAATAGTTAGCAAATTGGAGAAGTGTAAACATTGTCATAATATTCAATAAGGAGAAAAATAGAAAATTTAAAAAAGCACTGTAAACCATACAGCTTGAGATTAATACCTGGAAAGGTTAGGACAGATCACTAAGCAGTCTGTGAGGCTATGATTACTATGAGCCAATGTGGTTTACTCAAAAACAAGTAACCTAAACTTTTCTCTTTTTTAGATGGAGTTACAGATTGGTAGATAAGGGTGGTACTATATATATAGTATATTTTGGTTGCCGTAATGCCTATTTTGGAGCCCCATTATGTTCTTGTAGGCAAACTGGTAAATGTGAGATTGACTGTATAATGGTTAGATAGCTTTGTAATTAGCTGACAGACCAAACATACAAAGTGTTTGTAAATAGTTGCACTTCATTCTGGAGGGAGGTGACTAGTCAGATGCATCAGGGTTCTGTCATGATCTCAGTGTTGTTTTTTGTTAGTTAGTTTGTTTTTTACAAGTTTTTGTATTTCATTTTCAGTTTTATACATAAGGGAATGGAGAAAAAAGCAATGGGAAACAAATGAAAGTATGATATATATATAGGTTACTGAGTTTTGTTAGTAAATTAAATCTACACAGGAGTCTATTGTATCACCAGGAATGTGGAGGGGGGCAGGTATTGTTATATACATATTCTTTAGCGTATAAAGGAATTCTATTTACTATAACTTCTATTCCAAGAACAGGTACATTCTTGTCATCTGGCATTCACATTAATCTTCTGTCTTCTTATAATCTACCGACTTTTTCTTATCTTCTCCAAGTCTGAATAGTATGTGTTTAACAACTTACATGATGGAATAGAAATCAAGCTTATCAAATCTGTAAATGACACTAATTTAATGGGAGTAGTTAATACCCCAGAGAACAGGACTAGATTTCAAAATGACCTTGACAAATTGAAGAGCTGAGCCAAAACTAACAAAATGCATTTAAATAGAGATTAATATAAGATGCTACATCTAGACAAGAAAATGAAATGCACAAATATAGGATGGCTTGTAAGCAGTAAGGGTGAAAAAGATATAAGAGTTCTAATAGGCCACAAGCCAAACATATCTGATGTATCAACCTAAAAAGGAAATGCATTTCCAGGGTGTATCAACAGGAATGCCATATAGTGTCCAGAGCAGGGAAGTAGTAGTCCTATTATATTCTGCTTTGATTAGACTTCTTTTGGAATACTGTCTCTAGTTATCAGCATACGTGTTAAAGAAAGATATTGAGATGCTGTAATGGGTCAAGTGAAGAGTGACCAAGATGATCAAAGGTCTGGAAACTAGCCTCATGAGCAATGGTATGGAAAACTGGATATGGAGAAGAGCTTGGAGAAGAGAAGGCTGAGAGGCGATATGATTGATGTTGTTATATGCCTTCAAGTAATTTTTGACTTATGGTAACCCTAAGATGAAACCAATTATGATTTTTGGAGGGCAGAGAGTATGTGACTCAAGGTCACACCACTGAATTTCTGCTCAGTCATGGAAATCCAATGAGTGTTCTTGGACAAGTCAAATTCTCTGTCTCAGAGGAAGGCAAAGCCAAATGTACTCTGAACAAAATTTGGCAAGAAAACTGCAAAGTCCAATAGTATCTAGGACTATTGCAACTGACTCAATGTCATGACAGGTTATAAAGTACAACTGGGCTTGTTTTCTCTTTCACTTCTGGAGCACCTTAAATAAATGTATCTGATTTTAACATTACAGGGTTATTAATTACATCAGGGAAGTTCACCTTCAGTGTCATTCGCTTTAACTGATAACACTGGCATTACCTCATGAATGCATATTTGAATCTATTTTAACAAATAGAATCTAGATATCTTTAGGACATTACTGCAACAAAAACAGCAAACTCATGATAATTTTTTTCAAAAAAATTATCTAGTACCATGACGTTTTCACCCTTGATTTCCACAGATTTCACGTATATTGCAATAGGTTAAGATTGCTAACTTTAGTAACTATGGATGGCATCAAATAAATCTTTGCAAAGTTGAATGGAAGCTACAGCTATTGAGAAGCATATTTTCCAAAGTTAAAATTGTGTGTGGGGGCGTTGCATTTTTTATTTCCTCTCTTTAACTTGAATACTTTGAAAGCAAAGCAGAAAACATCCATGCCAGTAGCAGATTATGTTGACAGTAAAAATTATATTCGTTTGTTTCCATTTAATTTTACACTTTACAGAATAAATATTAAGCACATAGGTTTTGATACTGGTCTTATGCATGTCTTTTCAGAGATACTGAGTAGTCATCACTGAATTTATTATACATTTCAGAGGACTTCCTTTCAGATAATTTAAACATGTATATTGTTCTAATCTAAACAAATTTAATAAGTTTTGTTTTATCAGTATTCTGGCCCATGATATCGAGCATTCCGGGATTACAACACCCCCCGCTTGTGGCACATAAACGAACCCAAAATCAAAAAGATATAGTCATACACACCAACCACCAAAGCAGTCCCCGCCACAATGCAGATTGAGTGGAATTGTTTTAATGGCGATGTGGTTTTATGATGGGTTTTAATGTATTTTAATATGTTGTTGTAGTTGTTTTTAAATTGTATAGCATGGAATTTTTGCTGTTATGCCATTCTGAGTCCCTCGATAGAGGTGAGAAAGTCGGGGTACAGTCTTTTTTCCCCAGGGTTATCCACTCTCTTACCCAAAAGAGTGCTGCAGCGTCATAATAGAGTTGCAGGTCCGGAAGCGCTAACCCCCCTCTTTTAGTGTCATCCTTCAGATGTTGGTAGCTTATCCTGGCTCTTTTGTTTTGCCAAACAAATTTAAGGATATCTTTTCTCCAACTATCCAACATAAAGCAAGACCTTAACACCGGGATTGTTTGAAAAAGAAATAAGACTTCTGGCAATACACACATCTTGATGATCGCAATCCTACCCATCATTGACAGCTGTAATTTATTCCATTTTTTCAGTTTTTCTCTTATCTCCCTCCATTTTCTTTCATAATTGTTCTGGAGCAATTAGGCATTACTAGCTGTCAAGTAAATTCCAAGGTATTTAACCATTTTTTCGACCTCAATTCCCGTTGTTCTTTGCAGGTCTTCTTTCCTCTTATTACTTATATTTTTTGTAATAAATTTTGTTTTTTCCTTATTTATCTTCAGCCCCGCAACTTCTCCAAAGGCCTCTATCTCCTCCCACCATTTTCCCCACTGGTTTAGTGGATCCTCCATTATGCACATCATATCGTCTGCATACGCAGATATCTTATACATATTGTTAAGTATTTTAGCCCTTTTATTTACTTATTGTTTCTTACACTTTCCAGCAACACCTCTAAAGTCATAATGAAAATCAATGGGGAAAGGGGACACCCCTGTCTCGTACCCTTCCTCGACACAAATTCTTCGGTTACTTGCCAATTTATGATTATTCTGGCCAACTGTTGGTCGTATATTGCTCTAATGGCATTTATAAAATAAAAACCCAGATCCATTTCTCTAATCAATTCAAAAATAAAATTCCAATTAACCTTGTCAAAAGCCTTCTCGGCATCCAAAAAGAGGATGCCAGCTTCTTTCTGTATATGCCTATTGTAGTATTCCATTATATTTACAATCAATTTAGTATTGTCTTTGATCTGTCGAAGGGGAGGATCTCTTTCGAGGCTGGCATAGCTACTTGTGGAGGGAAAAGGTTAAAATTGAAAAAACTTTAAGAATCATTTTATAAGGGCATCACTTATTAGAGTCTGGGACAAATATAAGGGGAGGTTGTTGTAGCAACCCAGTTCTCATTCATGCCAGGGGGGGCAGGGGGCCGCCCCGGGGGTCCCATTTGCTTTAGAGCCAATGGAGATAGGTTCTGATGATGGGGTGGATGAGGCAGCTGGGCCTTCATCTCCTACAGACAGTTTAGAATGGGATGATGGCTGGCCGGATGGATATGAGGGCTGGGAAGGTCAGGCTGACACTGATTCTCCTGATTCAGATAATCAGTATGAGAAACCAGGTGGTTTTGGATCACAGGAGTGCATATGGGAAGCAGCGGGGGATGAGCTCATGAAAGCCGAAAGGGAATTAGGCTCTCACGAAGATAGCGAGCCAGGTGCTGGGAGGCAGGGACGGTCTTTTGATAGGAAACGGAGCATTGAGTCGGATAGAAGGGAATGGCGCAGAAGCCTAGAGCGACGGAGGAGTGAGCCCCGAGATTGGCACAGGAGCCTAGAGCGTCGCTGGTCTCACCAAGGGAATTAAGTATAGGATTCGTGGGAACGGATCCTCAGTTGCTCGGCCACTTCTGATCTGAAGGGAGTGAAGCGAGTGAAGATCCACGGAGCCAGGACGGGCTCGTGTTGGCCAAGACGTTTTCTTGGGCCTTGATTCCTGAACCTTGCCGTGTTCAAGTTTGCCACGGAACAACTCTGTTTTGATCCGCATTGCTTTTAGCGGAAACTATTGCCAAGTGTTTTGCCTTTGGATTTTACTACTGAACTCTTTGCTATTTTTGATTGAACTATTTCATATTTTTATGGACAATTACCTTTTCACCTGTTTTCTATATTTCAATAAATAGTTAGCTGATTAACGTCTCCGTGTGTGTGATTAAGGGGCTGGGCCGAGACCCTGCATTCTGACAGTTGTGTACCAAAACACCCCTTTGGTTTTCACCTAATGAAGCGGACCACAAGAAGGAACTACCAAGTGAAAGGTGGTTAATATATAGAAACTTATTAAAGATCAATGGTCAAGAAGTTGAATTGAAAGGATTGGAAGAGGTGCAGAAAATGGAACCCAGGACAACATGGTTCCATTACTGGCAAATAAAAGAGAATTACAGGCTTGACCAAAAAAAGGGATTTGAAATAAAAGAATCCATCTGGGACAGGATCATTAAAACAGAGACAAAAATTATAAAGAAGATTTATCAAATGTTACTGGGTTGGGCAACAGAAGACAATTTAGTTAAGGAGGTAATGATAAAGTGGGCCAGATTAGTAGGTCATACGATTGACTTAAATAAATGGGAAGAAATATGGAATAAGAAACTCAAGTATACTTATGCTTCTGAGATAAAAGAGAATTGGAATAAGGTTTTTTACATGTGGTATTTGACACCAGAGAAACTGTCAAAATACAGTAAAGGAAAAGTGGACAAGAAATGTTGGAAGTGCAGAGAAAATACCGGCACGTACTTCCACGTATGGTGGGAGTGCAAACTGGTTAAGAAGTATTGGTGGGAGGTCCACAGACAGACAAAGGATATTTTACAAAAAAAATTGAGTTTAAGCCGGAATATTTTTATTGGGGATATAGATATGATTTTGAGCTTGATAAAAATGATGATAAGATTTTCTTTTATTTGGCTTCAGCGGCCAGGATAAATTTAGCTTGGGTTTGGAAGTCAAAAGATACACCAACAATTCAAGACTGGGTAAAAAAGGTTTATGATATAATGAATATGGATCTGCTGACACAGAAGGTCTCACAGAATAGATCATATGTTAACAGAACTATTTGGAGCAAATTTATTGATTACCTTAAAAAGAATAAA
Source organism: Anolis apletophallus (assembly GCA_030556195.1). Lineage (NCBI taxonomy): Eukaryota > Metazoa > Chordata > Lepidosauria > Squamata > Anolidae > Anolis > Anolis apletophallus. Next base: position 77,532,301 of record JARBWK010000001.1, read on the forward strand.
TATAGTTATGTATAATTTCAGACTAAAGAGGGTAATGAATCTAAAGGATCAATAGTTGATTAAGAGTAGGAAAAGGAGAGACAATTGAATCTCCCTTTTCAGAGAAATAAATAAATAAATAATTGAGCTATTGCGGACGGACCAGGAAGTAGTAAAGGAAATTTGTATGTAGGGAGGATGAATGTTGGTGGGGGATGGAGGAAGGGCAGGGGATAGGGGGTATTTTAGGGTATTTAGAAAGTGTGTGAAGTGTATGTATTGTATTGTATAGTTTTTATGTTGTACTGTGTTGTCTATATTTGTGAATAAAAAATATTTTTTTAAAAAAGAAAGAAAGTCGGGGTACAAAAGTTTTAAATAAATAAAATAAATAAATGCCATTAACCCTGGCACCAAAAGATGCGGGAGATGCACGACCTGTCCCCTTATCAACCCTGCCACCTCCATCCGGAACCATAGTAATGGCAGAACTTTTCATCTTAGACATGAGATGATGTGCAATACATCAGGAGTTATTTACTGCATTGAGTGTGGGTGTGGCCATCAATATGTGGGCATGACCTCCAGAATGTTAAAAACACGGATTTTGGAGCACCAATCTCGAATTAGATGCGGTTCCACAGAATCCGCTCTATACGCTCACTTTGCCAAGCCAAGCATCCTCCGCAATCCCTTAAAGTGACAGGCTTAGAGAAGATTTCCTTTCCCCCACATAGCAACCATCACATACTTCTTAAAGCTGAAACAAAATGGATCGTCCTACTCTCCAGCGAAACCCCGGGCGGTCTCAATGACGCCCTATCAGTCTCAGCCCTAATGATGTAACCATTCCCACCTGTGCATTTCACTATTTAGCTTTTCATTGCCCTTGCTGATCCCAGCCCTAGAGGTTACCTGTTTTGATGTTCCTGTTTCCCTGCCAATTGGTATGTTTATTATTATTTGTCCGTGTTGCTGCTTCTGCTTTTGCCATGATTCTGTAAGCTTATTATTGGGTAGATATCTACACAGATGGTCCCCTAGTTCCAAAAGGAGTTTGATGTTACTTATGGCAGTACAATACAGAGGAGGGGTGTCCTGAGGAACTGGAACGCCCTGAGGAAGCGTCTACATGACGCGAAATGGCCCCTGTGTTGTGTCCTCGTATTTCAAGCCCTCGGCATTCTTCCAGCTCGACCGATGCAGCCACGTCTGCTATTGTTGCTCCTCACCCGTTCACTTTTGGGATACTGAGACTGTGAGTCTATTTGGGTGCATTTAATGAACTGCCTCACTGCCTTCAGTCATTTAAGCCACATTTTAGCTTACTCCTTTGGACTTTTTAAATTGTGTTGAACTATGTAACTTTCCGCTGATATTATGCCTATTGTGTTGAACTCTGTATTGTGTAGAACGTTACCTAGTACGTAATTTGTGTTGAACTCTATACCTTGCACTTTGGACCCTATTGTGCTTGAAGGAAATCCCTCCTATATTTATTTATTTATTTTATTTATTATTCGGGTTTCTATGCCGCCGACTCCCTGAGGCTCGCGGCGGCTCACAGGAACCGAAGGTACAACTACACACAAGCAATGCGATAAAACATCTAAGACAATTAAACAGTTAAAACAGCAAAATACAAAACCCCCAGGTACAGTTCAGAAATTAGATAGCGTGACACCCCAGGACAGCGGCTAAAGCGGAACATGGGCAGGACCTACTCACCGAAGGCCTGCTTAAACAAATAAGTTTTGCAGGCGCGTCTAAACGGGAGCAGGTCCTTTATAGCCCGCGTTCCAGCCGGGAGGGCGTTCCACAGCGTAGGGGCTATAACGGAGAACGCCCTCCGGCGAGTAGATGTCAGTTTAGCCGATTTCGCGAGGGTATCTCTAACAAATTAGCATCCTCGGAGCGTAGTGATCTCGGGGACAGTGTGGGGTGAGTCGGTCCCTCAAGTACGCTGGCCCCAGGCCATGCAAGGCCTTAAGGTAAGAACCAACACCTTGAAGGAGATCCGGTGCTCGATTGGGAGCCAGTGCAGATCCTGCAAAACAGGTGTGATGTGGCGGCCTGCTGGGGTTCCAGACAGGAGCCGGGCGGCAGTGTTCTGCACCAACTTGAGCTTCGGGTCGCCCGACAAAGGAAGGCCAACGTAGAGCGTTACAGTAATCCAGCCTTGAGATGACCGTAGCTTGGATCACCGTGGCCAGGTCATTCCGGGAGATATAGGGGGCCAGCCTCCGAGCCTGTCGCAGATGAAAAAAAGCAACCTTGCTGACCGCGGAGACCTGGGCCTCCATGGTCAGCTGGGAGTCCAGATGGACCCCCAGGCTCTTAACGGAAGGCGATGGGCATAGCGCCACACCGTCCAGGGTCGGAAGCTGGACATCTACACCACCCGAGCGGCCCGACCACAAGATCTCCGTCTTCGCCGGATTCACCCTCAACCTACTGGCACGCAGCCATCCAGTAACGGCCTCGAGGCAGTGTTGGAAATTATCGGGGATGGATCCCGGCCTGTCCTCCATCCTCAGAATGAGCTGGGTGTCGTCAGCGTACTGGTGGCACTCCAGCCCATAACTCCGCACCAGCTGTGCAAGCGGCTGCATGTAGATGTTGAATAACAGAGGGGAGAGAATGGCCCCTTGCGGAACTCCACAAACTAATGAGGAGCCCTCGGAGACCACCTCGCCCCTCCTCACACGCTGAGACCGCTGGTGGAGGAAGGAGGTCAGCCATTTAAGAACTGTCCCCCTCACTCCAGCCATGGCCAGGCGGTGGATCAGTAGATTGTGGTCGACCGTGTCAAACGCTGCCGTGAGGTCCAATAACACGAGCAGCGCAGACCCGCCTTGGTCGAGCTGGCAGCGGAGTTGATCTGTGATGGAGACCAGGACCGTCTCCGTCCCGTGCCCCGAACGGAAGCCGGACTGGAAGGGGTCTAGCCATGTTGCATCATCTAAGAAGGACTGCAACTGCTCCATTACTGCCCTCTCAACTACCTTGCCCAGGTATGAGAGGTTCGACACTGGTCGGTAGTTGGAGGGAACCGCAGGATCTAGTGACGGTTTCTTCAGTAATGGAGCTACCACCGCCTCTTTAAAGCACTCTGGGAAGCACTCTATATTGGGTTACTCAGTCGATACTTGTATGTTTACTGGCGCATTTTTTCACATTGTATCAATTTATACATTGTTGAAATAACAGAGCTATATATTTTGTATAGGATAAGATTAGATGTTCTTTATTGATTTAGAAGGATATAAGCAACTCCCTTGGGATTTCCCATTTTGGGCTAATATATCCGTTTAGTTCAGACTAGTTGGTACTATAAGCTTCCCCTTTGCGCAGTTTGTCATTAGTTTAAGGCATTACCTGTCCTATACCTGCACACCTGATTCTTCCTGATTAAATGTAGTATCTTATATTTATCCTGTTAACATTCAGTTCATTGGAGGTGTTTTCATTTTTGTTTCTGTCTTTTCAGGTATGACACTCATCTGCAGCTTTGATGAATATGCTCTCTAGACCTTTATCTAAATAATTTATAAAGACAGAGCCCTGTGGCATTTTTCTTGGAACTTCCGCCCAGGACAAGAAGGAACCATTGCTATAGATTTTTGGGGTTTAGTCCATCATTAAAAATACCAAAACAGAGACAGTTCAAAACTTAGCAATTCTAACCTGTCATGCTCTGCTTCAATTACTGGTAGACTTGCAGAGTGTAGGGTAATAACTAACAGACTGTAGGGTAACTCGCTGTGGACTCTTTCTTGTATCTACCAGTACTGTTGGTTGAGAGCCAGGGATGCTAGAGGAGCCCAAATGCATCTGAATGGTTATCAAGAGAAAGAAAAAAGAACCGAAAACATATAGTTAAAGTGAGAAGTTCCTCTCAAAGTCAAGGTATTCATCCTATAAAGCCAATCAAATTATTTGGGAATTTACAACCCTATACTTTCAGCAAAGGGGATATTTTATATCATTGCTAATAACCACTATACATTTACTCCTAGAGATGTCAAGACCTCATGGAAGCACCCCCGGTCAAAGCATTGGCACCTCTTAGACTATGTAATTGCACATGCCAGAGACTGCTGCAATGTGCTTCTCGCAAGAGCCATGACAGGTGCTAATGATTGCTGGACAGACCACAGTTTAATTCAATCCACAATAGCTATCAAGATTACCCCTCAAACTCAGACTCCAAAAAAGAAAGACAAGGCACAAAATGAACACCCAAGCCCTGCAGGAGCCCTCCAAATGAGCCCTTCTCCAAACAACACTCAAGGATAATCTACCCATAGAACATCCCAAAAATATTGAGGAACATTGGAATGTTCCTCAATATTTTTGAGGAACATTCAAACTGAAGACCTTCATCATCAGCCTGCATGTGAAAACCTACTGATAAAATAAACTTTTTTTGAGCATCTTGAAATGTGACTCCACTTTTTTTTGTGGGAAAACCAAAACTATCCCAGCATGTTTGGCAATTCTTGCATTTCATTCACAGGCTTGTGTTAATTAATCTCAAAAGTGCCACAAGGGCCCTTTTTATTGCTCAGTATTTCTGATTATAGAAGCAGTAAAAAACTGAAGTGTTCAAAATCCTGAAATATTGCCCTGATGAAGGGGTAAAAGGGAAAGTATTTGATTCTAAACATTTTTCTACCCATTTGTTAAGTTTGAGTAGCGGGATTCTTTCAATTAAAACAATAGTATTTACTCTGGCAAGAAGGAACTCTTCACCCAGTTTTTATATTACAAGTAGGAGCAATTTGCAAATGGCAAATCCTCCAATATCAGCATGTGGTTGCATGGAATGAGTATTTTATTTCTCTAGCACTTTGTGTGATTAGGAGCAGCCAAAAGTGTTTCTACCTCCTCCCTTACCAATTAAGGCTTGAGATCATTGCAACAATGTCTCTATGCTTCCTTCCATGAGTGTTCAGCAGAACAATCTCAAATGCATTTTATTACAATAGAACTATTCTGAAAACCATTAACAGACCATTAATAAAAACCAGGAGAGATGGGCCTGCCAAATGTTACTGGGGAGGGGGTTCCACAACTATAATAGTTATATACGGTAGTAGAATTATTATGAGTATCTTAGACCTTAGGCACCTGACAGGTTTAAAATTCAACATGACAGGGTGTGTTTGGTTACCAATGAGCCTCAGACCTATGAGGAAGTTGAGAGTATGCCTCAGAAGGAAAGAAAGAAGTGGCGACAAGCCATGGAGGAAGAATGGGAAAACATGAAGAGGTTGAATGTTTATAAACCTGCAAAGTTACATGAGGGTGTAAGGCCAATAGAGACCAAATGGGTATAAAAACAGAAGGTAAATTCTGAGGGTCAATGTAATGACGCTATTCTTCAAACTGCCACCACCCCAAATGGTATGAACTGAGGTATTTTTGGTCAGGGACCCTAATTGTAAGGATCTCCAATTCTGCCTCACATTAATGGAGCTGTGTGTCACCAAACTGTAATGACGCAACACCTTTGTAAATCTGCTGTCACCAATTTATGTGAGGATTCGAATTCAAAACTGTGACAGAGTCTTTGGCACCAATCTATGTGAAGCCTCCTTACTTTATAACTTTTGCCACTAGTGTGTAATTCTTGAGCACGCAATGTTTCTAAAGCTTGCACCAAAAGAGTTCACAGAGAGAGATTTATGAATAAAGAACTTTAACTGTTTATTGGTTAACATGGTTTAAAGCGTAGAGGTTTTAAGGTACACAGAGCTTAGGTGGTTACAATATCTTCTTAGAGGCATAGATCTTAAGGTTACTAAGTTTCTAAACACAATGTTTGACTGTATTTCTTTAAACACTGACTCAACAATATTATAGATACTCTGCCACAATAGGCTTCCTATCTATCTTCTAGGTTAGCTTTCCAACCTAACCTACAAACAGCGGTTCCTATAGGCTTTCTAAACCTAACTGCCTTTCTGCAGTATCAAAACACAGCCTTTTCTGTTTTCCTCAGAAAAGACAACAGCAGCTTCTCAAAACTGCCACCAGCTAGTCTCACCACTCCTGACTAACTGAAGAATTTCAAACTGGAAATTCTTAGGCTAGTGGTAGGCTCCGCCTCCTGTTGCTATAGCAATGGAACTTCTCAGAGGCTGGGCACTATAGTATTCTCCGCTAACCCCTTGTGGTCTGTCTAACATTTAATCATCTAACACAATACAAATGTAATAATACAAACCACACATTTAACAATAAAATAAAGATAAAACCCTCAATACACATAGCGACTTCACTACAGTCACGTGCGCTATAAAGCATGCTTGGTGGCATGGGTGTTTACTCAGAGGAAGGACATTGATTACTCTGAGGTGTATTCACCTATGCTTAACGCTAATTCATTGAGGATAGCTTTGAATATAGCTGCAAGCTTAAAGTTAAAGGCCAGCCACTTTGACATTAATACTGCATACCTCAATGCAGATTTAAAGGAGGATATTTATATTAAAGCACCACCAGGACTCAAGAGCAATGAGTTTTTCAAATTAAACAAGGCTCTTTATGGGTTAAAACAGGTCGGATTAGCGTGGAATGACTGCCTTAATGAAAGGTTATTGAAAATGGGTTTTGTTAGAAGCAGGGCAGACCCATGTATGTATACCAGGAATGTTAATTGGAATTATCAAATTATTTTAGTTTATGTAGATGATCTTGTTTTCATTGCAGAGACTGACAATGAGATGAATCATGTTGCTGCTGAGTTAAAGCTGAGTTTGGCAAAACTACTCTAGAGGAGGCTATGGTGGAATACAATTTACTCCAGGTTTATTTTTGATATCTTCGCAGACAAAGTCGCTTTGATCCGTTCTGGTCTGGACACCATGTTAATGGCAGTCTCTGTGGATGTAGCTGGAGCATCTGCTTGTCCAGTTTTGGTGGATTCATTTCAATTGGTGAAACCCGAGGATGTGGACAAGATTCTAGGAGGGATGAGAGCAACCACATGCATCCTAAACCCCTGCCCATACTGGCTTGTAAAGGAAGCCAGAGGGGGATTGGCAGAGTGGGTGAAGGTGGTGGTTAATGCCTCCCTTCAGGAAGGCAACATCCAAACGAGCTTAAAACAAGCTATTATAAAACTGCTGTTGAAAAAACCATCACTGGACCCCATTCGATTTGTCAACTATTGGCCTGTTTCCAATCTTCCCTTCTTGGGCAAAGTCCTGGAATGTGTGGTGGCCTCTCAACTCCAGGTATTCTTGGAAGGCATGGATTATCTGGATCCAGCACAGTCTGGTTTTGTTGTACCCCAGAACACAGGCCGTTCCCCTAATCACACACACCAGGCAGATGCAATAATTGTAATTTTATTATAATAAAAGATAGTCCAATAGGTATGAAAAAGGCAATCAAAAGCAAATCCAAAAATTAGTCCAATAAAGTTCTTGAACAGGAAGCCCAAATGGCTTAATCCCAATGAACGCAGAGTACTTGAGCAAAGCAAAGTTCGTAGACCGCAACTGCAGTCAACGTGAAACTTGAGACAAACCGCTCCGGCGGTTCCGTGAACTTGGAGACATGAACAAAGTTCTTTCCTTGCTAAACATAGCTTCAGGTCTGACTAAAAATCACCCAGGCACCAGCTAATATACCAAACTATTTTCTATGTGCCCAACGTATTCCCTTTCTCAGGCCCCAATCTCTCCCCGAAGCCTGAATATTAGCCCTTCTATTAAATTCCAGTTCATTAGCTGGCCCAGGTGCCTCACTATCAGAGTGAGAAGTAGGAAACTCCCTTTCTCTAGAATGCTCATCTGGGAAGGGAGTGGAAACTCTCTCTTCGGAACCAAGGCCGCCTGGCCTCTCATAATCTGATTCATCATCCGTTTCCATGGATTCCTCACTAATGGATTTTTCACTAAACTCATCTGCAGTCCCATATCCTTCTAGCCATTCATTGTCCCATTGCAAACTCTCATTGGGAGACCCATACCCATCTGGCCATTCCACATCATCTTCAGGATGACCCTGATCAGCTGGGACCCCCCGTGCTTGACTCTGATCACTAGGCAGGAACACTAAGCTGGGCTGGGGCTGAGATACCACAGGTTTTAGGTCAGGACATGGCACCGAGACAGCCTTGGTCACCTTAGTGGATGGCCTACGTCGGGAGGTAGACAGGGGGAGTGTGTCCCTGTTGGTTCTGCTAGACCTCTCAGTGGCCTTCGATACCATTGACCACAGTATCCTTCTGGGACACCTCACGGGAATGGGCCTTGGAGGTACTGTTCTGCAGTGGCTCCAATCCTTCCTAGAGGGCCATTCCCAGATGGGGTTGTTGGGAGACACCTGTTCAACCCCTCATCTATTATCTTGTGGGGTTCCTCGGGGTTCAATACTGTCTCCCATGTTGTTTAACGTCTACATGAAGCTGCTGGAGGAAGTTATCCAGAGTTTCGGGGTGCGGTATCACCTGTATGCAGATGATGTTCAACTCTGTCACTCCTTTCCACCTGCTACTATCCTTAGTAGCAGGTGGAAAGGAGTGACAGAGTTGAACAGGTCCTGAACTGGTGCTTGGCCACTGTGTCGGACTGGATGAGGGCGAACAAATTGAAATTGAATCCAGACAAGGCAGAGGCACTCCTGGTCATCGAAAGGCTGAACAGGGCATAGGGTTACAGCCTGTGTTGGATGGGGTTATACTCCCCCTGAAGATGCAGGTTCGCAGTCTGGATGTGATCCTGGACTCATCGCTGAGCCTGGAACACCAGGTCTCGGCGGTGACCAGGGGATCATTCGCACAGTTAAAACTTGTGCACCAGCTGCGCCTGTACCTTAGGAAGTCTGACTTGGCCACAGTAGTCCACGCTCTGGTTACATCCCGAATAGATTACCGCAACACTCTCTACATGGGGCTGTCTTTGAAGATTGTTCAGAAGCTTCAACTGGTCCAATGGATAGCAGCCAGGTTGATAACAGGAGCGGCACTCAGGGAGTGCACAACCCCTCTGTTGCGCCAGCTCCACTGGCTGCCAATCTGCTACCGGGCACAATTCAATGTTCTGGCTTTAGCCTTTAAAGCCCTAAATGGTTCTGGTCCAACCCTCGAGATGTTTAAGATCATTTGGAGAGGCCCTGCTCTTGGTCCCGCCCTTTTCGTAGCGATTGACGGAGATGAGAGACAGGGCCTTCTCAGTGGTGGCTCCTCAGCTTTGGAGCACTCTTCCTAATGACAACAGATCTGCCCCATCCCTCCTGACATTTCGTAAGAAAGTTAAGACCTGGCTGTTTGACCAGGCATTTGCAGATGAAGCGTAATTACTTAAATTGAGACCTAAGGAACAATGATGAAGAAACAGAAATCGAGTCTAATAATGAGATGCTAAGATTGTATTTTTAAATTTTAATTGCTAAATTTGTGTTTATATGGTTGTTTTATTAATTGTTGATGTATTTTATCTGTGGGTAGTTCTTGCCGTGTGTACACTGCCTCGAGTCGCCTTCGGGCTGCGGAATAAAAATATAGTAAATACATAATAAATAAATATCTCATTTGATGTAAGATGAAGATGACTTATTTTGTGTTTTTTGCAAACACTATGTAAGTTTGTTGCACTGCTTGTTTTTGTATGCAACATTGCATGTTTAGATTTCATCTCTGCTGAGTAAAGAGTAAAGATTTTTCTGTTCACTTTTACTCTTGTCTGTGAGTCTATTGCATTTGGACTTTGGGTGCTGGAACGCTGGGTAAAAATGCTGTTGCATAACAAAGGTCAGTACATTTATATCTTTCTTTATTCATACAAAATATTTATCTGTAGATTAGTTCTGTTTTTTTAAAAGGCTATGAATGGTTTCAAGTGTTCAACATGCTTATACTAAATCCACATACATGCTTGGTGTTCCTTATACCTGAATAGCAGATATGTTATTCCAGTCTTGCAGTGAGTTAATCTGGTAGAAATACATCCCACATATTGTGTACATGCTTAAAACATATAATCTAAGAAGGTACTAAAAGGAAGGAATAAATTGCCAGGGGACAAAATAGCTCTGGAGAGTTTTGAAACATACTAGAAAAGAATGCAGGAAACGTTGCATAAAATCAGGAGAGAAAAAGCAATGGAGGGAAAGAACACAGAAGGGAAATGAGAAAAAAAATATCAGAGCTAAATTAATATATACCCAAGAGAAAAACTGGCCATCTGGCAATATATACAATATTGCTGTTTTTTTTAATAGAAAAGAGAAAAAGTATTTTCTAGTACATGAAAAACAAATTATCAGATGAACAAGCAAAAACTAATAAACATGTATTAGATTGAAACCAAATATTTATAATGGAATTCACATTCAAATCATTTTAGAATATGATATCACTTTCACACTGAAGATAATTATGTGTCCATAGTTTTAAAAAACAAATGTGTTCATAATATTAAATATTATGGCCAATGAACTTGTTATTATTGACTTTGTACTGTTGAATGACTCAAAGCTGCAGATTTTACATTAGAATATATATATATATATATATATATATATATATATATATATATATATATATATGAGATGAGAAATGAAAATACTGAGTAACTGAAACAGAGAGCAAAAGAAATGCCCAAAGGAGATTATGTACAACTATCCTGGTAATACTTACAATAATGTTCAAATTGGGAAGCTGAGACTATAGTGTCATGCCTAAGACTGCCTACTGAGCTTGTGCACTATAAGATTGGGATTTGACTGTTTTGTCATTTAGCTTCTGCGGCTCTCCAACAAAAACAACAACAGTAATCACTTTGTAGCTCACTCTCTTAGTTGTTACATCTGTCCAATAAAAACAACAATAATTTTAAAAATAGTAATTTTTCCATAATTGTGCTATTCTATCCTACCAGAGAAGCCAACAGGATCGAGAGTTAATTGCACCATTCTAGGGGTTGTTGGAGTACAGTTTTTAACATTCCTCACTATTGGCTATGCAGATTTGGACTGATGGGACTTGAAGTCCAACAACATTTGGAAGAACACAAATTGTCTGAGTGCCTTAACCTTAAAACTCTTTAAGAAGTGTACAGATGGACTTCAATTCAACACTGCAACAACATAAAAACAGCACTAATATTTAGGTACACATCCAGTGAAAATTGGGAAGTTTAGACTAAGTATAACCCAACTCTCTTTATATATAACTAGCTGACCCATGCACGCGTTGCTGTGCCATATGCCATTCTCTCTCTCTGTATCTCTCTCTGTATCTCTTTCTCTCTCTCTCTGTATCTCTCTCTCTGTCTATATCTCTCTGTCTCTCTATGTCTCTCTCTCTACCTCGCTATCACTCTCTCTCTGTCTATCTCTCTCTATCACTACCTCTCTTTCTACCTCTCTCTATATATCACTCTCTCTACCTCTCTCTCTCTCTACCTCTCTCTCTGTCTACCTCTCTCTCTGTCTATCTCTCTCTATCACTCTCTCTCTACCTCTCTATATATCACTCTCTCTTTCTCTCTACCTCTCTCTCTGTCTATCTCTCTCTCACTCCCTCTCTCACCCTCTCTCTCTCTGTCTATCTCTTTCTATCACTCTCTCTCTACCTCTTTCTCTATATCTCTCTCTTTCTCTCTACCTCTCTCTACCTCTCTCTATCACTCTCTCTCTCTACGCCTCTCTCTCTACGCCTCTCTCTATCACTCTCTATCTATCAGTCTCTCTACCACTCTCTCTACCCCCCCTCTCTCTATCACTCTCTCTCTACCTCTCTCTCACACACTCTCTATCACTCTCTCACTCTCTCTCTCTACCCCCCTCTCTCCCTCTCTCCCTCTACCACTCTCTCTATCACTCTCTCTATCTCTCTCTATCACTCTCTCTACCACTCTCTCTATCACTCTCTCTCTCTACCTCTCTCTCTCTGTCTATGTTTCTCTATCACTCTCTCTCTACCTCTCTCTCTGTCACTCTCTCTACCTCTCTCTCTCAACCTCTCTCTTTCTATCACTCTCTCTACCTCTCTATCACTCTCTATCACTCTCTCTCTCTTTCATGCTCTCTCTCTCTCTCACGCTCTCTCTCTCTCTCTCTCTCTCTCTCTCTCTCTCTCTCTAACAGTCTCTCTCTCTGTTTCTCTCGCTCTCTGTCTGGCCAGCCCACCTCCCCCCCCCCCCCCCGGTCGCTGCATCCTCTCCCCCTGAAAGGCCCTGGCGTTGTTTATCTCCTCGGCCCCTCCTCTTTCTGTGGACTCCCGGTCTTCCTTCCCCAGGGCCCAAAAGGCCCTCGGCTGCCCTGGGATGCGCCTGGAAAAAGGAAGGATCTGGCTGGCTACTAACTTTTTCCAGGCGCTTCCCAGGGCAGCCGAGGGCCTTCTGTAGCTTGAAAGGGTACTGGGAAATGTAGTCTTTGCGGGTGTGCTTTGTTTTTTTTTGAGAGGGCGCATGCGCAGTGGCCGTGTTTTGGTGAAATGGATCCTGGGAAGTGTAGTTTAGCATTGCAGGAGGGAAGTTTGGACGTTTGGAGGGAAGATGGTGCTGGCGAAGCGTGTGAGGGATGGTTGGGTTGAAGGTAAGGGAAGTGTGTGAGTGTCTGGTGTTGCGTGGGAGTTGGAATGCATGGTAGTGTGGTTGTTGTGTATGTGTAGTCGGTGTAATTTTGTGTGGGTTTGTGTAGGGGGAATGGGTGAAGTGTAGTTGTTGTGTGCTGGTCGCATAGCGTGGATGGGGCGTGTGTGTGGATTGTACAGTGCGGGAAGGAGGAGAGGAGAAGTGTGTAGTGGTGATGGAATTGTGGGTTGAATGTGGTAAGACTTGGGAAGCGGCGTGTGTGTGTGTTGGGAAGTGTGCTGGGGTTTGGATGCCATGTGCGCGGGAGGGAGGGTGTGTGGGGAAGTGCTTTCGGCAGACTTGGGAAGCGGCGTGTGTGTGTGTTGGGAAGTGTGCTGGGGTTTGGATGCCATGTGCGCGGGAGGGAGGGTGTGTGGGGAAGTGCTTTCGGCAGACTTGAGAAGCGGCGTGTGTGTGTGTTGGGAAGTGTGCTGGGGTTTGTCATCCTTGTGCGCGGGAGGGTGTGTGGGGAAGTGCTTTCGGCAGACTTGGGAAGCGGCGTGTGTGTGTGTTGGGAAGTGTGCTGGGGTTTGGATGCCATGTGCGCAGGAGGGAGGGTGTGTGGGGAAGTGCTTTCGGCAGACTTGGGAAGCGGCGTGTGTGTGTGTGTGTTGGGAAGTGTGCTGGGCTTTGGATGCCATGTGCGCGGGAGGGAGGGTGTGTGGGGAAGTGCTTTCGGCAGACTTGGGAAGCGACGTGTGTGTGTGTTGGGAAGTGTGTTGGGGTTTGGATGCCATGTGCGCGGGAGGGAGGGTGTGTGGGGAAGTGCTTTCGGCAGACTTGGGAAGCGGCGTGTGTGTGTTGGGAAGTGTGCTGGGGTTTGGATGCCATGTGCGCGGGAGGGAGGGTGTGTGGGGAAGTGCTTTCGGCAGACTTGGGAAGCAGCGTGCGTCTGTTTGGGGAAGTGTGCGAGCTTTCCGGAGAGGCTTGTGCGAACATTCTAATCCTTCGCTCTGGCAGCGGAGAGGGCCGGATGGGAATGCCGTTGTCCGTTTTTGGGGGTCAGGTTTTGGGGGTGTTGCGAGGTCCCTAGTGCCTTGTTTTTTGGCGCTATAGGTACCAGGTGGTATGTTGTGGAAGGTTGTCGAGTTGTGTTTTTTCTGCGATGGGAAGTTGCTTTGTCTATATCAGTCTTTCCACGTATGCAAACATTTTATATATAGAGATAAAGACCTAAACATTAGGAAGAACTTACTGAAGGTTAAGAGCTGTTCAACAGTGGAATATGCTGCCTTGTTGAAAGTGCTTTGATGGTGTGTTCCTGCATGCCAGGAGATTGGACAGGAAAACCCTTGATATCTCTTCCAATTCCAGAATTCTGTGAAAAGAGACTTTAAGGGAGGAATTGATGAACTGAATGAAGTTATAGCCAGAAAAGGGGGAAATCTGAGTTATAAAAATATGAAAAGCACCATTGTTTGAATCTAATGGAGCATTTGGAACAGGGGAAAAAAGTATTCCTGATTTATACTAATTTTGCTGCTGAAGCCCTCTCTATCACATCCCTAGGTTTTGATCAGGCACCCAAACTGGGGAGAAGAAAGATTCATTCCATGAGTAGAAGTTTTCTAACATTGTGCTAGTTCCAAGCAACCTATTGATTAGCAGATCAGAATTGGAGACATATACATTTTCATTTTAATATAATATCTTGTCTTCCACTTCAGAAGGACTACTGCTAAGTTGTAACCCAATTGATTTGCACTCTGCAGGGAGACCAAATTTTCTATGACTAAAATTGGCATTTTATTCAGATAATCATACAACAAATAGAATATAAGTCCTAGATAATTTCAAGTGATTTAATGTTTTAGAGTATTTTCAAAATATAGAATACCATGTGAAAATTCCAATATTCCAATAAGTCGTACAGAAAACAAAGTAGTGAGCCAAACCCCATTATTGTGTGGCTATAGTCAATTGATCCAATCATTGTGTGAACCATCAGTTTTCCTTCAGACAGTTTACCAAATAATGGGCCCACTTGACCATTGACATGTGATTAGAATGGCATAATGGAAAAAGTAGAGTGTGTTCATTGACTTCTGATATTCCATTAATCCTTCAGCCTCTCATGTATTATATGTGGAACTGCTACAAGTTCTTTTTATAATTTATCCTATCACTTAATTTTAAACCCTGATTTCACAGAGTTTAAATCCTCATAGGGAGCCTTGATTTGTCTTCCTGCTGTAGACATTCAGCTCCACATTTGGACAGTTAGGAAAATAAGTAATGTGGATAAAATGTGAGACAGTGGGACATGAAAGCTTATCCTTGCTTCTCTGAGCCCCCACCATACACACATACCATGTAGTCCTGAAGTACATTGGAATATAATTATCTCAGAAAATCCTCAGACAGCAAACTCTCCTGGTGCTTCTAATGAAAATGTAAACTCTACAATGTCCTAGAATGCAGCCATAGTGGTTAAAGTAGAATCATAGTAGTATAGTGATGTAGTATGGCAGTACCCCTGATGGGTGGACTTATGACTTGAAAGTAGATATCTCAAGTTAGTACAGCACATGAATTCTGTAGAACAATTGAGGAATTATTCAAGAAATTATAAATACAAAACTGATGGAGAAAGCACAGCAGAAAGTATCCTTGGGTGATGTTGTTTCCAAGTTGCGGTTCTTTCTGCGTTGACGTTTCTACCTCTTAAAATTATTCTGCTAAAACATTGAGCTAATCTCAACACTGTTAGGTGCTATAAAGTTGTTCACACCATGTCCTATAAATCTGATTGGTTGCAAAAATGTGATTTCTGATGCATCTATTTAAATTTACAGTTCATCAATTCCTTACTTATTTCAATGCTTCCTTGAAAAAATTTCATGACAGCATGCAATAGTATACTGTACAATCTAAAGCTGATGAAGAGTTGAAACCCCAACATTTGAGGAGCAGCAAGCTGAAGATGGCTGTAATATATTATTAAGCAAACAATTATATGAATGAAATGTGAAATGTATCTTTGTTATTTCAAGTAGAAATTAATTGTTATTTAAGTAAAATGTTTTCCCTTTTCAAAAAGAAAATGAGGCTTATTCCATGATATTTCCAGAATAAAGCTTCAAAAATACGCCCAGCATGATCATATGTAAGCAGGGAATTCTTTGTGTTAGTTTGTTTTTGAGTTCAATAGTGAAATGTGGAGAAATCATCCTCTTCTATTTCTACTATTATGAAGAAGAAAAGAATAGCCTATAAACTATGGGGAGCTCTTACATCCTGGGGAGACTAGTTGAATTCATATATAGCACAAAAAGGGATTCTGGTAACATTTTCACTAAATTGATTTACTGTTAATGAGAAATTTGCTTGCAAGCTTATTGAGCTGGTCGATAAGAGAAGGAGGTTAAGAACCAGGAATCTGTTGTCAGGTAACCTTACCACAAAAAATATGGGTGGAGGATTATCAGATGTCCAAAATGTGCCTAACCCTTTTTTAATGCATAGTGTTCTATTACAATACTTCTCAAAGTGGTGGTTCATATTTAGGTGCTGGTCCATGAGTCATCGGATGTCAATCCCTGGAGAATTTCAGGAAATGGGTGGAACAAAGGTCACCCCAAATATTGTATCAGTCCATTGATAGGAAAATATGGTGGTACTCCACATCAGATTATTCTTGACAGATTGACTGGGATATTTCCACATTACAGACTCTACACGTATGAATCAACACTGAGACCATGTGTGAAATGCTTTTTACTACCTTCAGAGGATAATGACCTGCTAAAATTGCTTTGCTTCAGCTCTACAGAGTTGAATAGCTAAATGATACCGCTAGATAAAATCAAAAGAACAAAGCAAAGAATATTGCTATGAAAGGCAAGCAGATAACAAAGATAGTAATTATTAGATGTAAATTATACAAGAGGTGTGTGCGTAATAAAATTTTTGATGCTTGCAAAATATTATTTTTGCCAGGCAATTTCCTTTAATGTCTGGGAGAACTGTAGGAGAAATGGTTCCTTGTATTGCTCTTTGTTTTCCAGCCATAAAAACAGTGAATGGGAGCAACTTCTTCCCCTCCTTTTTGTTTCAAGAATAATTGTTTTATAAACTAATTGATCACAGAGTAGACGGCTATAGACTGCAACTCCCATGATCAGATGGAAGAAGCTGGGGTCACGAGAGTAAGATGGGAGGGAGGTTCAGCTACCTCATTACCAAAGCAGCAAGTAAAAGAGCAAGGAGGGAAAGAAATCATGCATCAGCCCTGCACACCGGATTCCCTTCACATCCCTGGGAATTTTTCCCTCTTCAAGCAAAGGTGATAACAATGTTGCAGTTTATCCCTAGCTGTGCGTACTGCTGGAGCAGGGGGGACAGAGGCACTCAGCCTTGCAGTTTCTGCCTCTGAAGAAACAGAAGTGTGCTGTTCTGATGAAATCACGTTTTCAGCACCATGGACAGGGATTCAATGCCTTGAGTGCCAGCAAGGATGGATTTCACTGATCCTGCAGTTCAACCTTGGGCTTCAGACAACTAGAGGGGAAAGGACCCCATGCCTTTTCTAAGAAACGTAAGCTCCTGCTTCTATCACAACTGCCTGTGTTTTTGTGTGTCTGTGTGCAGGGGGGTATTTTTGCATAACAGCTGGGGGTGCTCAGTGTTACTGTTGTCATTCCTGTTTTTCAATCTGAAATCCATCCTGAATTTCTCCCCTCAAAAGAATGTCTCAGTCCTTTGGTTCCTGATTATTTTGAAGGGAGTGCATTTCCTCTCATGGGAAAAGAATTTGGTGATCTCTTTGTCTGAATAAAGATATTCTAACTTTCAGACAGAGCGATGCAAAATGCAACCCAAAGTAATTTCACTCTTCCTCACAATGCTTGGAAGTTTCCCTGCTTCTGCTGTGTGGGCTTCCACTTTTAAAATATTTTTATCTGAGCATACTGAATAAGACAAAAAGCTGCAGCAGTAGCCCCACTCCCCTTTAACCACTGTAAAGACCAGTTCTTTAAATGTTTGTTTTATTGCTGTTTCACTTCAAGATTTAGAAAACGTCACACTGTGTTTACTAGTTTCTTTTAAAAATATATATATCAAAGTATGGTTTCCAGAACTGTCATCTCTTTTTCCTGAATATTTAGAATATTTAGGGAGTCTGATATAATGCCAAAAGTGTGCTGCCATCTACTGGAAAATGTCATTTCTGTGCCTATTATTCAGAGTAGAATGTATGAATAACCATGATTTCAATGATATATATTATTCTTATGACTGACATGCATAGAAGATGGATATTTTCCAAAGATTTTCCCCATCTCCAAAGGATAGTTAGAGCTGGACCTCAATTTGTGTATATATTAACTTTATTTTTAGATCATATTAATATATTAGTTTAACTAACGTGTTATTTAAGGGACAGAAAGGGATGTTTGTATTATCCTTTATATTACAGACCTATAAACTTTCCATTTGCAGCAAAGAAAGTGATACATAGTATGCTTTTAAAATGTCATTTGAATTTCAAATTTGGGCTTTGGAGGGGGGGTTGAGTTCAAAAATTTAGAACAAAGCACTAAAAGCTTTTGAAGAGATCGATAAGGTTCAAAATAGCAGTAAAATGAAACAATATGATGTACTTACAAGAATTACTTTTAGAATTCCTTTAGAAAGGAATATTCCCAAGTGGGATCCCTTTCTTTAAATTCTTGGATCAATTTTTCTCTTGTCAAAAGAAAACAAAAGACAAGGGTGGGGGCAATGAAAATGAAAGAAATGTGCAATCAACAGAGGGCCCAGCAGAAGGATGTAAAGTACTGTCAGCACAGATGAGTTTTAAAGAGTTTTTCAAGAACCACTTTCACAATATTTTTCTAGAATTAGTTGTCAATATAGCACATAAGCAGAAATATACAAATACCTTTCCTTGAATGAGCTCAACCATTCATTATCCTCACAAGGATCCTGTTATTGGGTGACTTACATGGTCACCCAATAAACCTGATTTTGCTGGTAAATTTATTGTTTGTTTTAGAGGTGCCTATGCAGAATATTAATTGACACGCCCCTTTTGATATTAATGACACCTTTAGTGTGGACTCCTTCTGTGCTGATATGATTATTCATGGGAAATTATGAAGACCTACAAGAATGCTGTGGCTTCTGGGATATGTTGTAATTATACCTATTATTTTAGGAATTTCCATAAGTCAATTGCGGCAAACCTCTGCAAGCTTCAGTTACATGTATATGCATAATATACATACTTTTCATTTAATTCAAAGCACATTATACATTTCTGCTTTAGGTTTTTAAAGATTTGGTGGTAATATCAGTGGTGGGGGAAAAGATTTAGAAATGGGCAGATGTATTGTAGACTAGAAAGTTTGAAGCATCTTTGTATAATGTGAACACAACTACTGAACTTCAGCTGGTATCAAATACCACTGAAATATGTAATCAATAGGTTCATGATATTTTTATTATAGAAATGGTATAGATTAATTTGTATGTACTATGTTATTTCCTGTAGAATTTGTTAACTTCAAGTTAATGAAGATGAAGCAACCATGTGTTGCTCTTTGCTGTTGTAAACTGCAATCAAGTCAACTTTTACTTATGGTGATATCAGGTCTTGCAGAGTCATGGCTATGGCTTCCTTGACTGAGTCTCTCCATCTGGAATGATATTTTTCCTCTTTTCTCACTGCCTACTACCATAGCAAGTATTCTTGTCTTTTCTAATGAGTTGCCATATAGCTTCTCATTATATGGTAAGAAGATGACAGCCTCAGTTTAGTCATCTTGGTTTATAGGGAGAGATCAGCCTTGTTTTGCTTTGAGACCCATAAATGTATTTTTAGCTGTCTATGGTGTGTGTGTGTAGAATTCTTTTATAGCACCATATTTCAAATGAGTTCCTATCAGCTTTCTTTACACTTCAGGATCTTGTCCAGAGTTTCCCTTTCAAGTTCTTGTTGTCTTCTGATTTCTTAACTATGGTCTCCATTCTGATTAATAACTGAGCATTTCAATGTCTTCTTTGTATATTTGATCATGATTTTTGTTTTCTTAATTTTCAACTCTGAACCTACTTTTGCACTTTCCTCCTTGACTTTCTTTAGTAATTTTTCCAAGTCTTAGCTAATTTTTGTTGGTAGTATAGTGTCATCTGCATATATTAAATGTAGATGTTCCTTTTAATTTTCTCTCCTCCTTTCTCCAAAAGTAATCCTTTGCACATGATATGTTCAGCATACAAGTTAAACAGATAGGGTGATAAAAGTTTAAACTAAGGGTTCCAGATCTTCATTCTCTATTTAATAGCCATACAATAACATAATTACGGAGTGATAGAATGACTGGAGACAAACACTGGAGATAAAAAGGTGGAAGAGCTCTTACTTTCCTTTTAGCTTTTACAGTTCCCCTGGGAACTCTTAAAGCTGTTTCATGTGGAGCTACTGTGTTTACTAGATTGTGAATTATTTTTTGATATTGTAATGCAACTCTTAACACACAGCTATAAGATCTGTGCTTTTACTGCATGGCAGAATGAAGTTGGACCAGATACCCCATGTGATATCTTCCAAATCTATGATTCTATGATTGTGCAAATAGTGTACTGGAAGGAATAACAATACCAAAGTACTAACAAACAGTTTTGATTGTCCACTCTTTCCTGGGGACTCAGGAGAGAGATTTGCATGCTGAGTTCTCACTGAAAAACAATGTGGTGTTTATTCAGTTATTTGAATGAATAGAAACTATTTTAATCTATCTTTTTTGTAGTGGGGTATAGTTCTATATTATACACATTTTTTGTTATTAGGGTTTTTTAAAACAGATTGGTGACTCATGTCATCTTTTTTGTAAAAAAGTATATATAATTTTATTATGTAATTTATGGTAATAATAATATAAAAACCCATTTTTTATTCTATAGAAGACAGCCCTCTTAAATGCTTTGGGATGCCACATTTTCACTGCTCTGAAACACAGGGAGTATTGAATGAAAATATTACAGCTTGGGAAGACGACAATGTTTTGTATTTGAGAGTTTAAACATGATATTTGACATGAAAAGTGTGTCACATTTCCTACTAATTAAGAACATTCCTACTAATTTGGAAGGAATGTTCAGCTGTTAACCAGTCAACATTGTTAGCTACCGAGAACTTGATGCAGTGATAAGCATTTCTTACTGCCTGATATTACCATAACTATGATACCAAAGTGGAATGACATATAGCAGCTTGATGGAAACTTCATAATTCAATAGTAGAGTAAGATCTTCAAGTGTGGCTAGGGAAAAGAAAAATCTCTTGTCTGTAAGCCTGGCAAGGCTTAACTAAACTGTAGATATACTGAGATTGGTGGACCAACTGAAGCTCAATGCAGACACTCCCATTTTGTGTAGCATAAACAAATCTGCTAGGTTCAGCCCTCCCGAGACATTTCCATATTCTCTTCATACTAAGATGATATTCTGAAAAGAATCACCTCCTATAACTATAGAGGTTCCCAATTTGAATTACAACTCTGATGTGCATTATTCCAGATTGTCTGGAGGAATTCCATGAGTAGAGCATACTCTCCTTTTCCAGAATGGTCAGCCTTTGTGTGCAATGGGCATATATAAAGTTCTCCTTCCTCACAAATTTACTTTACACAAAACAAAATACTTTCATTTGGTAAAAATAAAATTCTTGTATTCATCTATTGAGGCACTTGCTATGCAAAAAAAGTTTCTTAAAGTTTCAAATAAGAGTTGACCAACTAGTCACCTCACTGCAATTCTGATGAGTAATACCTTACTTCAGAATAATATGATTATTGATCTTTCTCCCCCTCTTCTCCCTCCCTCATATTTAGTATTCTCAAATATCAAACGAGACAGAACTGTATGGAAACTATGTGCATATATCTACCTTAAGGAAACTATAACATTACTTTAGCAGAATTTCCTTTTGTTTATTTCTTGCTGATCTCATTTATTTCTGCAATATCACAACACTGCATGAATAACACACTATTAAAGCCTAAATAATCCAGAATATTATTTTACATCTACTGTATATTTGTTTCACATTTTGCTCATTTTAGAACTAGTACATTTATAAGTAGTTCAAAAGGCTTTGGAAGAGAAAAGTAAAAAAATGAGGAAAATATGGTCATGTAAGTTCTATTTTAAATAAGTGTATGTGTGCAATAGAGAAACAACATGTAAGTTGTTGTACAATGTAAATTAAATGGAGGCAAACCTATGCTATTGCATAAGAGTAGCATAACCTTTTGATAGCCAAGAAGAAGCAGTGATCTGATACAATTATAAACTACAGAGAGTTCATTCATTCATTTTTTATATCCCACTTTTCTCTGGTTAAATTAAAATAATGTAAGACAATTTTATAAATCTATTTAAAAAGAATTAAAAAGGATTATGGTTAAAAGAGTTGAAATAATAATTACCAATTAAATATAAGAAATACTGCAGAGCACACTGCTTTACACATGGATGTATGTGCATACATGACTTCAAGTCACCTGCCAATTTATGGTGACCCCTTGAATTTCATGGGGTTTTCTTAGGTAAGGAATACTCAGTGGTGGTTTTGCCCATTCTTTCCTCTGAAATATAGCCAACACCAAATAGGATTCATTGGTGGTCCCCCATCTAAGTACTGACCAGGTTGACCCAAGATTAGATAGCATTTTTTAACCTTTAAAGTATTTAGGCTTACTGCTACATAGCTTAGATCTCAAAACCCTTCCTAAAGGAGAAGATATTCTCCAGCCAAAAGAAAGAAACTAGGGAGGGGTCAACTGGACCTCCCACAGAAGGGAGTTCTACAACTTGCAAGACAACACAGAGAAGGCTTCCATGCACTCCCCAAATATGCCTATGAAGGTGATGGAATCAAGAGGAAGCCCTCTCCTCCAGATGTAAAAACTTGAGTTGGCTTACATAGGGAGATATGGTTCTGCAGACAGTTTGGAATTAAACTATGGAAGGATTTAAAGATCAAAAGTTGGACTTTGAATTCATCCCAGACAAAGTCTAGGGTCCTCATCACATTGAGATCCTCAAACCGGGAGACAGTGGGGGCATCAATGGGGCAGTGGGGGAAACCATTGGGCAGTGTCCCTCTTCACCATCATCACACCCTTCCCCATCAGATGGGGGGAAATGTTGCTGCCCAGCTTCCCCCCATCCCCAATGCTCTCCCTGGCTTACCTAATGAGAACACGGATAGTCACTTGTGTTCTCAGGAGTCAGTCTTATGACACTTTCAGGACAGAGCCCTGCTGGAAGTAGCCCTGTGTCATGTGATGGGCTCCTGTGGGTTCCGTACTGGCTCCATCCTGGAAACCTCGTAGTATGGAGTATGAAGTGAAACTACAATGAGAGTTGGGAGTTGCTCCTCAGAAGTAAAAAGTACAAAAAGTAGGGAACGTATATCGTTTCAATACAGTGTATTCATAATATATTCCATAACATCTCGTTTAAAGTGGAGAGTTGTCGGATATGTAACCAAAAAATAACACTGCGCTTCAGAAATCCATCTGGACATGAATGGAACAAAGGTCACCCCAATAATAATCCGGGATAGAAGGGAAGATGTGGATACCCACACCTTCCCTTCTATCCCGGATTATTATTGAGAATTTGGATTTATTTGTATTAATATGCGATTTTCTTGGGATTTCTGAAGCGAAGTGTTATTTTTTGGTTACATATCCGACAACTCTCCACTTTAAATGAGATGTTATGGACATTCCCTACTTTTTGTACTTTTTACGTATGAAGTGAAACTACCCAGTGAAGTTGTTTCAGTATGAGAGTCATATGAGCTCTATACATAATCCTGGTCAACCATCTGGACACAAAATTTGATGAAGTTTCCATATAGTTTCCAAGTGTAGCCTCACACAAAATGTATTGTAATCCAAACAGTATGTAATCTAGGTATGAGACATGTTAGCCTGATCTGACTTCTCAAGAAATAGTCACAGCTGATGCAAAATTTTAATTGTTGAAATGTTTTCCTGGACAAAGCCAAAATAACACATTTCAAGCTATTGTATAAATGTCATTTCAAAGGGAAACTAAGAACTCTTTCATTTCAGAGTCAGATTTTGTATTGAGAAAGTGCTTCATTTTAGAAAGTGACAAATAGCCTTGCTTCTGAAAGTCTGAATAGTGATTACTTGTTTTGGAATTTCTTTACTTTAGGCCAAGAGTGGTCAACCTGTGACTGCCCAAATAATGTTTGAAACTAATTATTATGTATCACCAGATATGATGGACATATTCTAGTCCAAGAATACACTGGAGATTATTTCCCAAAAGTCAGAATTTAACCTTGTATGATGTCACATCATGATGTACATGTGCAAGATTCTCCTTTTGGCTACTCTAGCAGCAAAGCATGTTAAGGGCTGAATCAGGGAGTTTACTGTTCATCAAAACATTGTTCTCCATTGCCATGAAATGTCAATACACCATTCCTAGAAAAGCAGCCTCTTAATTGCCCTGTCTGATGAGATTGATTACTAGCAGTGTTCATAAAATATGCAAATACAGTATAATTTAAATGCAAAGTATCATTAAACAAAAATGTTAAGATAGGTGCAATCAAGCCCCAATTTCACTTTTAAAAAGAATGTATTATACACATGCATGATGCTATAGATATGAATAGGTCCCAAACCAATGGAGAGAAGAGCAAGAATTTAGAAACAAAGCTAGAAACATTAAATCATATTCATGCCCTTTTAATGACTGGTCTGGTTGCTCTCTTATTCTCCTGTTGCAATTCAAATGAATTTTGATGATGAGCATGAATGGATGATTAAATATTCTGCATGGAAGTGTTGACGTTAAGAATAACATATGATCCTATGACAACTAAGACAATAACAAGTACATTATGTCATAAGACTTCATAAACTACAATCTACTATATCACAGATACATAATTTGAAGGGCTGTGATGACTTTCTAGTCCAACCTCCTACCACCACATATTTTGGGATCTCTTCCTCCCCACTACAACTCAGAAGGGCTTCCTTATACCTGAGTGGCAAGCAGAGCAGGAAGTGGGTTTGAAAATTGGCTGCAACCCACTCTCTTCTATAGTTGGAAGTTTCTATTACAGAGAAAATCTTTATTGCCCCTATGAAGACAACATATAGTATTATACAGGTGCAGCCATGGAATCCTGATATCTACTAGGGCTTCGTTTCTTGTGGGTGGGTGTATTTAGGCCTACATGTTTCGTTTTATTGTGTGTTTAAGCCTTGTGTTTAATTTTATTGAGAAATATGTTTGGTTTTTCTTTGTTTTCACATGCTGCTACAAAACACATTGCATTTATCAGTGCAAAGTAGCTCTTATTCCTACCCAGTATTATTAATATTGAAACAAATCCATTATACAGTATGACAGTCTCTCTGACCTAGGAAATCCCAAGGAAGGCCTTTCTTTGGCATCTAAAATTCTCCATATTTTCTATGACAGGGGTGGGCACCTATGACTTTCCAGATGTTAGAAATAATTTGAATTTGTTCTAGTTAAGGTAGAAGTTGAAAGAATTGGGGAGGTGGAGCATCTACTTTATCCTAATGACTGCTTACTTGACAGAGAACATGTTTCTACATTACACAGTTATACATTTCCCATTGTTCCATCCTAAGGAATTCTAGAATTTATAATTTGACGAGGGGCATACAACCAAAACCTTGATAATAAACATTTATTTGTGTCTTGGGTTTTAGACCTGTTCTTAGAGTTATTTGGGGTGCTGATTCAGAAAATTGCATTGGATAGACCACATCAACACTAGTTTCTTAAATATGGATATCCTGTTTTTCTGGGAGATGACAGATGAAAGCTGGTATATGGCACATGTTCTGTATCTCAAAAACTAGAGCTGATAGTCAAAAACTGGTGCCATTTTTGGCACCAGCAGGTCAAACATGCCCAGAAACAGGTCAAACATTTGAGGCACCAAAATGTGTGTTTAGCAGTGATCTGTTGAAGTAAGAATAAGAATAAGAATAATATAATTTATTTATATTCTGCTCTATTGCCCCAAGAGGACTCAGAGCAGATTACAGGTACATATATGGCAAACATTCAATGCTGTTTACATTTGACAATTGACAGACACTACATAAACAGAAGCAAGGCTTCCCTCTTTTCAGCTCCAGCATCCACCTGTGCTCGGCTTGACCATGGGGAGAAACTGTTGTTTACTTTTTCACGCCAAGGCTTCTGTCATCTTTCCTAATTGGATTTTTGCCAACATGTTTTTTCAGGGCACCTTTTACAAAATGGTATCTATTAATCTTCTTAAATTATTGTTATTGAACTGCTAGGTGAGTAGAAGCTGGGTTGATGGCCAGGAGCTTACCTCAACCTGGGCTTGAACTGCCAATCTTCTGGTCAGCAGGATCTTCTATAGCAGGTGGTTTAAGCTGCTGTGCTAGCCCAGCCTCCATTGAGAGTAGAAAATTATCAGCAAGTCTAATAAAAATTATTTATATGAAAAACAAGGGCCAGCAAGTTCAATAGTAATATAATTATTTTGTTCATATTTAGAGATGCATACCATCAAAATGGTGATAATAAGTAATATAAATCCAGAATACTGGTTTGCAATGTTTTGTTTTACAATAGCTCTTTGATGTTTTACTTTCACCAATTTCTTTGTTTCCTAAAAGCTAACATGTTTTCATATAGCCTCTTTTTAAAATAGTAGCTCCAATATATATGTTATATGTTATTAAAATATAAATTCAAATCTGGAAGTTGGGCTGCTGCAAAAACAATCACAAGTGTATCTTTCAGTATTTTAGTATGCTTTGAAAAATATTGCTCAGAAATATTAACAGATCGCAAATGCAATTATGTTATGCATTATTTTACAAAAAATGGCCCCCTCGCTACGATTCCCCTGATTAAAACTGAAGTCAAAATTGATGATGAACAAATGCCAATCTGTTCCCCAAGTAAAGTCTTCTAGGTGCCCTTTACTTGGCCGGAACATAGTAAGAAACTTACAGGCAAAGGTTTATTAGATAGCAAAGGGAATTTAATTATTCTGTTTACTCGAATTTGACACTCACCTTTTTTGGCTAAATCACCTCGCCAAAATAATAATAATAATAATAATAATTATTATTATTATTTGAAATACAACAAGATTAATACACAGCCAACAAATCTCCTGGTCATTGTAATGGATCACACGTTGGACACTTCCCAAGTGTCTAGGACTATGTGATGTATCAGCGAATAATGTGTGCAGATCCCAGTAGAGTGGCCTTTTGCAGCTGACAGATGGTAATTTTGTCAGTGCCTATTGTGTTAAAGTGCAGGCCAAGATCTTTAGGCACTGCACCCAGTATGCCGATCACCACTGGGATCACCTAGATTGGCTTCTGCCAGAGTCTTTTCCAGTTGTTTCTCTTCAATCCTGCTGTCACCTGGGATTGCAAAATTGAATCACAATTAGAACCTTAACTCCTCCTAGAGTCTAACTAACAAAATACTTTCTTTGCTGGAACGCATTGAAGCTTAAAACTTATCCGATTTCTTCTTGACTACTTTCAAGAACATCAATATTTATTATTTATTATTTATTTACAGTATTTCTATTCTGCTCTTCTCACCCAGCAGAGGACTCAGGGTGGATTACAATGTACAATGTACATATACATGACAAACATTCAATGCCATAGACATCTGGATTTATTGTATGCATAATACCTTATATTTGAGTCTTTATCCTTAACATCTTGGACATAAGAAACATTGCAGATTTCTAAGACACCTTGACTCCATAAAAATCTCAGCAGCAGAGAGAATTACTGGGTAATAAAGGGGCCTTTAAGATTCTGCCTTGGCGGGGGAGGGGGGGTTTCTAAAATAGGCTGGGTCTAACTAAGATTCTTCCCTATGGAAAACTTTACAAGAGGAACTGTTATTTTGGAAGAATTTCCCTTGTTAGAAGACATTTCAGAGTAATGTATGTCAGGCTGCACTTCCCATCATCCCCAGGACAAGGTCATGGGTAATGCTTTCTAAGTATGCTGACAACTCTGTTCCTATAAATGCATTGAAGGAAGGCTGATCCAATCTAATTTCCACTGATTAGTAATAGACTTGATATCATAATTGCTATTACAACCTCAGGATTTCACTAGAATGTAAACTGACATCTCATCTTCTGTCACACTTAACAATAAGTGAACAGTCATCTCCATTTTATATGAAGTTTCAGATATTTATAGGGATTTCTCACTGAGGAAATCTGTATAATAGCTGGCTTTTTGCAAGATTCTGTTTTAAAAGGTGGCATTAGCTCTCTGTTAAGAATAAAGCTCAAATGTAGGAATCTATTATTGAGATTAATGACTTCAGCAAGGTGGCATGGTTTATAAATCAATCTCACATTTCCGGTTTTCAAACAATATATTACAAAATTGCTGAGAACTTGGGAAAGACTGTGGTCATAAATTATTGATCTGTGCCCTTCTATCAACAGCATTTAATTGCTACTGGAATTATTCCAAGTAGTATTGAATTATTGACCACACAATTTATTGTGGTGATTTCCACTGTGTGTGTCACTGAAGGTGTCATCCAAAACAAAAACTAGCATCCTGTTCAATATTTATGAGATTGCAAACCTTTGGGATTTACATTTACAGTAGTGAATGTTTGAATATGACCTCAAAAAGCTACCAATTATGGCAAGAAGTATCCAAGCTGAAGGATTTCTGAGGGGTTGCAAATTCGTTTACAGGGAAACAGTGACTGCAATAGTTTGGAATGAGCTATCCATGGGGTTGAGCTCTATTGCCCCCATGCAGAAAATTCCCACTTTGGTATTTTCAGGCCTGTTGGTTGATTCTCAGACCTTCAACAAAGTCCACTCACATACTTCAAAGCTTCAAACCCTCATCTGCCCACTCTGACCTTTTCGGACTAAAGCTTGGTTGAAAGTGATAAGCAGACTTTACATTACTGCTAGTGCAGCCCACAAAAGAGATGTGGGAGAAAACAAAATGCCCAGCCTGGCAGAACATGTACACATCAGGCCATTGAGAGTCACATATACACTGCCAGAAGTAAGCCAGCTTACTTGTCTGAACACATCTGTCACTACATCCCACCTCGTAACTTAAGATCATCCGGGGAGGCCCTGCTCTCGCTTCTGCCAGCAACTCAACTGCAGCTGGCGGGGACAAGAGACAGGGCCTTCTCGGCTATGGCCCCCCGCCTGTGGAATGCACTTCCAAGCAAAATACAATAGACCCCATCACTCCTAGTTTTCAAGAATAAAGTAAAATCGTGGTTGTGGGACCAGGCCTTTGCACAGTAACTGCAGCACTTTACTTGCAACTTTAAAAATAATTGGATAGCTGATGTTTTAATGCTGATGTTTTAATCCTGTTGTATTAGTGTTTTATTTTGTGTATTGTTGCCGGCATCTAATTGTGCCTTGTAAGCTGCCCTGAGTCGTCGTCCCCCGGGGGGGGGGGGGTTGAGAAGGGCGGGGTAGAAATATAGTAAATAAATAGAAGCAACTCCCCCATTGGGTTGTTGTGAGTTTTTCGGGCTGTATGGTCATGTTCCAAAAAGATGCACAATGTTTGGACAGTCACCTACTAAATTGGTTAAAAATGTTGAAGGGTAATAAGAAAAGCATTTTAATTCTATTCTGTTGCAGTACATTTTACTTCCAGAAATATTTTCTGGAAAGGCACAATAGAGGTGAAAAATTAGGAGAGAATGCTGCTGGAACATGGACATACAATCTGAAAAACTCACAGAAACCCAGTGATTCTGGCCATGAAAACCTTCAACAATTCTCTCACTGGTCTCTCACATCAATAGCAATACTATCTCCTTGTCCTTCAGCAGTCCTAAGTGTGTGGTAGCTGGGTTTCCTCACAGATAATTATTTAAGAGCCATCAAGAATCTGAAGGTGTATGAAAATTAGGAATATGGAATATTAGGAATATTTGAAATTTGTACCTCAATATATACATAATTAAGAACATAAGAACATAAGAAGAGCCATGCTGAATCGGGCCTCAGCCCATCTAGTCCAGCATTCTGTGTCACACAGTGGCCCACCAGTTGTACACAGGGATCTCTAGCAGAAAGGAGGGCAAAACCCTCACCTGCTCCCGACCCCCCACAACCAGTACCCGGGGTGACTGGATGACTGGAGCCCATGTCACAGTTGTGGTGGTCGTGGGCTCTTGCTATTATGCTCCAACATTATGCTTGCTAGAATTCTGTGGGTGCATTACATCTTCATAAATAGACTCGGAAGTAAAATTGTACACTTGCGTAATATCTGTATTTTAGTAGAGGCCTGCTGTTATGTTACTATATTGCAGAGTCAGCAATGAGCCTCTGTATGTGGTGTGATTTGTGTGCAATGTGCATTATTTCCTGATGCATATAGATGCACAATGTGTATTGGTGCAAAATGTGCACTGACACATAATGCACATCAATGCACAATGTGCACTGATGAGCGTTGTGCACCAATGTGCATTGGGCCTTTACTTTATAATATATAACAGCAGTCTTTTATTGGATATGGATGTCAAGTAACTGTTCAACCCTTTACTGAATTGGAATGAAATTGCCTTACTGAATTGTGAAGATGCATAAAAAGCCACCAGCAAGTGCCCTACTGTGTTGGTGTGTAATGCACATTGGTGTACAATTTGTCTCAATGCACATCATGTAGTGGTATGCATTGCACAGTGATGCATAGAGAGTACCAATGCACATCACACAATAATGTGCAAAGCACACTAATGTGCATAGAGCACCAATGAACATCATGCACCATCTGAGAATCTCTGCTATGTAACCAAATATACGTAAAGTTGCAGAACGTAAAATGTAGGATTCTGGCTGCTATTTAAAAAACAAACAAAACTGTCACAAAGAGCAATTCAACTGTGAAAAGGG
This sequence comes from Anolis apletophallus, assembly GCA_030556195.1. Lineage (NCBI taxonomy): Eukaryota > Metazoa > Chordata > Lepidosauria > Squamata > Anolidae > Anolis > Anolis apletophallus. The sequence continues at coordinate 77,562,844 of JARBWK010000001.1, forward strand.
GTTGGGAGCATGAATAATTTGTTCACCCAAACTGACAACATTAAAATTAACCAACACTTGAATCAGAACAAATATTTATTGCCAGTTAGGATATTAGGTATCTTGTAAATCCTTGTAAAGCATGCTATGGCAAGAAACAGTTTATAAAAAGTTTATAGTTTTTAAATAATGAATGCAACCCATATGCAATTACTCACATTTAATTCCCACTGATTTCAGTGGAAGGGTTGAGGACTTCTTCTAATTGTCACTGCTAAAATCAATGGGGAATGAATGTGTTTCACCATGTCCTGATCATGCCCAAGTTAAGCAATGCCTGTTCTTTCAAAATCTACCATATTTTGTTCATCTTTGTTCAGGCTTGAAAACCAGAGCTTCGCAAACATGCATCGGCGGCACACCACCCTCCGGGAGAAAGGGAGGAGGCAAGCCACCCGGGGTCCAGCCTACATGTTCAACGAGAAAGGCACCAGCCTGACAGCTGAGGAGGAACGCTTCTTGGATTCAGCAGAATATGGCAACATCCCGGTGGTGCGGAAAATGCTGGAGGAATCCAAGACATTGAACTTCAACTGTGTTGACTACATGGGACAAAATGCCCTGCAGCTGGCGGTAGGCAATGAACATCTGGAAGTCACCGAACTTCTTCTGAAGAAGGAGAATCTGGCTCGTGTTGGTGATGCCCTCTTGTTAGCCATCAGCAAAGGATATGTGCGTATTGTGGAAGCAATATTGAACCACCCGGCCTTTGCACAAGGACAACGTCTCACACTCAGTCCCCTTGAGCAAGAGTTACGGGATGATGATTTTTACGCTTACGATGAAGATGGAACACGCTTTTCCCATGACATTACTCCAATCATACTTGCTGCTCATTGCCAGGAATATGAAATTGTTCATATACTGCTGATGAAAGGGGCACGGATAGAGAGGCCCCATGATTATTTCTGTAAGTGTAATGAATGCATTGAGAAGCAAAGGAAAGACTCATTTAGTCATTCACGATCAAGAATGAACGCTTACAAAGGATTAGCAAGTGCCGCTTATTTGTCTCTTTCTAGTGAAGACCCTGTTCTTACTGCTTTAGAATTAAGCAATGAACTGGCAAGACTAGCCAACATTGAGACAGAATTTAAGGTAATACACACTGATTTTTTCTCCTCACACCTACAGTTTTCTACTTGATTATTTTATTTAGAAAATCTGATTGCATTTTAGAGTTCTGAAGGAAATTAAGACTGAACTAGACCACATGTTTATTATATGTATTTAACTATTTTTCAACAGAAGCAGGATTGAGATTGTGTTGAGCAAAAGGTAGGTGGATTAATCTTTTCTTAACATGGCCCAGCAAATTAAAATTCAACCTTGGAGAGAATCTGGTAATACTGACAGTGGAAGAGTTCTCCCTGAAGCAAATAGCATAGGAAGTAGAGAATGGAGAAATATGGTTGAGCCCCCTCTTCTACAAGTCATAGTCATTTTCTTGACTAGGCCCCCTACCAGCAAATTAGCTGGTGAATCAGACACTTGAAATGCATACACACAGGTATCACACAGATATCTTAAATTCATACTAGAAGTTTCTATCAAGAAATTCAATTTCAATCTAACCTGCTGTGATCACAGTTTTGGCTCAAGGCAACCTTCACCTTTGAAATTGATCTGGCAGAGCTGCCTGGCATTTACATCACTTTTTCCCAGGAAATTGTGTACAATATTTTCATTTTGGTGCTTCATGGATGGAACACTTTTGGTGACGTAAGTTTGCATAATCAGTTGTTAAATAAGCATAGGGGTGGTGTTTTTTTTGCTCTGTTGGTCAAAGAGGTATTTTGTACCTGCTTTCAAAAACGTTTTACCCTAGCTGTGCAACAGCCTCCAGATAGTTTCCAATCCCAAAGCAAATGACCACAAATTGGATAAAAGGAATTGGAGGGGGTTGGGTCCAGGAAGGTGTAGCTATCACCATCCCAGTCATTGTTACTGTTTTTGGCATCCACCATCAAAAGTACAAGGCTGCAATGGCTGTAAATGTCATCTGATTTTGAAAGCTAAGCACAGTCAGAGTGATATAATATTTGAATGAGAGACCCCAAGGGAGTGTTGGGGATCTTCAAGTAGGGCTAAGTAAGTATTGATCCTACCTGCAACCTTAGAGAGCAATTGATGTCCAATTGAATTGAAAATACAGGGGTTATGCTCTTAACTTTGGTGGGTTTTACAGTCAATGGCATGTGAAGGTTCAATAAACTTTCATGAACATGGATAACCTGTAGCATGGACATTTAAAACTTGTGGAGCAAACTCTAATAATGAGTATAATGACATTATTTTATGCACAACGTATCAGTAATATCTCATGACAGTTCTCAGAGAAACATAGGAAACATAGGCGCCTGTCTCAAACAGCATATAATCTTGCATTTGTCTATTTATTATTTACTTATTTGATTTACATTTTTCCTGTCTCTCAAAGTTGGACTGAATTTGGGCCACAGAGAAGACTCAGGGCCCTTCCACACAGACATATAACCCAGAATACCAAGGCAGATAATCCACACTATCTGCTTTGAACTGGATTATCTGAGTCCACACTTCCATATAATCCAGTTCTATGTAGATTTTATACAGCTGAGTGGAAAGGGCCTCACTCTTGCTTAAAGCACTATGTTACACTGGAAAGGATCCACACCTTTCATGCAGCAGGGAATTGGGGGCAGAGGGGGAAGCTTAGGCAGGCAGAAGAATTCATGCCTCTTTAGCGACTGCCAGTGCTCACTTGGAGCTGCGCATATGGCTGCAATCACCAGTCTGAGTGGTGCCTTGCTTTGTACCTGCTATAAGTAAAGGTATAGCTCAATTAACAAAGTAATGTGTTCCAGGGCATGACTTCTTTACTCCCCCCCCCCCCCTGCTCCCTCAAATGTACCAAAGGCAGCAATAACATGGAAATAATGTGGTTAGATTTCTGCACTGAAAGAAATGAACAAATCAGTGCAGATCAAAGTTTTTCTCGCATGTGATGTGTAACTGGAGAGATGGATTTATCTGCTTTCAGCTTTTCTCTCTGTTTTGCTGTTATGCATGTTCAGTAAGGTATTCTGGAGGCAGTGGTTGCTGTTTACTTTGTTGTACAAAAGTACACATGGATGCAATAGGATTAGTTTGCATTGTTTACTGCAGACATACTGCTGCAATCAAACAACAAAATTCTACTTTTCTACTTCATCCTCTGATTGCCAATAATTGTCTTCAGATTTTCAGCTACACAGAGGACAATGAAGAAAAGGGGGGGGGGGATGACGACATAACAAGACTTTGTAAGAGCCACATCTTTCCCAAAGGCTTTGTTAGTGGAGGATTGCCTGTATTGCATTCTCCCTTCTAATTTCCTTTATTTGCTGGCTCTAAAGAGATGTCAGCTACTTCCACTTATCTTTAGTGACTGGGTTTTTAAAGCTGAAACGGTAGGCTTGGATGTATTTGTTGCTGAAACCTGTTTGTTGACAGAATGTGTTACCCCGTCCAATCGATCCTGCTGTCCTGTAGTTTTGAGATTAAATGTTCCCACCAGTAATTAATACAGTCCCTGTCAGTGCCCAAGTATAGGACAGCATTTTTCTTTGACAGGGTCAATACTTTGTCCTTTGTGGTGATGAAATAATGTTTTCCAGGTATGCTCCATGGTCAGAGATCTCCATTTACTCCAGGGGCTGTTAGGCTTCTGCATTATAATCTGACAATAATAGTGCAAGGGACAAATTGTTGCCAATATGTTCTGAAATTGTTCCCTGGTAGGTGTGATGTAACAGAAACAGCCCTTCCAACTCTGTGTGGTTTCCAGGCTGTATGGCAGCATTTTCTCCAGATGTTTCACCTGCATGTGTAGCTGGCATTTTCAGAGGATCTGATGGTGGTAAAGGAAATGGAGCATATACCTGTGAAATGTCCAAGGTGGGAGGAAGAACCAATGTCTCTTAACCAAGTGTGAAGGGTGCAGTTAGCAAGCTTGATTTGCAATTGTTTGAGTAGGATTCCTCTATCAACATAATCAATAGTGGTTACTGGTTAACAATCTGCTTCTAGGTCTAACTCAAAATGATATTTATGATCTATGGAGTTGTAATCAAGGGAATCTATACATCTATATAGGCCTTCCTAAGCTATAATATCTTTACAAGAGGTCCATTTCTTGCTCATAATGAGCTTTTTTACTTGAGAACAAAGCTCATTGGTGAGGGAATCACAATATCTGGTCTTAATCTAGGCTGGAATTTCCTACTAAGGGAAGGCTGTGCTGTCCTTCCCACATACAACATTTTTTATAACTGATTTTTGGCAATTACCAATCCCTAGAGAAGGGGTTTCTACCCTGAGGGTGTTATATTCTTTTAACATGCATTTAAAACACATTAATCTCATACTATGCATATTTATTTATTATTTAAACTTATATACCACCACTCCCCAAATGCTCAGAGCAGTTTACAGCACAAAACAATACAACTAACAATAAAACCAGATTAAAAACCAAATTAAAATCACATTAGCAAAATTCAAATGCTTGCCGAAACAGATGTGTTTTACCTACCCTATGGAAGGTTGGTAAATCCCATAGGGCCCGGACTTCTGCAGGCAAAGCATTCCATAAAGATGGCTTCAGCCCCCCCCCCTCCCGAAATTCTCAGGGTGGTCCGCGAAAAGGCCTTACTGGCCTTACTTAGTTACTGAAATGGACATCCAAGTGCCACCTCTGTGTTGATGGAGGCAGGCAGGATTTTCCCTGGGTACTGGTTGTGGGGGGTCGGGAGCAGGTGAGGGTTTTGCCCTCCTTTCTGCTAGAGATCCCTGTGTACAACTAGTGGGCCACTGTGTGACACAGAATGCTGGACTAGATGGGCTGAGGCCCGATTCAGCATGGCTCTTCTTATGTTCTTATGTTCTTATTTAAACTCTTATGTTTATTCATATCATGATCTGATCCCCATGCTCATTATATCCCACATTAATGGGGTTGCTAGGGTAGACCCTCTTCCACCCAGTCTCAGCCCCCCCGAACCAAACTCACCCCCCCCATCAAAATCCTGGCTACGGCCCTGGGTCTTGATCTTCTGAACGAAGTGATCTCTGGGGTTGGTAGGGGGTAAGACGGTCTCTTTAGTTTCTTTAGGTATAAGATGTGCAGTCCCCAAATTACAAACAACCAACTTGCAAGTGACTCATAATTAAGAACAGAGGTGAGAAAACAGAAAGTGGAAGAACTCTATCCCTCGGAATGGAAATTTGCTCCTGCAAGAGTTATCGTGGGGGAAATAAGTCTCAACTGAAGTGAGGTGAAATCTTCTGAACAGAAGCACAGGCAGCAAAACAAACACCACAAGGGTGTTAACCCTTCCATATGCTATCCAAAGCCTATATATATATTACACTTTAAAAATATACCTGTTCTAACTTACATACAGATTCAACTTAGCTTAAGGTCTGGATCATTCCAAATGTCTAATCAATGCAGAGTAAACTGGGAAATTCCAGTTTGCTCCACATTACCAATCACATAAACCCGTTACCTATCACAGGTTATCAGGCCTGTGTAGAAGGGCCCAGAACCATGTGTTTGAACCATGTGAGAACTATTCTATCTGTTTATAGAATCCTTTGTGGGTGAATATAGTAGTGATTTTGTTTTAGGGGATGTAAGGACTCTCTGTATTTCACTTTCAACTGTGGCTGGGTAGTTTTCTTATTCCACCCTTACCACCAATTTATATAAAGACTTATTTTATTCCCACTGGCTGCCACCATATAATGTAATAAGTATTCACACAGGTCAGCTTTCCCACTAACCTTTCTATTACTGTGTCAGGGCAGGGTATCCCTCTAACCCAAACTCCCACTGACACTATTTGTTAACTTTCGTTGCCACCATTCGCTATACTTGGCTACCCGCTAGGAACAACGCGGGGAGATATCTTTGTTAAAGAACTATAAAGTTTATTCAAACAATGTTCTAAGTGTGGAGGTTTCAGAGTTCAAAGCTTAGGTGGTTACAGTATCTTCTTAGAGGCACGCATCTTAAGGTTACAATACACTAACTATGGAGATACAACTTGATACTATATAGCTGCACTCCCAGAAGCAATAGCTCAGCAGTCTTTACACTAACTGCTTGTCCTTTAAACCCAACTGCTTTCCTACCAGTTCAAACACAGCTTTTCTTCTACTCTCTTACAGAATAGAGTCAGAGTCTTTTTTAAAACCGGCTGACAGCTGGCTAAAACTGACTCTCTAACTCTCCACACACCCTCTCTCCTTCGACTTTCGCTGCCAACTGCCAACTACTAAAGTTTGAATTCGAAGATTCTAAGGCCAGTTGCAGGCTCTACCTCCTGTTTTCATGGTAATGGAAACCCCTTGGAGGTTCTGCACACTAATATCTCTGTTAACCCTTTAGGGTTTGCTAAGTTTTTACCCCTTCAACATATATATATATATATATATATATATATATATATATATATATATATTTAAAACCTGTAATAAAGAAATATGACTTCACCACAGGGGATAATAAAGGAACTTTTATTTATTTGTGATTAGTTTCTTTAGGTAATTGGGTACAATACCAACTATTCCCCCCAATTTTAGCCCCAAATCTTTTGTATAGTTAATTATGTAGTCTATGCAAAATTTTATTTTTTAAACAACTTGCTAATGTATTCACAACCATAATGATTTGTAAATGAGTGCCACTGAGTTGATTGACACTTAGATGGCACCAATAATTTGCCCTTTTAAAAAAGGATGCAGACTTTCCCCTGTGTTTTGTAACCCAGGGAGTAGCTTCCCGGGTTACAAACCACATAGGCCTGATTCAATATCTGCACTGCACTATTTGGCAGTGTAGATGCACCCTATATTGTACTTTGCTTTGTAGTCAGCTGCTTATCTTAATCTCTTCCCCAGTAATAATCAATGAGTTCTGCCACCTGTTCTTTAGTATGTCTTGTTCTTCTTCCATCCCTATCCCTTTCTCCTAGGAAAATGTGGTATATTCATTTCCTCTTTGCATGCCTTCAGTAACATTATTTTCTCTTTCTTCTATTATCTCACAGTCCACATATAGTACCTTGTTTATTTGTCCAGTTTTATACCTCTACCATTCTTATACTAGCCATCTTCTCCTATCAAGCACATGTTAAAGTGTAAGAACTTTAGCTCTTCTTTGTTCCACTCATTCAAGATTGCAATGTGGGATTTATTTGATGAACCTCTTTATGTTTTAATGTAATCATTTAATTGATAACAATGGGAGGTGGAGTCGTAATTTCCATAAGTGATTTCCCCCCCTTGAACTCCTTGTGGGACTGATTTAAGTTCAACTAACACAAAAAAAAGTTGTGGCATAGATAAATTGCAACAGTAGGTTTCAGAATTAAAATAAGCTTGCTCTTAGGACTATAAAGGTCAGAATGTATTTATTTATTTACTGTATTTATATACCACTTTACCACCCCTGCGGGGGACTCAAAGCAATTTACACAGAGATAATGGCAAAATTCAATGCCTTACATAAGTAAACCAAATCACAAATCAACACCATATAACTAATCATAAAATCAGTAGGACAATTCATGATAAGATAAGAAAAAAGACATTTAAAACATGAAATATAAGAATTAAAACACCTAATAAAACAGAACCCATGAAGTGCCATTTGGACACGTTTCCTCATGACAGGAATAAAGTTCCAATTTTGCATGAGCCAAACTCCAAAACTAACTTTCAGAAGAAGCCTTTAATTGATTTGACCTGCATGCCACAATATCATTTGGTAGGTGTATTTTAGAACAGGTGGCTGCTCAATAAGACATTGAAATTATGCAGCAATTTGATAAGGATGCAGAAATATGTTCTCAGTTAGTTTGCATTATTATGTGTTTAAAGAAAACAAATTCTCACTTTCAAGTAGAAAGACAAAGTCTGCTGTGAGGTAGTCTTACTGCCATCAAGCAGTGCTGCTTAAGATGTTTCTCGCATGAATACGTTGGTTGTGTTTTCTGTAATAACTCAGAAATGCATCAGCAAGGATTAAAAGGCACAATCTGACCCCTTGAAAGAGATAAACAATGTCACCTTCATATGCTGGCGTATCCACACACACACACCCCAACACACAATCAGGTAGCACCTGCAAGCAATCTTGTATCTCCTTTCTCAAAACAACAAGTGAAATAAATAAAAGCAAGGACAAGGCTGTGTGCTCCTTGTTTAGATCTGCAGATGCTCATTTCCCCCAACAAAGTGTTTAACAGCAATGCTCTTGTGTCTGGGCATTCACAGATTGCAAGCCCTAATGCTTAAAGTGCAGAACTAAACCACAGAATACACAGCACACGTTGGATCTTGAATTGTTCTTCTTTCTCATGTACCATCTGCCTCTGTGTCAGAGCAGCTGGCCACTAAATAGCAAGTTTAAACAAACTACCTGTTTGATGCTCCTTAAATCTACAGCTGTACTCCAAAGAGGGTCTTTCCCTTCTCCCAAATGGCACTCATTCCACACGTTTCAAGATCACTTTGAGCTCAACATGAGCGATGTTATCCATAACATCTCATTTAGTGAATTAAGCAAATTAGATTACGAATTACATAAAGGAACAGGATATGGTTTCATCAGTCTAAAATGTTATTATAAGACCTCACATCACACTCATTAATATGTGTTATGCTTCTGCCCACGCTTGCAGACTAGCATTTGCAAAGTTTGTAAGTAAAGACTATCACCAGAAGGTCTTTTTAAAGAATCAAAGTTGTCATGATGTGTAAGAGACACTTGATGCCTTGAAGACACTTGATGCCTTGAAGACACACTTCCTTCCAAGTTCTTTCTCAGTGAACCAAGCAATGAGATGCACCCTCTTAAGACTCTAGGAACATACATGGAACAAAGAGCTGCATTTTTGCATAGCAATTCCTAGAATCCACACGCTAACTTAGGAATAGTGGCTATTGTCCAAGTATGTCATAAAAAGGTCTTAAGTAAAATGCACTTTTAAAAGAAAATGTGCAAAAGTTTTAATAGTGATATAATTATTACAGTATTGATGATGATGATTTCATTTCTTACCCACATCTCCTCAAGGTGGGTTATAAGATTGCTAAAAACACACAATCATTTTAAAACATTCTATAAAATACACCCATTAAAACACATTTCTACAAAATAAGTATTAAAATCCACAGAACAAAGATTAAACATAAGACACAAGTTTAAAATTTGTGATTGGAACTGACTGGGTAGGCCTGCCAAATGTATTTTAAATTCTGACAGTTCATTTAACTGTTGAAGCTCTTTCGTTAGGTCTTTTCACATTCTTGGGGCAGCCTCTAGGTGATGGTTACCTGTTGGGTTCTGGCAGGCTGGAGTAGCAGCCCCACTGAGGACTTAAGTGTTTGGGGCAGATTGTACAGGAGAGTCTATTATTCTAGTTCAACATTTGAAGAAATAACTGTTTGCTATATCGGTATATCAAATGATTTTGTAGCACGTTTCAGATTAACTGAAACAAAGAAGCTTGGAGCAAAGCTTTCATAATAGGCCCCTTCCACATAGCTGAATAAAATCCTACATTTTCTGCTTTGAACTGGCATATATAACAGTGTGGACTCAGATAACACAGTTCAAAGCAGATATGGAATTTTCTTCCTTGATATTCTGGGTTATATGGATATGTGGAAGGGCCCTCAGTCTATTTTATTAGATGCAGATGTAAGTTGAGTTTATGAAAGCTTATGCTACCAACATCTTTGTCTCAGTCGCAAATGTGCTACAAAATCTCATTGTATAGTTCAGCATTGTGTTTTGCACAGTGATAATGGGATGTTCCCTGGAAACCCACTTTATTTATTGTTATTAGTATGTGAGGATTATGGTAATAATAATCATCATCATAATGATGATAATAATAATAATAATAATAGTATATTGTCTTTCTTCCCACAATGGGACTTAAGGCAGCTAATATATCCGAAAGCATTACAGATTAAAAAGTATAAATATAAATTATTTTAAAGTAATTCATTTATAAAATTAAAACATTAAACATTAAAACAATATAATGAATTAAAAGACTATACAAAACACAAAACAGCACTGCACAACATTAAAAGCCCATCCCATTCAGTTAGTAAAAGCCTTGTGGGACACAAAGGTTTTCTATTGTTGATGGAAGGACAACAAAGAAGGAGTTATCTTGGCTTCACTAGTGAAGAAGTTTCAAAGACTGGGAGCACCACCAAGAATGCTACATATCTTATCACCAAAAGAGCCTGATAAGGTGTGGGGATAGAAAGAAGAGGAGCTCCAGGAGATCTTAGGATCTGTATGAGTTCATACCATCTTTTAAATAGCCTGAACCAAAGATGTATAAGTCTTTATATGTCATCACCAGTACTTTGAATTCTGCCTAGAAATTGACTGGTGACCAGTGAAACTGTTACAAGGGAGTTATGTGTTTCCTGTAGCCAGAACCAATTGGCAATCTTGCTGCAGCTCTTTGGAAAAATTGAAGTTTCCAATCCAAAGGTTCCAAAGGCACCTCCACATTACAGTAATTCAAACAGGATGCAACCAAAGCATGTATATTTTGGACAGATCCACCTTCTCCAGGAACGCTGTTGGCACACTCATTTTAACTGCAAATGCACTCCTAGTCACCATCTAAACCTGGGTCTTCACACTCTTCCTATCCAGCTCCACCAAGGTAACCAAAGCTGTCTCCATCCCATAGCCAAACTGAAATGGATCTAGATGCTCCATCTCATTCAGGAACCCCTGGAGTTGCAAAGTAACTAACCGCATATTCCAATCCAACCCCCTAATGTTCTGCATACTGTAGACTATTTTATATTTAACATACTGCCTAGGTTAATACACAGCTCAGGGATATGAATGCATGAATGTTCCTTTCACAGCATGTTTAGTATTCCATTTAAATCGCCATGCCCCATACAGAGTGCCGTGATGACATTCTGGGAAAAGCTATCAAGCAAAAGGTTAATGCACCTAAGAAATTTCAAACATATTCATCCTGAGTCTTAAATTCTCTTTTAACAGTTCTACTGGCTGAGCATAAGCTATCATGTTAATGAAATAGGAGATGGAAGAAGAGTGCAAAAATATAGAAAACCATATTTGCCTTCACTTTTATAAAAGGGTTATATAGGTCCTGCATCACAGCTAACCAAATGGAAATGTCCATAGTCAATACTGCATAGCACTATTTGCAGGCAACCTAAATATGACAGTGATTATATTAAAACAATAATACAATTGTGCTGGTTGTTTTTCAACGTAAAGAACAATTTGTCAGGAGATAATTTGATTTATCCACATGTTTCAATAATCCCAATACCTTTGCTATTGTCAGTACAGTAAAGCCCCTTCTAAACTGCCATATAAAATCCAGATTATCTGCTTTCAACTAGATTATATGGCAGTGTAGACTTAGGGAATTTCCACACATGATTTAGGCCGCTTCCAGACAGCAATTTGTCTTGGAAGAAAACGGGTTAAAGTAACCCATTTCCCCCTGTGTTACTGTCCGCACGAGCACCCAAATGATGTGCGCTTTCCTATGTGTTGTCCTTATTGGGACAGCCCAACCTCCCACCCAAAAAAATCTGTAAAAGAAAAGAAAAACTTACTGGTCCACCATTAGGCCTTTCTGCATGCTTTTTAGATTATACCAATGTTGCACCAGGAAACTGCAAGGGGGGGGGGGGGCAATTTGGTCTCCCTTCTCCTAGTGCTACATTGATACATTCCAAAAAGCATGCAGAAAGGCCTAATGATGGCCTGGTATTTTAAAAGTTTTAGTGGGTGGGTTCCCTCTTTTGGTCTGTGGGGACTGACCCCTCAGTAGTCCCAGGGCTACCGAGGTCTCAGTCCCCACAAGGCCCATATTCTATTAGACCTGAGTCTTTCAGGAAGACTCGGGTCTAATGGATTATCAAAGGATTTTCCTGCTTTGTCTCGAATTAATTTGGTTTTACTGGAGATGTGATTTGGATGCCTCTGGTAAAACAGTGGGAGCTCCTGTGTTATGTGGCCTGTCTGGACAATCCCTTAAATGCATGCTGAAGCAGGTTTAAAAAAGTTCACACACACACCAAAAATCCCAGCCTTTTTTGGCATGCAGCCTTCTCGAATCCCACCAACAGAAGCCTTTAAAAGTAAACAAAGAAAAACCTTGCTCAGCAAATATTATGGTCCTCTTCGCACCCTGCTGGCCCAAGGAAATGATGTGCTAGGAGACGGGAGAAAGCCAACAGTGATGCTTCCATCCATGGGATGGGGAAATGGGTAATGTAGGTGATGTGGGGCCCGGGGCGACAGATTCTTCCCCTGCCCACCAGATTTGCTCCACTGTCCCATGGGGGCTCCCACTTTCCCCCAGATTCAGGATGTCAATGTGATGTCCTTAAACTGTTCCGTTTTTTAACTATTAATTTAGATATCCCCATCTAAATGAGAGAAAGGTTCACGGAACACAACAAATAAGGCACACTCCTCTATTGCTATCTTGGCTCATTCTCCTTGAGAATAAATAACAGAGAAGCAGGATAGATATACATATGCTTATCATATGTGTGTGCACAATTCTGTAGGATTCTAGTTATCCCTGAGACCTACTGAAAAGCCATAGTAAAGTTGTGGTTTTACAGAATGAGTCCTGATCTTTCTGTTCACCTGATATCCTAGTACCATTCCCTTCACCCTTGCCAATTCACTCACCAGCTGTTGACTTAGCCTGCTAAGCAGTGCAGTCATGCCCAATAAAATGGACCTCTGGTTAAAGCCATGCTGCACATGTCATTTTTAACATGTTCAGTAGAATTTAGAATAATTGCATGTAGGATCATAACTATGCACCTGTTTTGTAGTATGTTGAAGCATTTTAAGTTTTAGTCTGAATGTTAAAGAATCTTTGAAAGTTGTTGGATCTTTTTATTGACAAGCTTCAGTATTTTCAATAACTTATTTAAATTTCAGACTAATGAGCTCAAAATTGGCAAAATAGGGTGTTACTTGCTATCGAATATTGGATACCAAAAATATTTAAATTAGCTGAAATGAATGAACAAATAAATAATAAAAAGAGGGAAATTGTAGATTTTTTTAAATGACTGGAAGCAATTTTTCAACTTATTAAAGAAAAGGGAAGAAAATGTATTCCACGTGAGATATGAATACTAGGTTTTCTAGCAATGGCGGTTGGCTAGAAGAATAATAGATTACACAATTAAACAGGAAGATGCCATATTTCATTACATAAAACTCACATTTTCTCTCTGCCTCCCAAATGGGGGGGAGGACTATTATGTGAGGACATTTTGTTTTGCAGTGGGCAGTTTAGGGAAAACCCATACGTGCAAAGTCACCCATGTGCCTGCCAGGCATAGCTAAAAGGCCCCACTTGGCTGGAGGCAGCCAAGGGAGGCTCCACAGCTCTCCCTAGCAGGTGGGTTAAGGCTCATCTGCTCATTTGCCTCTCCCCCAGAGCTACAGGATGTGGGCAAGTGAGTTAACCTGCTGGATCGCCTCTCCCCACTGAGCTACAGAGGAGTGGTTTGGCCAAGGCACAGCTTGGAGCAGAGAGGCAATAGGGGGTATTGCCCCTTTCATAATAGTCACACCCATGAACTAAGGACCATTATGTGAGAAATAGTAAAATACCAAAACCAGTATCCCAAAAAGGGGTATGTGACTATTATGTGATAGTGACTATTATATGATGAAATACAGTTCAGGCAGTCCCCAAGTTACGAACAAGATATGTTCTGTAGGTTTGTTCTCATGTTGAATTTGTTTGTAAGTCAGGTACATGGATAGGGAATGGTTAACACCCCTGTGGTGATTGTTCTGCTGTCTATGCCCCTGTTCAGAAGATTTCATAAACACAGAACTGGTCCTAAATGAATGAATTGTTGAGGTTGTTTTTCTCACATTTCTGTTTGGTTTCTTTGTTTCATCCCAAGTTCTTTCCATCAAGAGGATGAAAAATATGTTAATTTCTTATTTTGAAAAAAAATGGGAAAAGAATCACCGATACCTAATCCTGACAATGTCTGATTTTTCCAGTGGGCAGTTAAAACTATGTTATTTTGCACTGTCTTTAGACCCTAAAGGAGTGGTTTTCAACCTGTGGGTCCCCAGATATTTTGGTCTCCAACTCCAGAAATCCTAAAAGCTGGTAAACTGGCTGGAATTTCTGGGAGTTGTAGGCCAAAACACATGGGGACACATGGGGACCCAAAGGTTGAGAACCGCTGCCTTAAAGCCAGAGGTGTCTGTGCTGGTTGTTTTAACTGAGGGTTATAAAACCATTTTAAAAAATTGTTTGAGCTGCTTTGAAAGTTTTATTTTTTGGTATTTACTGTAATATGTGAAAAACTTTTTTACCCATTGTACATTACCCCAGGAGCCCTGATAATAGAGAGGCTATAGACAAATACAATAAACAAACAAATACATTTTGCTAAAGCCATTTATCATATATAATTAAAGGGAGAAGGCCGACCACAGCACCTGTGTTTGGGGAGAAATCAATTCACATTAGAGCTTTGATTCTCAAGTTTGCCCAGTACTCATTTCATTTACTTGCATTGGCAGAGTACCTCAAGGCATTCTGTGCCAGTCTCACAGGCATAATAATTTGTGACTGTGACAAAATAATTTCTGCTTTTCATACCAGTTTTCGTGTGCCTTCTTTAGCCAGCATGACAATCTGAAAGAACTAGCCAGCTGGCATAAAAGAAAGTTTACCAAGGAAAATCATAGTAATATCAACAATCATCATGAATGGTGACCACAGGAACATACTTTACTGAAATTTGCTATAAACCATTGTTCATGGAAAGCCATTAAAAACTACAAAATTCACATTGTGTATGTATTTATTCATGCATAAGGAAGGTGTATTCATTTCACTTGATCTTATTTCAAAATTCATCTGTTTCACGAAGTTTGTTTCACGGGTTCCTCTCCCATAAATTCATAGCTAACTCACCCTCACGGCCTCAGCACTCCCCTCACTTCTGCAACATAATTAAATTTTGATAATTTATCAGATATAAAAATATTAACCAAGGGAGAAAAGAACTGGCAGGAAGAGAGAAGAGGATGTGACACAATCTGTGAGCAAAAATGATGGTCCTGTTTCAATGTCAGTTTGCCACCTTCATGCCATAAAGTCCTTACCACCAAGAAGTTGCTTTGGATTACTCTACTTGGGAATAAGTTTTGGATTTAGCCTTATGAGTTCCTTTCCATTTGATATTTTTTGAGTTTACTTTGTTCATCATAATAAAAAAGAGAAAAGGGGGGGAGGGACACACTGATCTAGAGCCATAGGAACCAGGAAATGAGTCAAAGCAGATATTAAATCTTGTTCTTGGATGTCTTTGTATCTGTAATAATTATATAACACCTATCATTTGAGTGTACTTTCCTATTACAAGTAGTCTGAACATTAAATAATTATGAATGGCAAGTAGGCGTTATGTATGAAAACTGCCTTTACATTGAGAGTCCAACATATTATATTATGTGAACTGAGGATAGGAATAAATTGTAGGTTTCCTAGAGGTACTTAATTATATTACAGTTTGCTTCAAGAGAGTTTCCACGTGGAAAGCCGAGGACAAAAAACCCCCGAGGGTGGTTATCTCAGCAGGCCAGATTATGAACTGTGAATATCATAGAATTCAATAAACATTATGTCCAGGCAATTTATAAAAAGCAAACAGTGAGCCAGTTTTATAGCGTCAAGACGAATTACAGTTTGCCTGCCAACCCACGAAATAATGAGACCACACACCAGTATTTGGGTTTTAAATATGGTCAACTTTTATTAACTGTTACCTGTTTAACTTTGACTGGATCTCAATCTATGGATCCTGAACTTGGTGCACAGCCGAGGTAGCGTTCCTGTCTGGCCTACCCCTCGGCTAGTTAGGGCAAACCACCCGGGTCCCCTTGACACCCAATCTGTGCAACCTCTGAAGGAAATGTGCCAGAGAAGTCTCTCTCAGTGTATCAGAGACCATATTTCTTCTATTCCTAGACCATTATAATTCCCCTCACCTCTTTAAATTGAACCTTAGGTGAGTGTTTTAGTTAATGTCCTTCACCCCTGAAGGGGGTGCCTTAGGTGTATATCAAATTTTAGATTTTCCTAACTGTTTGCCGTGGCCACCTATTTAATGCAACACATCCCAATTTGCCTTCTAACCATATAGGGTAGGCGAAAAACCCTCTTAGAACATAAGAGGGGGGAAAATTCCTACCCGGCCTCCTAATGGCAACCCTAATATACTGTTTAATATGCATGAGTGGTGGGTCGATGCACAGCTCCAGAATGAGGAAGGGGGTCGGCAAGTGCCGAGAGCCTGGCTCCGCCCCTTCCAAGTAGTTATATATATATTTGTTGTTGTTGCTGCTGCTGTTGTTGTTGTTATATACTTTTGTCATTGCAATTTATGGCAAAATCAACATGGTTTATAGCTTTTCTCTTTGTCAAGATTTATTGTTTTTCTCTGAGTCTGAGAGAGTGTGAATTGTCACATATCAACCAGTGGGTTTTCATGGCCAAGCAAGAATTTGAACCCTGGTCTCCAAGTTATTGTAGAATGCTGAAAACATTACACTATGCTGGCTCAGTGGTATAGTACTTGTATGTTAAGAGTTCTTGCTTCTGCCTATAATGTAACATCAGAGGCATAAATACGAGGCCATAAATGTAGAAATTAAGGTTAGCAAACCTGTGGACCATACACCTTCTAGAAATTCAACCATAGTTTTTCTATAACTAGAGAACTTTATTTTTCATTATATTTTTAAATCTTCACTGTACCAATTCATTTCACTCCAATATGATTGGCATATAGAACAAACAAAAGACAACCGATGGACATGTTGACTAATGAACTGGATACAAAGAGATCACAAGCAGCCCTTGGGTAGTCTTCATACTCAATGGGACAAACCAATTGTTAAGCTATTTGGCCAGAAATGGAAAGGAAAAGCACAGGATCATATACTTTGGCAAATTGTAGATTTGCATGAAGCCCAAGGAGAGGATCAACAACAAATCGGGTAGGATCAGATAGGATGATTTGCTATTATATTTTCTTCTGTTTATTATCCTGCCTGCGTGCCTCCCCAGTCTATTTCTCCTTATCAAGCTGGTTTGTATCTTGTACATACTACATATAGACCACATTGTTCTATCCAATTTTTCCTTATCAGAATGCTCTTGATCGGGAAGGTTTTTTCCACTTTTGTTCTGCCATTCTTAGTCCCTGATTACGTAACTGAACAGTTACTTGGGAATTGACCTCAGGTTTCCCCTCCAGCTTAAATATTGTTTCATACCTTCTGTTAGATACCTTGCTCCAAGATCATGACTGTGGGAAGAATACATAAGTTTTTCATTTCAACTTTTGTAAGAAGCATTCAAAGGCAAACAGAATCAGCAAGGATTAAGGATGTTGGCTGGATCTATGGGAATGTGGAGATGGATGCACCAGAACTTTCTGATCAGCAAGGATGATGGTGGCTGGATCTACACTGTCAAATAATGCCATTTGAAAAGCATTATTTGGGAGTGTAGATTCAAATGATATAATCTGCTGCTCCCTCAGTTTTCCCAATCCTCAAAGCATAGCTGCAGTCTATGCAGTAGCTGTGAGGCGAGAGGTAGTTTTCCCCTATCATAAAATCTTAATGTCAACTCTATCCCTGCAGTGTTTTACACACACACTCCATACATGTGTTCTACAAACAGATAAAGTCCAATAATGCTGCATACCCTTAAATTGTCCCAAATTGGCAGGGAACATACTGGATTAATCTGCTATTAAACTGTCTCACTTTCTCCTTTCCTCTCCTTTGCCTTCAGCTTATTACAATTGCCACAAACTGAATCCAAAGTGTAAAAGTAGTTTGCACTTGGTTAAGTCAGCAAAGGATAAAGGACAGGAGGGGGGGGGGTATTCTGCCCTTTGTTGTTGCCTCAAACAAAAGGAAACTGCTGCAGCCTTCATTTGTGTATTCTTTCTCTGTACTGATACCTTTTGCATCTTGAACACATTCTGATTTTTCTTGACTACATGTACCATGATGTGCTGTTCTTCAGAAACCATTGGTAGCCCATTATCTGGACTAGATGAAATTTACATTTTAATTTTGCAGTTATCTGGGGACCTTTTCCCAGGAAAGTGGTCTCAATTCATTTTGGGAGTAAATCTGTACCTGTGCTTTTATTCTGCACAAGAGAAATGAAAGGTAGATGAATCTTGCCTATATTTATTTTGTAAAAGAATGCAGACTTGATTGGAGCTGAGATACTTTCATGTATTATTCAGCAAGCAGCCTATTTAATTGTATGCACACACAAAACTGTTTTCTGCAGTGATTGAGTCCCAGCATGCCTCTTTGTGCTTCTTATTTTGCTGGTCAAATGATATCTGGGGAATAAACACTTTAACTACCAGTGGAAAATGGGGTCATTTGTCAAATGGTTTTAATTTCTAGTATCTTGGCTGTTCCTGGCTTCATTTGGGGATACTGTTTGCTTCTAAGAAAACAGAAAAAAATGGATAAAAAACTTTAAATATATTTCCTTCCAAAACCATGGCAAGGTGTGGAAACTCTATAGAGTTGAGAATCTATATCCCCTGCCATGTGCCATTATGTGTGGGCATACTAATTCAAGGTAAATCACAAGGAAAACAGTAATATGACTTGATTTCATTTTCCTTTGATGCCACCTGCACCATTAGTGAGGGAAGGTGCATAAAGGTGAAATCTCCTGCTGATGCCACTCCAGATGTTATATCAGTGCACAGTTTAAGGATCTAATTTTGTCAGTGCAGTCTCCAGGTGAAGGGCTGTTTGTTTTAAGACTCAAAAACTACTTAGCAGAGCCTGACTTCAACTTATCACTGATGTTTCAGCCTTCTTGCTGTATATACATTTTAAACTGCTTGATGCATTCAAATCCTCCAGCAGCCTTTTCTGTCGATTCCCAGAGGATTCCTCTTCTGGAAAAGATTATGAGTACATACTGGAAAATTTTTCATTAAAAGCATGATGTTGTGATTATTAAAATTACTGAGTCGGTACAGTCTAAAGATTAGAGTGTCTGACTGGGACTCAAAGAGTCAGATTCAAATCCTATTTGGCAATAAAGCTCATTGATTGAATGTGCACCGTGACGGGCTCTCAGACTAACTGACTTTAAAAAAAAACATTTATAAAAACCATGAATGTATGAATTAGATATATCCAATACATTGATGGAAAGAAAATCTTGAAATAAATTCAAAGTTCAGTGATTTTAAAATAAACTTCTACTGATTTAAAATTAAAGCTAAGGCTATCTTAGGCGTTTAAGAGGTGACTTGATCGAAGTGTATAAAATCATGCATGGGATAGAAAAGGTGAATAAAGAAAAACTATTTTCGTTGTCACAAAACACTCGGACTAGAGGGCACTCCTGAAGCTCCAAGGTAGGAAAATTAGGACTAATAAAGGAAATATTTCTTCACCCAGAGGGTCATTGGGTTATGGAACTCACTTCCAGAAGAGGTTGTGACAGCTGTCAGCCTGAACAACTTCAAGGCAGGATTAGACAGATTAATGGATACCAAGTGTATCGGTAGTTACTGAAAAGGACATTCAAGTGCCACCTCGGAGTTGGTTGAGGTAGGCAGGATTTCCCTGGGTACTGGTTGTGGGGGGTCGGGAGCAGGTCAGGGTTTTGCCCTCCTTTCTGCTCGAGATCCCCGTGTACAACTGGTGGGCCACTGTGTGATACAGAATGCTGGACTAGATGGGCCGAGGTCCGATTCAGCATGGCTCTTCTTATGTTCTTATGTTCTATCTTACCACCTCATCAGATAGGTCAATTTGCCCATCGTACATTGCTTCACCTCCTTTTTTTGGTATGGAGCCCTTCACATGATGTAAAGGGATTTCTGAATGGGCTCCATGCCAAAAAGAAGGTAAAGCAGTGACTGCCACCACTGTGGCAACACGTGTTGCTTCCCTTTCATTCGGGGGAAACTGGATGGTGACGCTTTCCCCCAAGGGGTGAGGGGGAAAGTAAGGTGCATGATGCGGGTCATGGAGCAGTGGTTTCTCCACATCGTCCGTCCCCCCCCATTGCTGGAAGCCCATGGATTTTCACCAAAGCAGGGTGAAACCATGGGCCTTTTTGATAAGGTTCTTATGTTAGCTGAAGATCTACAAAACTAGGAAATTGGAAACTAATAATTTTTTGTCCTGTGGTGGTGAAGATGATGACGGTGATAGTGATTGTCACTAAACACAGTACCCTTGAGGGGTCACAGAATGAATAAGGCAACCAAATGCAAATGCAATATCATGTATAATTCACAAATAATAAATGCATATAATAAGCATATCTATAGGGAATACATTACCCAACTGGGTGAAATATATCACAAAGTCCCACGCAGGGGTGACCATTCAAGTATACGAAAATATGAGTCAAAATGATCCTATGTCTGACCTCAATGGGCCCAAACTCACAAGAGTATTTGTAAGGGTTCCAATCCAGCCCCTGATGGGGAACGAAAAAGCGCCAATGCCAAAATTATAAAGTTTCCAATCCTGCCCCTGATGGGGAACGAAAGAAGCCAATGCCAAAGGATAAGATTCCCAAAACGACACAATGTCGGGGGTGAGGAAAATCCGGATGGAATCTTCCTGGCCAAGCGACTGGTGCAGGACGCTGAGGCGTAAGATGGAGCTCCTCAAGGTAGGTGAGCAGGCCGACGGAGTTGCAATGCGAAATATAAGCAGGCCTAAAATCTGTTTCACCAGTAAATCTGGTTTTTTCAAGGCAAATCAAATAAGGCGTCCACAATCTGAAAGGTAACAATACATTGAAATGAAGGTAAACCCCGATAATTATAACAATAATAACCGCAAAAAGGTATACATACCAGATACCACAAACAGAAAATCAATATAGCCCACACTGAGTAGCAGTAATAAGGGCGACCCAAAGGTAAGGAGTGCAGTAGCAGGAGGGAATATATATACACAAAATAGAAGGGGTTAAATTAGTGACTCCGTTGGCCTGCTCAGTTGGGTAATGTATTCCCTATAGATATGCTTATTATATGCATTTATTATTTGTGAATTATACATGATATTGCATTTGCATTTGGTTGCCTTATTCATTCTGTGACCCCTCGAGGGTACTGTGTTTAGTGGCTTTTCAGCCCCCGAGCTTTGTTATTTCACTGGTGATAGTGATTGTACCATCAGTCTGCATTACTCTTTACATGAACACATGTAAATGGATGGCAATGGTGGAAGGGATTAAGTGGAGTAGATGCTGGCTGTTCTTCTCTTCAAGACCAAGGCAGTGACAGTTGGTATGGAGGAGAGACTTTCATCTGTGACTGGGTTTAGGTATGAAGTTGTCACTGCCGCCTCTTCTCTCCCCCTGAGGTCATGGCAGTGGTAGTTGGGGTGGATGGAGGGGCTTTCATTTTCTTCCAGCCTAGTAAGTCTGGGTAGGTTTGTCGGAATGCTTGTAAAATCATAATGAAATCAGATTAAATCCACTTTTGAAGCTATATAAGCAACCCGGAAGTAAATTTGCCATTTCGAAGCCGCCGCCACCATTTTTTTTCCAATCCAGGAAGTTGTTCAGAAAGGAATCAGCCTCAGATTCCCACCCCTCCCAAGGTGCTTTCCCCTCATTGGCTGGAGGCAAGCAGCTGTAGAGATTACCAAAGGTCCTGTAGTTTAACAGCAGTTTAAAATCGTGGTTTCCCTTCCCTGGTAAGTGGCGATGCAAAGAGGGATGAGGTGGGCATGGCTAAGCACAGCTGTTCTTGAAGGCCCCCAGTTGTAGAGATTGCAAAGTGTCATGTTGTTAAACTAAATATAAATATAAAATAAACTGAATCTACAAAGGTGTCTAAAGAGAAGGCAGCAAAGTCTTTCCCTGCAACAAACCCTTTTCCTGCAATAACTATAGCATGTGTCCACCACAAAAGGGGAGCCTCCATGACTCTCCACACCTTCCTTTTCAGCAAAACGTGTGTCTTGGCTTCCCATCATGCTCTGCCTCTCGCTGTTTGCCATTATTTGCCACAATTTTTTTCTTTTTGCCATTTTCCCCTGGCAGGGATTGAACCTGGTGCTACTGCTTATGAGGCTGGTGCATTCTCCCTGAGCCACGCTAGCCCTGTAGTAAAATCAAGTCAGAACTTATACGTCAGTGGGAAGCCAGTTATTCTTTTTCCTGTAGTGGGGTCAGTCTAGCCCCAATTCTCCCAAAATTTGAAGAGATTCCTTCTTTCATCCATCCATTTAGAGTCCCCTAGTAATGCTGAACAGGGGAGTCTGGCTTGCTAATGTACTATGGGAAACTACATCTCTCATGTATATAAAATTGCCTCAGAAGCTTCACATGTCTTCTGTTGTTTTATAGTCTTGTGCTCCTGAGACCCCATTCCCTTCCATTTGGTGAGAAACCGTGTTCTTGCTCCCAAAGAAGGGGGTCAGTCTAGATGTCCCTTGATGGGGTCTGCTCTGCATATGATTTCTGTTCTCCCCCAAATTAACATAGTTTGCACCACACAAAGTTTCTGGAGTAGAACAACTACTTTCAAAGTAAAGACCAAACAAAGAAACAGGAAAAACACTTTCAAAATTCAAACCAGGAACATATTTCCTTTATTTTTAAAAAATACTTTTAAAAATTCCCCTGGCAGGGATTGAACCCACGGTCCTGGTCCTTCTGCTTATTTGGCTGGTGCGTTTTCCCTGAGTCATGCTAGCCCTGTAGTAAAATGAAGGCAGAATTTGTATTTAATCTGTAAAAACGTTTTTTAAACTTTGAAAATTTGCCAATAATCCATGGATAAGTCAAAAGTTATGAAATTTTGTGAGCTAGCAGTGATCCATGTGTTCTACCACTTTATCACGTTTCATCATGATTGGTCTAAAAATGAGGGACAATCCCCAGATTTTCCCCCAGTGCCAGTGCTGTTTTTATCCTACTGCGCATGCGTGTCTGCCATAAACGAAGTGATTCTGAAATTTCGAGCTTTTTTTCCAGAAAATTTAAGAAATAATTTCAAAATTGAATTGCCAGTGGCTCCTACACCCACAACGAGTTTGAACCATTTTTCCTTGATCAAACAGGCCTACAGTCTAGACATGATGAGAAGAGTGCCTGGTTTTCTTTTTTCTACAGCAGTGGCAGTTGGGATGTGATTATGAGTAATGTCAAACATTGTGCACCCACACTCTATGCCTTGTATTTTCAAAATTAAATCCTGATTGAGAAAATAGAGTCTCTGGGATGAAAAAAAGATGACCAGTCTCTTTCTTATATTGCCTTGTAATGCATCTCGGCTTTACTGTATTGCTAGAGAATTCCTCCTGGGGACTTCTCTAGTAATATAGTAATGAGTGAGAAGTGAAATTAAATTTCTCTGATTTAAAGAAAGGAAATACCATATTACAGCTGTTCCTCCACTTTCATAAAAGTTGGAAAAACAGCTATAAAGTGGAAAAACTGAATATTTCTAGTGGAGGAGGGGAATGTGGCAAAGCCACTGACGTCCCTCATTTTCCTCTTCCTGTGTGCCATGAGTCTCTCCTTCACCCAGACAAAGGAAGAAAGGAACCAAAAACACCAAAAACATGTGGCAAACCAGAAGAGCAGGAACAACTGGTGGATCTGGTTCGTCCTCTTTTTCATGTGTTCCTTTTCCCACCAGTACTCCTCTCTCTGTGTCAGGTAAAAGAGATTCACAGAACACAAACAGAAGAGGAGCCTTATCTGTGGGGTAAGTGAAGTAGCATGTGGCTGCCTCCTTCTTTTACTGCATGCCATGAGTCTTCCTTGGGAAAACTAGGCAGATATCAGGCAGAAAAGAGACTTGAAGTAAACCAGATGAAGTGAAAACGGCCTTTCCCGCACCAACACTTGTCTGGTGGAACCAGTTCCTCATCTTCTTCAGGCATCAGCAACACTTGAAATGCATGAATAATCAAAACCATGAATGTGAAACTTATGAAAGTGGTAGCCTGGTTATACAGTATTCTGAAAGCACAAATGAGCAAGTAAAAATAGATAGAGAGGGGAGTAATTTACTGTGGATAGATGTATACTAATGAATAAATACGTTGTGAAAATCTTACCTCTGATTAAGGCTTCATAAAATCATAGAGTTAGAAGAGACCTCATAGGCCATCCAGTCCAACCCCCTGCCAAGAAGCAGGAAAATTGCATTCAAAGCACCCCTGACAGATGGCCATCCAGCCTCTGTTTAAAAGCTTCCAAAGAAGGAGCCTCCACCACACTCCGGGGCAGAGAGTTCCACTACTGAACAGCTCTCACAGTCAGGAAGTTTGTCTTAATGTTCAGATGGAATCTCCTTTCTTGTAGCTTGTTCCGCGTCCTAGCCTCCAGGGCAGCAGAAAACAAGCTTGCTCTCTCCTCCCTATGACCTCCCCTCACATATTTATACATGGCTAAACATGCTCAGCTCTTTAAGCCGCTCCTCATAGGGCATGTTCTCCAGACCTTTAATCATTTGAGTCACCCTCCTCTGGACACTTTCCAGCTTGTCAATATCTCTCTTCAATTGTGGTGCCCAGAATTGGACACAATATTCCAGGTGTGGTCTAACCAAGGCAGAATAGAGGGTTAGCATGACTTCCATGGACCTAGACACAATACTCCTATTGATGCAGGCCAAAATCCTATTGGCTTTTTTTTGCTGCCTCATCACATTGTTGGCTCATGTTTAACTTGTTGTCCACAAGGACCCCAAGATCTTTTTCACATGTTCTGCTCTCGAGCCACACGTCCCCCATTCTGTATCTTTGCATTTCATTTTTCTGCCTAAATGGAGTATTTTGCATTAGTCACTGTTGAACTTAATTTTTTTAGTTTAGGCCCATCTTTCTGATCTGTCAAGATCATTTTGAATTCTGATCCTGTCCTCTGGAGTATTGGCTATCCCTCCCAATTTGGTGTCGTCTGCAATCTTGATGAAAAAATAATCCAGAGAATTGTGCTCTGGAGCTGTCCTAGATATAGCTTCCTCTGCTATATCTAGGACAGCTCCAGAGCACAATTCTCTGGATTATTTTTGGTTTGGTGTAGATGCAGGCTGAAATATCCTTTAAATGACAACCAAACTTTACATTTACAAGTCTCTTAATAGATTTTTCCAGATTTCCTAAAATAATGGTTTGCATATTACTGACTGCTGTGCTTCAGATAAATGCATTCTAGCCAGAGGGTGACTCAAAGAGGAAATTGCTCAATTTTAATGGACACTTAATTTTAGAAATGTTTTGCTCTCCCCCCCAAATTTCCTGAGAGTTGAATGTTGGAACAAAAAGCTTAGCTGGACAGAGCAATTGATTGCTGGCTGCTCTCTGTGTTACTTTTCTACGTACTTGAATAGCTGGGTTTTTTCCATCTTCTTGCCAATTTGTTATAATGCACCCACCTAGACAGAACACCTCTGCAAAGCTCAAATAAAGCATTCTCTTTTGAAGGCATCTTAACGCTGGAGCATAATAGGAGCCAATTTCACTTCACTCCAGAACCAAGTAACTGCAGGCCCTTATTGTCATGAAATGGGATAAAATGTCCTTCTGAAAGTTGGTGAGGTGTTCAGTTATGTAGCAGAAAGATGGATCTGACAAATGCAGGCTGAGGAGGTGAAGATATCTTGAGTTTTGATTTTGTTATCATTCAGAAGAAGATACAAGTGAAGAAAGGGATACTTTCCACCTTTTCTGTCTAAAGGTCCGTGCTGTTTAGGGAAGAACACTGGAGAAACAGGGCAGGCTCAATTATCTGATTTGCTGAATTTCATAGTGCATTCACTTATGGTCACCCTGCCATGAGGTTTTCTGGGGCCATTGGTTTTCCATGGCTGAGCAGAGAACTGAACCCTGTTTTAACACTAGAACCACTGTACTGCTCTGGCTCTCAAGGATTTCTCATAACTTGAAATTTGGATGCAAGAAATGGAGCAACTTGTGGCCCTCAATATGGTTTTAGATTGTGATGTTCATCTGACCTAGCCAGTAGGCATGAGAAAAATGAAACGGAAATTAAAAGGATTCGTAAGAGATTCGTATGTAATGGGACTTTTGAGGTTTTACGTATCGCTGCCGCGAACCAGGAAGTAGACTTCCTTTTACGGTCCTTGAGGCCAACAATTTGCGTTATGATCATAAGAAATTCTTAAGTATTAATTAATTAATTATTGTACTACTCACTTCTCCCTGTCTTCTCCCCTCATTTCCTTCCCGCCTTCATTCAGCTTCTTCTTTTTCCCGCATTTCTATGGGGAACTGGAAGTGACGCTGCTGCTAGGTAGGCAATGCATTCTGGAAAGTGTAGTCCCCAGGCTTCCCCCCCCCCTCCTTCTCTTCCCCGTTGCTCTGCCATGCCCCATCGCAGGGGCCAGCTTCAGCCCTCCAGGTACGTGTTTTGGACTTCAACTCCCACCATTCCTCACAGCCTCAGGCCTCTTCCTTTTCCTCTCAGCCTGGGCAAACTTGGGCCCTCGCTCCCTCAGGATCGGGGCTAGAGAGAGGCGAGGGGGCTGAGCGAGGGCCGCCTCCTCTCTCGCCAATGGCAGGCTGGCGAGAGAGGAGGCGACAGGCCCCGGCACCCCTCTCTGCCTCTCTCTAGCCTCGATCCATGCATCAGGGCTAGAGAGAGGCGAGGGGATGAGCGAGGGCCTCCTCCTCTCTCGCCAATGGCAGGCTGGCGAGAGAGGAGGAGAAAAAGCCCCGCGCCCCTCTCTGCCTCTCTCTAGCCTCGATCCATGCATCGGGGCTAGAGAGAGGCGAGGGGGTGAGCGAGGGTTCCTCCTCCCTCCTCCTCTCGCCAATGACAGGCTGGCGAGAGAGGAGGAGAAAGGCCCTCGCCTCTCTGCCTCTCTCTAGCCTCGATCCATGCATCGGGGCTAGAGAGAGGCGAGGGGTGAGCGAGGGCCTCCTCCTCCTCCTCTCGCCAATGACAGGCTGGTGAGAGAGGAGGAGAAAGGCCCCGCGCCCCTCTCTGCCTTCTCTCTCTAGCCTCGATCCATGCATCGGGGCTAGAGAGAGGCGAGGGGGTGAGCGAGGGTGCCGGCGAGTGTGGGGAAGAGGGGCGAAGGAGGAGGCAATCAGCTGATTGCCTCCTCCTTCGCCCCTCCTCTTTCCCCCGCCTCGCCCGGATCCCAGTTTGGCCCAATTCTGTCATTGGTGGAGTTCAGAATGCTCTTTGATTGAAGGTGAACTATAAATCCCAGCAACTACAACTCCCAAATGTCAAGGTCTATTTTCCCCAAACTCCATCTGCGTTCACATTTGGGCATATTGAGTATTCATGCCAAGTTTGGTCCTGATCCAGGATTGTTTGGGTTCAGTTATCTCCCCTAAATCACTGTCAATTCCTCCCAAACCCCTCCAGTATTTTCTGTGGGTCATGGGGGTTCTGTGTGCCAAGTTTGGTCCAGGTCTGTCATTCATGGGTCTCAGCTGTGGAAGTCAGAGCTGAATTTGTCGAAGGTACTGCAAATCCCATCATCCGTTGTCCATCCTCCCCCAAACATATTGTTTTTGTGATTAATCCCTATGCTTTAACTTTTGTCAATTTGTAACAATGAAAATACATCCTGCATATTAGATATTTGCATTAGAATTCATAAGAGTAACAAAATTATGAAGTAGCAACGAAAATATGGATGGGGGTCACCACAACATGAGGAACCACTGCCTTAATACATATCTCTCTCTCGGCATTACTTCACGAACGAAGATTCAGGAAGGACTCATCCCACGCTTTTTACAAGCGCGCTGATGACTAAAGAGGCCAATCTGAGATAGGCAAGTTCAGTTGCAGAAAGCACAGCAGAAAGTCTATATATTATACATATATCTTTCTGTTTAATTGCTATTAGGGAAATAAAACGTGAACAAAGGAAGGAAGGAGACAAAGGAAGAAGTAGAGAAGGGGGAGGGAAGGAAGGAAAGAGAAAAGAAGGGATGGGGAACCAAAGAGCAAATGAAGGAATGAAAGAAGAGGGTAGAGAAGGAAGAAAGGAGGGAAAGGGGAAATAATAAGGGGGGGAGAATCGTACTTCACTTTCACAATTGTCCTGAGAGCAAGTAGCTACTACCTCTTATATTTATGTTATACATGTACAGCTCCACTTAATTGCACTGCAGAGGTGAAGGGGAATGTTCCCCCCTTGATTTTTAACTGTTTCCCTGCTTTTCAGACTTTAGAACCGATTTAGAATTTCGTTAATACTTACGTTACACTTTAGAACTTTTTGCAAAATTTTTTGTAAGTCTTTAATATACTAATAAAAAAAATCCCCCCCCCCCATTTGATTTTAGAATCGTGATTTTTGGGTTCTAAACCATGCCTACTAGCCAGTATAGCCAATGCTGAGGGAATGTGCTTAAAGGACATACGTTACAAAAAACACCCCATGATTGGATTTCAAAACTATTTGATATAATACAGATGGACCAACTTTTGCAGAAACTGAATGATTCAACAAAAAGTACTGACTAGTCAGGATTTAAGGAGTTCATCCAAAATAAAGGATATACAATCAACATACTTTATGGATCTCTGAAGAACAGAAAATTAAGAAAAGGAACTGACGAACTACGAAGAGACTTTTATGTATAGACTGATACCATTTTTTTCAAAGGACTATGGGAAGCTCTATATATATATATATATATATATATATATATATAGGAGCTTCCCAGAGTCGTTTGAAAAAATATATATATATTCTTTTCTCTCTGTATATTTCTCTTCTTTTCATCGTTACTTTTATGAATCTTGACTGTATCACTGTCTTCCCTTTATATAATCACTTTATGTAATAAAGAAAACTCATTTTTTTAAAAAAATCCATGTTAACTATTACACTTCATGTTGTTGAACAAAATTATTATTCTGCCTGCTTTTAAGGGTACTATATCTTTTACGCTTAAAACCTCATCACATTGATTATGTCCTCCATTAATCAGCAGGGCAGCAGGGCAATCCTGCCACCGAGCACTTTCTCTGGCTTTCATCAACACTTTCCCATACCACATGGGGAAGTGTCACCATGCAGGTTGTCCCCGCAGTAGCTCATTTGTTCCTAATGGAACATAAGGAGGCTGCCGTGTTGACAGTGCAGCATCCTAGAATACTGCTTCCCCTGTTGCACAAAAGAGCCCTGTTGCACACCAGAAGTGTGATGAGCAGCATAGGGCTCCATCCTGGGTGGTACTGTCCTAGGATGCTAAAAAAAATTCATGTAATAAGGTCATTAAAATGCTGTCCAGAGGGAGGGGTCATTTGTGGGAAATTCTGAGCCATTTTTGTATTTTGAAGTTATTATGCACAGATAAATAAAAACACAATACATTAATAATATGTATTAACATCAAAGTTGAAATTTTGATTAATGGCTTGACATACATATTAATCATATCCATACACACTTTATAAAACTATCATGTAGGATGAAAGGTGTAACTGTCTCTTAACATCTGCATGGCAACATATTTCGCCCTCCTAAAATTAATAATTACAGCTATGCCTTGCTGCGAAATTAGATCTCTGTGAGACAACCTGCTTCATTGCTTAGTACTTATACCCGTTATTAAAGTCTTTGCATAACAAAAGAAACCAGTGTTTTGTGTTAGAATTCACCTGCATCAACTTTCCTGATCATTCAGATATATTAAGTCATGTCTATGCTTATCTAGTTAATCTCAGTAAACTACTTCCTGGCCAGAAGGGGATATTCTCAAACAGTTGGCCAGATGGTTAGATGGCCAAGAGGGTGATGGTGCTGCTACCACCACTGTGTCACTGGCCACAAGAAGTGCCCTGGTAGAAGCTTGCTGATGACATCACATGGCTGGGAACTCTGATGTGATCTCATTATAAGTGACAACACTAGCAAGCCTCTACCAAGGAACTGCTTCTGGCCAATGTCAAAGTGGTGACACAATTGGACATATGGACAGTCAATTCACCCAATCCAGCTGTCAACACTTCTAAAACTCCAGAATCACTCTAGAACAGGGGTGCTCATTAGGTAGATCGCGATCTACTGGTAGATCGCGTAGGGCATCCTGGTAGATTGCAGGCAGGGCAGGAGAAAGGCTCAGTCCCGCCCTGCAGGCTCCCGACACCGCCCAAGTGCTACCGGCCCAGGGTTATCTGAGGTCCTTTCCACACAGTTGAATAAAATCCCATGTTATCTGCTTTGACTCAGATTATATGGCAGTGTGGACTCAGAAAACCCAGTTCAAAGCAGATATTGTGTTATATGTTTCACATTTTTGTAGAAGGTAGGTAGATCATTTTGACTTGGTCGTTTTTTAAGTAGCTCGCATGTTGAAAAAGTGTGAGCACCCCTGCTCTAGAACTTCCAGGAAGTTTCATATTAATCCCATATCCCCTCGAGTTGCATTAATATCAAGATTCAGTGCTTCTCCTAAGAATCCAAGCATGCATCATGGGGACTCTTCACAGCTGCTGAGATGTTAGTTCACTTTATTTGGTTCATGTAGACATGGCCAGAGTTACAAAGTTGGCAGGTGTTTTGGATTTTGGGGGTATAGTGTTCTCTTCATTTCAATAAGGCTCTTCACAAGCTGCTCCATGATGTTTTTGCAACAACCTTAGAACACAACAAAGAAATTCCACTCAACTTTAGAATAATAATAAC
Organism: Anolis apletophallus; assembly: GCA_030556195.1. Taxonomy (NCBI): domain Eukaryota; kingdom Metazoa; phylum Chordata; class Lepidosauria; order Squamata; family Anolidae; genus Anolis; species Anolis apletophallus. The sequence continues at coordinate 77,593,678 of JARBWK010000001.1, forward strand.
CATATAAGAACCTATCTCTTCTGGCAGGCTTACCCAGAAACAATATTTAAACTTGGTCTAATGTTTAATCTTTGTTCTCTGTATTTTATTATGTATATTGTACAAATATGTTTTAATATGTGTATTTTGTAGAATGTTTTAGATGATTTTGTGATTTAAATCCTATATTAAGATGTTTTAATGCTGTATTAAGATGGGACTCCTTCTTCAGAGGCTTTTAAACAGAGGCTGGATGGCTATCTGTTGGAAGTGCTTTGAATGCGATTCTCCTGTTTCTTGGCAGAGGTCTCTTCCAACTCTAAGATTCTATGATTCTGTGATTCTATATGTTAATTGTTAAATGTTTGTTTATGTTCTATGTTCAATATGATTTAAATGTTCAATTTATAGTTATATGTTATTGTTTTAGTAATTATGCTTTTGTTTCGTATATATGTTGGCATTGAATCTTGCCATTTACTTGTTGTACACCGATTTGAGTCCCCCCAGGGGTGGGAAAAGACGTATATAAATGCAGTAAATAAATAAATAAGTGTTTTAGCAATGTTGTAATCTGCCTCGAGCCATGAGAAGATGTGGGTTAGAAACAAAATAATAAATTGTAACGGGGTTTTCTCAAAGCAATACCGCTTGGATGCTGAGAGAAAGGGTGTGTCTAAATGTTATTAAGTTAAACTCTTCGTTTTATAGGACTGCTGGAGATTTGCCAGCTTTACCCAGGTACTCAGAGTGAAATGGGCAATACATTTAAGTAAACCAAGCAGTTTTTGAATTGATAAGGTGCTTTCTTTGGGAACATATGCAAATTTTAAATAAGCATATATATCGTTATAAAAAGATCACAGTGGCAGCAAATTAATGAGTTAAGCAATGCCATTGTGTTGTGGGCAATGTTTTTGTATGGTGAGCACTTTTGAATGAAAGATTTTAAAAGGGTAGTTTTAAGACAGTGTTTGTTTACAATTCATTATTGGAAATTTATTATAGTTCATCTATAATCAGTCAGGAATGAAGGCTCTTTTGTTTAAGTGGCACTGTTAAAAAGACACTGACATAAATATCTCACTCCTTAATTATGAAAAAAGCAAAAGAAATACGCATTTACTGATTCTTTCTGATCAGTCCTTCCTAGTGAGTTGCATTAGCTGTCATTTCATTTCAGATCGTAGAAGTATATCCACTCACTTGCCTCAGTAAGAGCTTTGCTTTTTAACTTCCAATATGTTGCCCTCTGAAGAACAACAAACATAGTGAGGCAGAGGAATAGATTGATGTGTTAGAGGAATATTTCCCATGCTATCCTGCCCAAGCAAGACAGATGGAGGAATAAGTTTCTGAGGACCTTGGGGAAGAGTGCTCAGCTGCAGGCTCTCCTGAACATTTCGATATGAGCAGCATGTGGTTCCCTAAGTGCTTGTTGCCAGATGTCAGCAAAATCAGAAGGCAAAAAGATTATGTGAGATTGTCCGTTTTGTCCAACTAGATTAAGTTGGTCAGCTTCATTGAAGAGTGGTCGGTTTTCCCCATATTCACAGGGCACAGAGCTCCAGTGAATATGGGGAAAATGTCAGTTTAAAAAACCACTTTTCCTTTTCTCCCAGAACTTTGCTATAAAGTTACTGGCATGTTGGGGATTTAGAGATTCCTAGGAGTCCCTGGTGGTGCAATGGGTTAAACCGCTGAGCTGCTGAACTTGCTGACTGAAAGGTCACAGGTTCAAATCCGGGGAGTGGCATGAGCTCCCGCTGTTAGACCCAGCTTCTGCCAACCTAGCAGTCTGAAAACATGCACATGTGAGTAGATCAATAGGTATCACTCCAGCAGGAAGGTAACGGTGCTCCATGCCGTCATGCCGGCCACATGACCTTGGAGGTGTCTACAGACAATGCTGGCTCTTCGGCTTAGAAATGGAGATGAGCACCACCCCCCAGAGTTGGACATGACTGGATTTTTTAAAGATACACTATATTAATCAAAACCATTAATCAAATCCACAAAAGCTAAACTTGCAAATGTGGAGGCCAACTGCAGGATATTGTTAGGTTTGCTACTGGTTTATGTAGCAACAGAGCTGAAATGGATGAGCCTTTTCATAGGCATTCCTGTTAACAAAACCTCTGACTAAGAGACTTCTTTATTACATCAATCCAGCCCCCTTTTCCTTCTTGTAATCTGACTAGATCAGGCATGGGCTAACTTCAGCCCTCCAGGTTTTTTGACTTCAACTTCCAAAATTCCTTACAGCCAGTAGGCTGTGTTTGCAGAAAACAATGCAATAAAGAGTGGGATTCGACTTGCTAATTGCAGGCTAGGGAAACAGCTGCTGCCTCCAGAATCCTAATGGAGCATGCAAAAACAGCCAAATTGAGAGAAATTTATAAAGATAAAAGCTTGCCTTTATCACGATCATCCCTGGTGGCCAAGTATGATAGTCTTCCAAGGGTAGAGTCTTGGTAATGAGTCCATAAGTGATGGTTCTAGCTCCCCTGCCTGCACTCTAGATTTATAAGTTTGGCCTTCAAAATGGCAATCATAAGAAAAATGGAAGGTGATGAAAGAAGAAAAATTGCATAAATTGTGTGGGTCTTTGGGTATTACATGAACTGGAAAGTGTGTTGCACTACTAAATGTTATACTTAATCATAAGTTTTTTTCAATATGCAAACTGTGGCTGCAGTTCATTGATCAACAGTCTTGGTCCTGCATCAAGACTGAATTGAAGAGAGAAAAGGAGATCCTGTGAAAAGTTGTATTTCCCATAACATACAAATTATATTTATTACGGAGTTCTGAAAGTGCTGCTTTGTTTGAAGCTAATGCTTAGAATATTGACACTGTCATCCCAACACTAGGGATATGCAAAATACATCAAATGCAGCTACAAAGAGAACTGTTATTGCATCTCCCAGTACTGCATATGTTACTAAATGTACAAACACCTAGATTTTAAACTCTAAGTGCACATTTCATTTAAGAGCAAACCCCTTTCCTTTTTTATCTATAAAATATGGTAGGATGGAAATATGTGATCATTCATGTGAATGATCAGGAAGGGAATCGAAAATAGGTCGGCAAATGTTGTATTGCCTCTCTACAAATCTATGGTGAGGCCACATCTGGAGTACTGTGTACAATTCTGGTCACCGCACCTCAAGAAGGATATAACGGAACTGGAAAAGGTACAGAAAAGGGCAACAAGAATGATCCAAGGGATGGAGCAGCTCCCTTACGAAATCAGGTTGCAACGCCTTGGTCTTTTCAGCCTTGAAAGACGGCATTTAAGAGGTGACTTGATCGAAGTGTATAAAATCATGCATGGGATAGAAAGGGTGAATAGAGAAAAAATATTTTCTCTGTCACACAACACTAGGACTAGGGGGCACTCCCTAAAGCTCCAAGGTAGGAAAGTTAGGACTAATAAAGAGAAATATTTCTTCACCCAGAGGGTCATTGGGTTATGGAACTCACTTCCAGAGGAGGTTGTGACAGCGGTCAGCCTGGACATCTTCAAGGCAGGATTAGACAGATTCATGGATACCAAGGGAATCAGTAGCTACTGAAATGGACATCCAAGTGCCACCTCTGTGTTGATGGAGGCAGGCAGGATTTTCCCCGGGTACTGGTTGTGGGGGTCGGGAGCAGGTCAGGGTTTTGCCCTCCCTTCTGCTAGAGATCCCCGTGTACAACTAGTGGGCCACTGTGTGACACAGAATGCTGGACTAGATGGGCTGAGGCCCGATTCAGCATGGCTCTTCTTATGTTCTTATGTTCCATCTCTAAGGAAGACTTTTCAACATAATAAAGTTGATCAGGAGCACTGGAAAGGAAGGGAGGGTTATTTGGGTTTTGCCTCCATTATCAGAATGGCTTAGGCCAGCACTGCACCCAACATACATTTAGATATTTCCCTTATCTGTGTTGAATACACAATCTGTTCCTGGATCAGGACACATAGGACTCAATCCTACTGACACTCAAAACTACAGTAGATCCTTTGAATTAATTTTTGAATCAACATGTGCATAAATACATTTGATGTAACAGGTCTGGACCAATTGCAATTACCAGTCATTGTCACAATGCCAGAGCTCTGCCTGTACCCAGGTAGAGATGAACAAACAAACACCCAGTATATATTAAACAGTTTAATTAAAGCAGCAATTAATTTCTGGCTGTTTTAATTGTCCAAAACATAAAGATAGCACTCAGCCACAGAATATAAAACAAAAACTGATAGCAAAAGCTACACCATAGTCAAAGGGTCCAGTCCAGTGGTCAAATGCCAAGAGTTCAATGAGCAAAGTCCAGGGATCCAGAATCTATACCATAGTCCAAAGCCAGTCCAGAGAGTCAAAGTTCCAGGGTTCCAAGAGTTCAGGAGACAGGTCAGGATCCAAACAACTGGAGGAAAACCTGCAGCCTCTACCACCAAAATAACACAAATACTTTTCTCCCAAAGGTCAGTCCCAATGTTAGCTCCTTATGTTCAGGAACACCCAGCTGCAACCTATCTCTTGCATACCTCCACCCTTAATTGATTTCACCCATAAATGCTTACTTAAAGATTACTCGGCCCTTTAGAACTAAGACTTACATTAACCCTTCCATCACCAACTGCTAGGCCTGTCACCACCAACCACCATCAAATGCTGAACATGATACATGACAGTAATCACCATACTATTTTTTATTTACTTAAACATTTATGCGTGAAGTATTGCTTTGTTTTTTAAAAGTAACTAGTCTCTTCAGACTTGATTTCTATTGTTGATTCTATGTGTTTGTGTAGGCATATGCATGCAAACGTATGTGTAAAGAATAGTGGAAAGAGCATGGAAGCTATTTTAAAACCTAGAATTTCAAATGGACAATCAAAAATATGTTACCACTGTTGAAATATGCTTATTTATAGAGAAGTATCCAGCCTTTTAGTAAGCGGAACTCTATTTTTTGAGAAAGACCACAGACTATTGAGTTGTACTAAATATTAAGGATCATTTTTTTAACAAACTCTGAAAAACAGAGTGCATGGAATAAAAAGGGGCAGTTTTGAAAATATAGTTTATAGCAGAAAATGTATAGCAGCATAGTTTAGAAACTCATTACAATTCATGCCAAGTGTGTCATTTGTCCCTATTGTAGCTTGAGGTAGGAGTTGGACTTGTTTCAGGCTGCAGAAATGTAATTATAGCTATTGTTCACTCCAGAATATTGCCTTATTCCAAGAGATGGAAACCATATTTTGCATATCCAAGCTGCATATATAGTGAGGCTTTTAACTCTTTTCTTTCTTAACGGCAGCCCACACATGGAGAACTGAAGTTTCCAAAACAGTTTGAGGGGTAGTTGTGAACAGATGTGAGTAGGTGGGTGACCTATACACTGACCTGTGTATATCAAAGGCCTTGTGCCATCCTTAAAAATAATTTTTGTTGTTGTTATAGTACATGCTTCCCATGGGTCCTTCCTCTACAGTGAATGGAGAATGAAATGTGGAGTGGAACTTTTTGATATGTGCACACATCCTGACAGTTCCCATAGCTATGTCCCAAAGGAGATTCCCCAAAGCTGCAATTGAACTTTATGAATATCAAAGAACTACACTGGGACATCTTTAAGCATGTAATGGGGATGGTCTAAACACACACATTCCACACACCAAAGAAAAACAGTAGCTACCAGAATGTCCAATTTATTAGGATGAACAAAGAGTCATAGAAGGGTATTCATTGTTTTTGCTTTAGATCTGGTTGTTGTGTGCTTTCAAGTTGTTTCCTATACTTTGTGACCTTCAATGGACCTATCCTAGAGAGTTGGGTGAGGTTTTTTTTAAAGGAATGCTTTTGCCTTCTGAGACAATGTGACTTGCCCAAGATTACCCACTGATTTTCCATGGCCAACCCCTGATTTCCAGAGTTGTAATCCAGCACTCAAACTATTACACCATGCTAGCTCAGTGGGCTCAATAGAGGGGTGAATGTTGGTCTTTGAGCAGTAATGGGCTTGAAATTATATGGGAAAGGACATAGATTGGATCCTTAAGATAAGTCCCTGGCCTCAAGAAGTTTCTCAGAAGTTTACCTTTGCTTGTGGAAAAATCCATACACACACACCTAGCTTCTGTAAAGACTGCAGGTAAGCTCAGAGATGATGTCATTGCATCATGACATTATTATAAAATAATATACATTATGCAGTCTTGGCAGAGGTCCATTTGATGTCATGTTGTTTTTTAAAATATCTTTTTACTTTGTAGTAAAACAATCTTTTTACTTTACTGATAAGCTGACCGTGTTGGATGAATAAAATTCTCTTCTGCCAATGGGTTTTAAAAGATGACTGTCTATTGTGCCAAGTTTTCTAATAATAAATGGAGGATCTGAGCCTATGCCATCTATTAATGTGTATGTCTTTCATTTTTCTTATAATTTATTTGCAGGAAAAAAATACTTGTCTTAATAGTATGATCAGAAACTCTTGCAGCATGGGTTATAAATGAACTTGCACATGGTTGGCACTAAGGAATAAATTATTCAAATTCACTTTAAATGAGGGGAGGGAACTCTAAATGAGGTATTATATTTTCACAGCCTGACATATAACAGCAGGATTTATGACTGGATTATATTATCCTATCCTATCAGTGGTTCAAAATCAACAGCAACAGAGAGAAGTATAACTACACCATGTGAAGCTGCAAGGAAAACAATTCCTTTTATCCCCTCAGTGATATAAAATAAAGTCACACTTTGTATGCTGAAGTACATTGGGCAAAGGAATAGACTCAAGTCCTTCCAAAGATACAAAGATAGGTGGAAGTGGAAGGGAGGGAGAAGGGCTCTAACAAAAAATATCTGAGATCAGCTAAACTAGATCCTTTACTTTAACTATAGCTATAACAAAATTGAAAATCCACAAACAGCAGTTGGTCCAACTCTGAAGTATAAAATTATGCAAGCTGTGAAAACTTCACTGGCATCTTCATCAGAGAAAGATACTAAAAGCCATTCAGGAGAAAAATGATGAAGTTAAAGTCCTACAGTATGCCTGCTTTCTGTCTGAGATATTGTCAGTGCAGTAGAGGTCAGTCCCCTACCTGGCCATGTGATGACTAGTGACAAATGTAACATAGGTGATACAGGTATAAATATAGGTAATAAATTCCAACTCCATTCGCAAAGGAAAAATAGCTTCTTTTGAGTTCCAGCTGTCCCTGTCCTGTGCAAAACCAACCACTCCTTTCTTAAGCAGGGAACCCTGAATTTCTCAATGAATATACTGTTACATCTGGAAAGGTTTTTAGGAGCTGGATAGGTAAAATAATTTTCTTTGACTGTTGAGTAGATTAGGAAGAATCAGTTCTTTATTCTACATTCAGCTCTCCACATCCACTGTGGTTATGAGTGCAGGACCCCTGTAAGGAAGGTAAAGTAGTGAATGAGAAAAACTGTCTTTTTGAACCTGAGATACCACCTTTCTAGAAATATCTAGGTTCCCCATTAAAAGTTGATAATAGAATCACGGTGGTGGACCTAGAGGTTCCTAGACTGGTGTTCTCTCTCTACTTTCTACAAAACAAGTAATAGAGACATTACACCAGATATATCCAAACTGTATGTAACAACACATTGTGTCAGCTCTAAGTGTGTCATTCAAATGTCACAAAAATGACAAAATCTTGAAAATGTATGTTATTACCTTACAAATCATGTATTTTTAAAAAAATATAAATGAAAGGTTTTCATGGAATATGTTGCGTGCCCATACATTTTGTTATTGCAATTTATGTATATGTCTGCATCTCTTATAAGGGGTTGGTTTAACCTCTGCTTTGCTAGTAAAACTGAATTACTGTTTTGTGAAAGGAAGCATGTCTAAAAGTGAGTCACCAACATGAAATGTGTGGAATCTTCATTGATTTCATTCTAACATCTAAGAATGAAGGAACTGGAAAGTTGCCTTTCTGGGTGATATCAGAAAGGTTGTTTTTGGATTACTTTTTAAAAATGTATTTGGGGTCTTTAATTTTTTTATTACCAAAAACCTTTCTATGCACACAAAAATTGAAAACAGACTATTTTGCATAAAAATGATTTCTTTTGCAAACAAAATGGTTTGTATTCAGTTACAGATTTGTAACTGGAGTTAGGGGTCTATAACAGCTCTCTGTTCGCTAATCCCACTTGCATATCCAACAGCTTCATTGAACAAAAGAGGTCAATTCAGCTGGTGATCAGGATACAAGGAGTATGACATCTCCAACTTTTTCCAACCAGTCAGAAGTAGTACTCCTGTCTCATGCCTTACTCATTGGGAGGATGGTGGAAACATTTTCCTCCATGGATCCAGAGATGTTACTTAGGTAACATATCTGTTCTAGGGTTTAATAAGTAACTTTTCTATGATTACTGCAAATATATTTGCAAAAGGTTTTTTTTCACAAAAGGTCATAACATGGTGGTTGACTTTTTTTTGGCAAGATATCTTGATGTGTTGAAACATATTTTGTCATCAAGGATGAGAAAAATTATTTGCATCAGAACTACATACTGATAGAATATTGTTCAGTGAAGGCATCCAGAGTGATCTTCATAATTTTTAGGTTAACATTGATACAAATGTGTATGCTAAGTAACTCATCTACTGCCTGATTTGAAGACAGTGATCTTAGATTGTGTTGAATCATGTAATAACATATTATGATGAAACTGAGAAGACACGTATTACCACATAAACTCAATCATGTAGCAAATTGAACACTGTTATTGTTTATTCATTTAGTCACTTTCAACTCTGTGTGACCTCATGGACCAGCCCATGCCAGAACTTCCTGTCATCACCATCAGCTCCTTCAAGGCTAAGTCAGTCACTTCAAGGATAACATACATCCATCTTGCCCGTGGTCAGCCCCTCTTTCCTTTTTCTTCCATTTTCCCCAGCATCATTGTCTTCTCTAATATTTCCTGTCTTCTCATTATGTGGCCAAAGTACTTCATCTTTGCCTCTAATATTCTTCCCTCCAATAAGCAGTTGGGCTTTATTTCCTGAAGTATGGACTGGTTGGATCATCTTGTGGTCCAAGGCACTCTCAGAACTTTCCTCCAACACCACAGTTCAAAAGCATTTATCTTCCTTTGCTCAGCCTTCCTTATGGTCCAGCTCTCACATCCATAGGCTACTATGGGGAATACCATTGCTTCAACTATACATATCTTCATTGCCAGTGTGATGTCTCTACTCTTCAATATTTCATCAGAATTGGTCGTTGCTCTCCTCCCAAGAAGTAAACGTCTCTGACTTCCTGGCTGCAGTCCAAATCTGCAGTAATCTTTGTACCTAAAAATATAAAGTAAGTTAATACCTCCACATTTTCTCCCTCTATTTGCCAGTTATCAAACAGTCCGATTGCCATAATATTGGGCTTTTGATGTTTAACTGCAACCCGGCTTTTGTACTTTATTCTTTTACCTTGGTTATAAGGCTCCTCAGCTCCTCCTCAAAGTGGTATCATTTGCATATCTAGGATGGTTAATGTTTCTTCCAGCAATTTTATCTCCAGCCTTGGATTCATCATGCATGTTGCATGATGTGTTCTACATACAGGTTGAATAGGTTGGGTGAGACTATACAGCCCTGCTGTACTTGTTACCCAATCTTGAATCACAATACTTACATATAACTTGATAAAATCTTTTTTTAACTTTAGTCTTTTATTTACTAGCAAAAAATAAAGTTTTTAAAATTATTCTCATACTGCATACTCTGGTAAATCTTGCATTGTGGCAGTGAGTAGAATGGATGATACAAAGCCACAGCTATTCAAGCCCTCCCTTTTAAATTACCCTTCTTTTTTTAAAGAAAAGTATTGATATAAAACAGGAAATGAATTATTTTCAATGAGTGTGCAGATTAGCTCAGTCTTTACATACCAAAACATTTACCTTATGCCCTTCATTCATCTTCAGCTAGCTATCTAGAGACTTCGTCATTTATCTGCCAGAAACAGGTGTTTTAGCATAAACATATAAATATGCTTGGAGATAACTGTAAGCGAGAAAAACATTCTAATTAGCCTGAGAATCAAAGGCATGTGGATTAGTTGCAATGTGGAACTGAAAGCCAATTGCGATAAGAGTGGTACAAAACACCTTAACAACCAAGACATAGCTGTCATTTGTAAAACTGACTCATAAAAGTCAGTTTCTGGGAGATATATATATTAGGCATGGTTTCGAACTCAAAAATGGCGATTCTAAAATCAAATGGGGGGGGATTTTTTTTGATTAGTAAAAGAAAGACTTAAAAAAAATTCCAAAAATTTCTAAAATGTAACTTAATTACTAACAAAATTCGTTAGTAGTTCGTATGCCAGTGCATGCGCATTCCAGATGGTTTTGGCCTACAACTCCCAGAAATCCTAACAGCTGGTAAATTGGCTGGGATTTCTGGGAGTTGTAGGCCAAAACTTGAATAAATCACACTGAATTCTAGATGGGACTCTCAAAATGGGTATAGGGAGGGAGGGAGGTATTCACACACATACATATTCTTTGGGGGGGATTTGCTGCAGAATCTTCTCTATGAGCCCTGGATTCTGCAGCAAATCCCCCCTCCCAAGAATATGTATGTGTGTGCTCCCAAGCAGCAAACGCTGGCTTTTCCCAGGCTAATTTCCCGGGCTAATAAGAGAAGAGCCAGTTTGCACCGCATGAGGAGAGACCAGTCAGAATACTTCGGTTTGAATTTTACCTCTTGTTATTGTTATTACTGCTGTATTATTGCATGTGCATGGAATGTAGGTATGACCAGTTGGATTACTTATAATATTAGGCACTTACAGTAGCATTCATTCTATTATACATTAGGTTGGTTTCTCACCCCAATACTCTTTGATGCTTTAGATCCTGGCAGGGCAGGGAGGCAGGAAGCCTGGAAAATGTAAACAGAGAGGTTTACTCAAGTAAATCCACAAAGTAGGGCCCTTCGTCCAAAGTGCCCTCCTTTGCAGATTTACTTCTGAGTAATCCTCTCCTGTTACATTTTTCCAGGCTTCCTGCCCGAAAGAAGGAGCGAGTTTAGGGCTTGCCTTGCCATAATACTTATTGGCAAGGGAGGCGGAAGGGTGGTGAGAGAGAAGGAGGGTGCCCCCTCACGACCTAATAACGACACTTAAGAAAATCCTGGCCCCTCAGTTGAAAAAAAGAAAGTCCACTTCCTGGTTGGCGTTCCAGGTGCGGAAATACCGAAAGTAGCATTTCTTACGAATTTCTTACGAAACGAATCATTTTCATAACTTTTTTCTCATGCCTAATATATATATATATATATATATATATATATATATATATATATATTAAGTTGAGAAAATGTTGGAAGGGTTCTCTGTAACATTTTCAGAGCCTTGAGGGTCTGCTTGCAGGTGAGGGGACATGAAAGTCTTTATCTACCAGCCCAGTTGCATCCATCTAAATCTGAATTGAATCAAAGATCCCAAAGTTTCAATAACCTATTTCAAAATGAAAAATAATTACTTACAATTATAGCTCCAAGCTCTAATTAGTCATACAAGGCAATCTTTCCATCTATGATCACAACAGAACTTGAGGTACCCGCATTACACATAACATGAACCCATATGATATCTGTACCCCACTATTTAGGAAGACCATTGCACATAAGTACTAAACCAAATCACCCCAACAGATGGTCATATGACTTCTCTTCAAAAACCTCCAGAGAAAGAGACTCCACCATACTCCCAGGCAGTATATTCCTCTGCCGAATGGCAATTGTTTTCCTGAAATTTAAATCAATTTTAATGTGTCCTAGTACCTAGAGGAGATACACACACACACACCCCTCAATGTGACATTCTTTCAAATATTTAAAGATTGTTATCATGTCCCCTCTCAACTTTCCTTATGCACACTAAACAACCTCAGCAGCACATGCCAATAAAGCCTCGTGGGAGAACTTGCCAAGAAAGGGAGATATCAGTTGAGTCATGGAACCATAGAAAAGACTGCAAGAGCCATCTAGTACAACCTAAGCTGCCATACAGGAACATAGTCAAAGTATCCATGAGAGATAACCACCTGGCCTCTTTAAAAAAAAAACAGAGAAAGGGACTCCACCATGCTTGAGAATCCTATTCCCTGCTGAACAGCTCTTACCATCAGAAAGTTGGGTTTCTGTGAGTTTTCTGGGCTGTATGGCCATGTTCCAGAAGCATTCTCTCCTGACATTTTGCCCACATCTATGGCAGGCATCCTCAGAGGTTGTGAGGTCTGTTGGAAACTAGGCAAGTGAGGTTTAAATATCTCTGGAATTTCCAGAGTGGGAGAAAGAACTCTTGTCTGTTTGAGGCAGGTGTGAATATTGCAATTGGCCACTAGGCATGGTTAGGTTCGGTCGGAATCTTTGTAATTCAGAATAAATTCAGAAAGATTTCCTTTTTGAAGTGATTTTGAAGTTTTTAAGGAAACCGGAAGTCCCTTTGCCCTACCAAAGCTTTTTCCGCCATTTCTCTTATGAATCAGTGAGTTGGAAATGATTCAGCTTTTCCCAACTGCTGTTCCCTGGCCTTGGTTCAAGCTAGAGAAGCCTTCTAAACCAGTGTGGTTGGATTCCCTTTCTTTCCTTTCCCTCCCACATCAGCAAGAGAAGCGATTTTAACCAGTTTGGATGGGATGGATCCGCATCAGTTTAAACCAGTGTGGATGGATTCCTTTCCTTTCTCTCCCACATCAGTTTAAACCAGTGTGAATGGATTCCTTTCCTTTCCCTCCCACATAAATATAAACCAGTGTGGATGGTTTCCTTTCCCTCCTGAGTCAGTTTAAACCAGTGTGGATGGATTCCTTTCCTTCCCTTCTCCCGCTTCAGTCTTAAGCAAGAGAAGCGGTTTAAACCAGTGTGGATGGATTCCCTTCCTTTCTTTTCTATCCCGTGTCAGTTTAAACCACTGTGGATGGGATGGATCCCCGTGAGTTTAACCAATGTGGATGGATTCCTTTCCTTTCCCTCCCACTTCAGTCTTAAGCGAGAGAAGTGGTTTTAACCAAAGTGGATGGATTCCTTCCCTTTGCTCCCCCTCCCCTTTCTGATGTATAGCAACTACTTTCAAAGTAAAGACCATCCAATGAAACAGGAAATAACACTTTGAAACCATTTACGAAGGATTCAAAAGCCTCAGAAGTTTTGAAAAGTTTTGAACTTTTTTTCTGTGAAAATCGGAGTTGACTTTAAATCTGAAACACCAGCTCCCCCTACATCCGAAATGAGTTTTGAACCATTTTTTAATCAAACAAGCCTATTGGCCACCTTGATTAGTAGTTAGTGGCTTTGCAGCTTCAAAGCTTGGCTGCCTCCTGCCTGGGGGAATCCTGTGATTGGGGGATGTTAGCTGGCCCTGATTGTTTCCTTCTGGAATTCACCTGTTTTTTGAGTGTTGTTCTTTATTTACTGTCCTGATTTTAGAGGGTTTTTTAAAATACTGGTGGCCAGTTTTTGTTCATTTTCATGGTTTCCTCCTTTCTGTTAAAATTGTCCACATTCTATAACACATCAGAAAATTCTTCCTAACGTTTAGGTGGATTCCCTTCTCGTGTAGTTTAAATCCATTGCTCTGTTTCTTAGTCTCCAGGGCAGCAGAAGACATAGCTGCCCCCACCTCAATGTGATATCTTTTCAAATATTTAAAGATGCCGATCATGTCCCTCTCTCAACTTTCCTTCTCCAAAATAAATATACCCAGCTTCCTATGTCACTTCTCGTAGTGTTTGGCTTCCAAGCCTTTGATCATTTTGGTCATCTTTGGACATGTTCCAGCTTGTCAATATCCTTCTATAATTGTAGTGTCCAGAACTGAATATGGGATTCCAGATGAGATTTGACTTAAGCAGAATAGAGTGGGGCTATGAAATCCCTTGATCTATTTTAGACACTATATTCCTACTGATACACCTAGAATCATATTGGCTTTTTTATCTGTCACATCACTGTTGCCTCATGTTCAGCTTGTGGTCTACTAAGACTTCTAGATCCATTTCTTGTGCTGTTTGCAAGCTAGATGTCACCCATCCTATACCTGTGCATTTCACTTTTATTGTCAAAGTGTAAAACTATAGTTTTGTTCCTGTTGAATTCATTTTGTTAGTTTTGCCGTAGCTCTCTAATTGGTTTTCATTTAGGATTCTGATCCTGTCCTCAGGAGCATTAGCTATCACCTCCGAATTTGGTGCCATTTGAAAATTTGATAAGCATGCTTAAAAGTGACTTAAAAGGTTGTATACTACACAAAGACTTAACGATTCCTTGTTACATTACATTGCAGTAACACCTTGGGTATTTAAAAGGAATTCATTGCAAGTAATTGGTCACGTGTAAGTACTTACTTGCCAATCTTTGAAATGTCTGTTTCCACAATTTTAAAAATCCTTGCTCATATGTAACATGTAAAATCAAAAAGAAAAGGAAAAGCAACAGTTTATTTTAGGTACCAATGTCTCTGTGCCATCAGGCATGCACGGAAGTTATATTCTGTATGCCCAGATATCCCTATAATCAGGGGCCAATGTTTGTAGGCAGTAATATGCATGTAACCCCTTCCTTTCCCAGTACCTTGACTACATAAAATATTTCCTTGACAATAATAATGGAACCTCTGCCTAGAGCTACCTAGTGTGAAAGGACCCTGGGTTGGCTTCCTGATTAAATTAGAAAACCATCCAGTTCTAGGTGAGAATCAGGTACACTCAAGCACCACACCTTCCCACATCTTCCACCAGATCCTCAGTTGAAAATATATTAAGATAGAGAAACAGTTTGTCTTCACTTAAAAGAGCAACAGCTGAATATGAAACAGGTTTGCTTTTCTTCATTCCTTTGCTTTTAGCACAGCAGCATTTTTTGTCTTTTGCAGGCTCAGGTTTTTACAACCAGCAATATGAAAAGTATATGCTTTGCCCTCAGCAGGTTAAGCATATGGAGAAGTGCATTTTGAATTTTAAAATGTTCTATATTCAGGAATATGATTAGAATGCACATAAAGGAGAACAATATGGAAGAGAGGGATGCTGCATTTCCTTTTCTGTTAGAGGTGTTTAATCTTGAACAATTGTCCTGTTTAAACAATTTCAATATTTATTAGGGAGTAAAAACAGGGGTGAACAACATAATCCAGTCTTTCCCCCTTCTCCACAGAAATCTTGGCATTTTCACGGGAGACTATTGATTGTGTTAAATACATTTCCACTGAGCTGCTGTGAGTTTTTTTGGGCTGTATGCCCATATTCCAGCAGAATTCTCTTCTAACATTTCACCTGTATCTGTGGCTGGCATCTTCAGAGGTTCTGTTTACAGTGAGGCATGTGAAGAGAATGTCCAGGGTGGAATTAAAAACCCTTGGCTTTAAAGCAAGTGTGAATGTCCCACTGCTTGGTAAGGTTACTCTTTTGTATTATATGTCCCAGAATCCCCCAGCTAGCATATTTTTGCAAGCTATGTTCCTTTGCAGCCAATAAAAAGTCCAGTAGATTACCTCAGTCTATTGGGAATGGCGGGAATGTAAATAACAAGTTAGCGCAACAAAAATGTGGGTTTTTTGTATGCAAACATTGTGGGGGGTTTCACAAAATGTGCATTTTTTTCCATACAGAATTAGTCCCAAACAGCAAATATTATTTCACATCTAGAATTCTGTTAGTCAAGACATTGGTTTTCCAATCCCTTTTAAATATTCTTTTCATCTGAACTGGCAGGAAGTGATGTATCTCCAGTGCCTTACAAAGACCTATTTTGCTTGAGGCCACTTCTACTCGTAGGCTTGAATTGACCAAACAATAGGAGCAGCTAAGAAATCAGCTATTATGTCACAGAAGAGTGGGGATTTGGGAATGTCTGGGATTTTGGGAATGTCAAAACAGGTACCCATTGCAGAAAGTGATGGTGTCACTACTATTTCATGCGACATCACTAGTGGGAAACGCTATGTGAAGAGATTTTGGAGGCTGAGAGAAGAAGATGGCACGCACCCACTGTGCCCTTCTCAAGTCAAACCACTCTACATTGGACATTTTTACATTGGAGAAACCCTCGAGGATTCCCTGCATGAAAGCAAGACATTTGTATTCACACTGGATCTTAACACATTAAGTAGGGATTTGTCACACACTGTGGTCAATCTGTTGGCTCCTGGTGACAGGTGTGGAGAACCCATCACCCCATGCCCGCATCACTCAACTTACCACTGGCTCCATCACATGGGGGAAAGCGTTTGCTGCCTGGCTCCCCCCTATTGTAGCAAAAGCAATATGAGAAGCCTCCCATGTTGTTGCTATGGCAGTGTACACTGTTTGCTTTCCCCTTTTGTCATGGAGCTCACTGGAAGTCGATGTACTTCATGTAATGGGTTCCATGGCAAAAGGGGAGAGCAAGTGGCATACAAAGGGCAAATTAGCCCACATGATGAAGTTGACTGTCATACATAACATCACATCTTGCTCTTCAGAAGCCTTATGGACTTCTTATTC
Source organism: Anolis apletophallus (assembly GCA_030556195.1). NCBI lineage: Eukaryota > Metazoa > Chordata > Lepidosauria > Squamata > Anolidae > Anolis > Anolis apletophallus. Next base: position 77,610,210 of record JARBWK010000001.1, read on the forward strand.
CCTCACAAGTATAGTACAAGTGAGGCAGTCTCAGGATGATGGTGTCATTAAACATGCAATGGAAAAAGGAAAAAAATTGAACAACATTATATACATGTAGAAATTTGAAACATAGTTAGCAGTAGTACCCAGGTGGGAAATGGCCTGAGAAACATATGTACAATGCCTTCTTTTTGAAAACTGTTTTAAACTGTCTACAACAACTAACTTTTTTTAAAAAATGAATAAATTCATATTTATAACACAAATATTAGTATAATTGTATATTGATACAATTATCATAATAAAGACTGATGCAAGAAAGCAGGTCAAATGATGGAAAAGAAAACATCAAATTTCATGGGGACACATAGCTCGTCTGCTCCCTGCTTCATCCCCATTCCATCCCTATGAGGTAAAATCTCTGATAGCTGATAGCTAACTGCAAACAATTTCAGTGTTCTTTCTCAAGTCTATTTTCCTTGTTGAATGGCTTATAATCTCGCCCACTCTCTTACAGGCAGATTCAGAACTTGACTGCTTTCCAAACATATGGCAATCTGTAGACAACATAAATAAGTGAAAGGAAATCCAATTTGGCAAATGCATACTATGCATATTTTAGCTCAGGATTGTTTGGTAAATATTTATAAGCACTTGAGATATTTAAAATAATCCTTCCTTTGGAAACTGGCACTGAAAATCAAGATAAGTTATACTGGGTTCTCTACATGCACTGAATGATTGTGTCCTTGTTTTGGTTTTCCTATTTACTGAATTTTGCTTAGGCAACTAGTGCTAAAATTCGTAACATTTTAAAAATTGAGTTGGATTATTAGTTACTGAAAATTGATTGCTAGCCTCCAAATATAATTTTCTGCTTAGTCATTTGAATGATGGGAGTGATGTGGAACAATGAAATGGATGAGGTCCACAAATCAGATGTGCTACTAAATGCTAGGTATACTTTATGGTACATGCCTGATACTCTGAAATGCTGCCCAAATTCCTGTTGGTAAATTCTGAAAAGAGTAGATCTACTGAATATACTCATGTCAAGTCAACCTCAAGGGCATTTTTAGGACCCAAACTATGGATTTTGAGATACCCTATAGATAGGCTGATGGTCATTCCACAGAGAGGGGAAAGCACCAATACTATCTCATGGCCCCAGCTGTCCCTGCCTACTACCACCATTTCCATACACACACATTCAAATATCCAGAAAGTGTGAATATGCTTCTGATCAATGTCAGAATGGTAATTGGGGAAATACTTGATCCAAGACCTAATACTGAAGGAGAAGGCATACCTGATTAGTAGGCATGCTAAAATTGAAACGGAAATCTAATTGATTCGTTAGAAATCCGTAATTAATGGGACTTTTGTTGTTTTACGGATCGCGGCCCCGAACCAGGAAGTGGACTTCCTTTTACGGTCCGTGAGGCCAACAATTTGCGTTAGGATCGTTAGAAATTCTTAATTATTAATTAATTAATTATTGTACTACTCACTTCTCCCCTCATTTCCTTCCCGCCTTCATTCAGCTTCTTCTTTTTCCCGCATTTCTATGGGGAACTGGAAGTGACGCTGCTGCTAGGTAGAGGCAATGCATTCTGGAAAGTGATTCACACACACACACACGCGCACGCTTCTCCTCTCTCCAGGCTTCCCCCTCCTTCTCTTCCCCGTTGCTCTGCTGCCATGCATGCCCCATTGCAGGGGCCTGCTTCACACACACACACACACACGCGTGCACGCTTTTCCTCTCTCTCCGGCGCTCTCTCAGATGCTTCTCTTCCCTGTTGCTCTGCCTTCTCCCATCGCAGGACCAGCTGCAGCCCTCCAGGTACGTGTTTTGGACTTCAACTCCCACCATTCCTCACAGCCTCAGGCCTCTTCCTTTTCCTCTCAGCCTGGGCAAACTTGGGCCCTCGCTCCCTCAGGATCGGGGTGAGAGAGAGGCAGCGAGAAGCGAGGGGGGCTCCTCCTCCTTTTTTTTGCTGCTTCCAAGAATAGAAAACCCCTCCCTCCCTCCCTTCCTCTTTCCCTCCCTCCTTCCTATTTGGAGAGTCCCATCTAGAATTCAGTGTGGTTTATTCAAGTTTTGGCCTACAACTCCCAGAAATCCCAGCCAATTTACCAGCTGTTAGGATTTCTGGGAGTTGTAGGCCAAAACCATCTGGAAAGCGCATGCTCTGGCATACGAATTTCTAACGAATTTCGTTAGTACTTAAGTTACATTTCCGAAAATTTTGGGAATTTTTTTGTAAGTCTTTGATATACTAATCAAAAAAAAAAAATCCCCCATTTGATTTTAGAATCGCCATTTTTCGATTTGTTATCATGCCTACTGATTAGCATAACAGAGACTTGTCTGGATTAAACTAGAGTGGTTTTACTCTCTCAGCTTTGTCCCCCTTGCTTCTCTGTACAGCACCCAGTGAAGCCTAGAAAATGGAGAAGGTGCAATAGTCCATTAGAATTCCACCTACCTGTCCCACAGTCTGCTGGGTTCAAGTGTGTGTTTTTGAAGTGGGTGACTGGGACAGAATAGTGTTTTTGTAGATGTATTGCTCATCTTGTTGCTCAATAGTCTCCCTTCCTTAGCTGACTGAAATGTTCTCTGTGACATTATTGGAGCCTCCCCAACTTGGTTTCCTGGGGAAATTCAACATCCATTCTGAGATTGATCTTTCAGAAACCGCTCAAGACTTCATGTTCTCATGTCAAGCATAGATTCCAAATACCATTTGTTGCCACCAATGTCATAGAACCCACTCTTGACCTTATTTTGTTTTCTGTACTGGGCAGGATAGCCATGATCTGTGTTTGGAGGAACTTTCCATAGTTCTGTTGTCATGATCAGATCACTACCTGGTGACTTTCAGACTCACTGAAACTTGGAACTCTTGTAGAAGCAGAAGGACAATTAAAATGATCCACCCCAGGATGCTTATGGATCCAAATTTTAACATCTTTGGCCTGATTAAGAAGCCAGTAAAGCCTTGAATGCATTTCTGAGTTTCTGAGAGAGGATATATTTTGGACATTTTTGTTGACCAATAAATATATTAATGTTTTGTGGATTTTATTTTGCCTTGAAAGGTGTTAGTGTGCATGTGTGTGTATAGAGTTTATTTATTTATACATGAAGTTTTGGGTGTGAATGGTATAATCTGAAAAACCTTGGCTAATTCTTACCAGGGAGTTCTCTTTGCAACATTAAACTTGTGACACCACACACCCTTTATTCTGAATTAATTAATCGGTTTTGGACTTGAAACCTCAGAGCAAGGATAGTCTTGACCTAGAAACCCTAGAACCGGTGAAGAGAATGGTAACTTATACTTGCCTTCAGAGTTTGATCCAGCTGAACTCTTCTTGTGTAAAAGAAGGATATATAACAGTAGCATATCATCTAATATGTATTGCCACCTATTTACTAAAGATATTTTTCAATTCAGAACAGGGCACCTGCAACTAATGAAGTATAAGCATTTCTTATCTAAGTTAGGGTGCATCAGTTTCAGTACCTTGCCTCCCACTGTTATCTTTTTGCACATCTCAGTAGTAAATATAGCTATTAATGTGAAATAGACCCAGACTACATACTTAAAGCAGCAGCCTCTTGTACCATTAACACCACATTTTAAAGTATTCTTCTCTTATTAATTGGCTACAGTTGCTCACTTGTTTTCATTGTACCCCTTCATACAAATGTTTAAAAAGCAAGGCTCTTTGGGTTCCTTTAGAACTCAGATAAATGTGTGTAGCTTTGAACAGATGTAGCAACACTAGAGAGTTCATTTAGAACATAATCAGCAGATAATTACAAGCTTCTCAGCTAAATTGCAATGAATGGCAAGTGCAAGTAGCTTTTTCAGAACAGCAAAGTTAGATATTTCTAATCTCCATGGGGTCAAAAGGGAGCAGGAAATTACTCATTTCAAAACCTTTATGTCTGAGTTTTGTAAAATTGATGTTGTACATTACAGAGGAAAACAATATTTAGATTATTTCTCCTGTCTGTTTCACCTATAATAAAAACTAGAAATCCAAAGGACTGTCTGATATTCTTGAACTAATCCAAGATATCTAGGGACTAGCTATAATGCCTAGTAGTTTGCTGCAAACCTTGGGAATATGAATCTTCACCAATGCAGAACAATCCAAACACAGAACATACTTGAGAATTTTGCACCCACCTCCCATATATTCAAAAAGTTTTATTAGGACTTATACTTAGAATCATAAAATCATAGAATCCAGTCCAACTCCATTCTGCCATGCAGAAACACATAATCAAGCAGTCCGAACAGATGGACATCCAGCCTCTGCTTAAAGTCCTACAAAGAAGAAGACTTCACTGAACTCCAAGGCAGCATATTCCACTGCCGAACAGCTTTTACTGTCAGGAAGTTCTTCCTTCCACTTGTATATGTTATGCCACTTTTGATCTGAGCCTTTGCGGAGATCTAGCAATGCTCAATACTTGGTGGTCTTGCCTCTGGGACAGATCTGGATAAGTTTCATAGACTATGCCTTCAATTCTTACTAACACCTTCTAATAGCACTTGAAATATTTTCATTGGCACACATGGTGATGCATTCCAGATTATAAGCAGTAGTTCATACCATCCAACATTACACAGATGAAAATGGGGGTACAAGTGGTCAAGCCACATTACAGTGTGATCATAATGAGGAAGCAGTTTGCTTATGTGAGAGTCTACTGGAAAGTCAAGATTTTTCATCACTTTTCCCATTTTTGCATTTTGAAATCAGTTTTCTGCAGATGAAGTAAATTGAGATCAAAGTGAGAAATAGGTGGTAAAAGGGAAGAAAAAATGGGAAATTTTAGAGTAGCTGAAAAAATGGGATGATAGAGGTTTAAATGAGGCCATCTCTGCCGGATTTAGACAGTTCTGGGCTACAATAGCTTCTCCCACTTCCATGGCTGTTGTTGTTGTTGTTGTTGTTGTTGTGTATTTATTATTTTCATTTATATCCTACTTTTTCTCTTTACAAATGAGACTCAAAACAGTTCATGTACCTACCTCACACAGAAAGTATATACCTTTACATTGGGAAGGGTACTTTTGGGACATAAGAGTACCAAAACCAGAATGTTCAATAGAAATGGAAATTTTGCAAAGCTCTGCTTTTACTTACCTGGTTCAGATATACAGTACTTCATTTGGGGTGTGCTGTATTCTATTTTCATTAAGATCAACAAAAACACATTTAATCATTTTACAGCATCCATGTCAATTCCTTTCATGTACTATTGCGGAATATTTCATTTTCAAATGTGATTTTGGAAGCTAAGTGCATGAATGCAATGCAGCTTTTCAAGGCTAATCATGGGTCATGTAATAACATTTGTTCCTCGACATTTTCCTGTATCATAAAAGTGCAATCTCATGCCCTTTCATGGTTTACTTTACCTGTAGACATACTGTCAAATGTAATAAACCATTGGCTAATATTTATAAAACAGACTGCTACAAGGGGCATAATAAGGACAGAGACATTGGATTGCTGTATATTGCTGTAAGTCAAATGATGTAAACAAGTGGTTCTGCATGATAATTTGGAATCTTGTGACTTTATAAACATAGACATTTCTTAACCTCCACTGGCATTTTCACACTCTGCTTTCAATGATAATTAATTAGAGATTTGCCTGGGTGCTAGGGACTGCTATGCCAGTATAAAATAAAGGTTTTGCAACAATTATTTTGCTTTGCAACCCAGAAAGTTGCACTGATGCACTATTGCTCTATCCACATGATTTAGGTGGATTTACGATGTGAGTAGAGAAGCAGGGATAAATCAGACAATTTCCATTCTTCACTGACCTTGTGACATATAGGCTACAACACTGGACAAACTGAGCAATGAAGAACCATTAAAACTATTATGAAACTCTGATATTCTTTAAATGTTACAATAGTGTAACTTCCATCATCACTGACCAGATCTGATGGGAGTTGCTGTCTGGCAGGTTTTTTTTCATGAATTTCATAAATTATGAGCATTACATAGAGAAATACTTCCCTTTGCCACTTCTGCACCTACTGCTAACCAACAGATTTCAGCTGGTAACACTTGGTTCAATTATTATGCTAGAGTAAGGGAGAATCTTCCATCTATTTACTACTCAATAATGATATGTTTGATATTGAAAAACATGTTTCCAAGAGATTGATGTGTTGGAAAGTTATAGCATTTGTTGTCACCCTTTCCACTTTTTTTAATTATAAACAAATGACATATTTGAAATAAAGAAAAACTTTCAATGATGTCCCTCACTTCTCTTCATTTTCTCAATCTTGTTCTTTTAAAAATGTTTTTACATTTTAAAACTCTCCCCAGAGTCTTATTGATAAATCAGTAGGTTTCTCTATGTGACTAGTCAATAACTGGCACTGAAGATGCAAAATTGGGAAAGAGAAGAGAAGAGTGGGTGTCACTGGCATCACCCTATATATATTTTAGCACTAAGGGTCTAGAGAGATTTTTTTTAAAGTTTGGCAGGATCTGGTTTTTGCCTCTTCATTGGATGGGCGTGCTACTACCTGAGCTGAGCGGCAATTATCTCCCTTGCCCACCAACTCTGGATGCCTTACACGGGCTGGCTGGGTTTAGTTTCTTTCTTTTCTTTCTCTTCACTAGCTAGGCTGCTTATGCTCTCACCTGCCCATTGGACTCAGAAGCTCTGTACTGTGTTGCTTTCATGGAAGTATAAATAAAGTAAATAAAAATAAGTGAAGGAGCAATTAAGCACTGGATGCTGCCAACTCCACAGGTCACCCACTGCTGCAGCCATTGTGCCAAGACCTAGTACAGGGAAAGACTCTGAGCTGGGCTAGCTTCCTCCTATACCAGCAGCAGTCCTTTCACTTAACTGCTCCTGCCCTAGTCCTCCAGATGCTACCACCAAGGTCAAGCTGAGGCAGAGGCATGATACCAGGGTCTAGTGTGAGTCTGCCATCCTGCTCACTGGCCCACATTCCCAAACAGGAAATCTTCCCAGAAGAGTAGTCATTGTCTGAGGAGGTCTTCTGAGTATGAGGAGACCGCCTGAGGAGGCCTCCTCATACTTAGCTTAGGTAGCCAGTGAAGATGGAGAAGCCAAATATGGCAACTAGGTTCATGCATAAAGAAAGGGAAAAGAAAAGAAAACGCCGAGGTAGTGCATGGGTAATAATAATAATAATAATAATAATTCTTTATTTGTATACCACCTATCTCCTCTAGACAAATGGCAGTTGAAAGAAGAGAAGCAGGCAATAAACAGGCCATTACCTTTTTTAGTGATGCAAAGATGTCTATGAGACCCAGGAACTCACACAAGCAGGCAATAAAACCTAAAAGGCAGTGGTCTTAGATATAGGAATTAGAAATGGCATTTTGATGTAGTTTGATTTTGATTGATTGGGCCAAATTGAGGCTTCAGAATGCCCAGATGGTATATTTGATATATCGAATTATGGTAATTGAGAATTGTGCTTTCCTGAGCTGTTTTGATAAGCATCTGACCAAATGGTGTCATTTGCAGGATGAAACAAGATGGAAGGGAGAGGGAGGCATGAGAATACACTTCACCATCCAACTTGTTGGCTGGTGGAGCAACTTTGTCTCCTCCCCTCGGAGAAGAGATTGGTTAATTTGCAGAATCTGCTAGAAGGGAGGAGGGGCTGGCATACTGGTGCCAGCCCCTTTCTTCCCTCAGTCTGCATCAAGACATCGAGGAGGAAGGCAGTCTGCAGAACGAGTCCCCAAATGGTATTGGAGGTGGGTTTGGGGCCGGTATGGGGGGTGAGGAACGGACTCATGAGGGTCATAGCACCCTGAGGTGGCTTCCTCGCCCCTTGGGACTGCAGCTGCCTTTAGGGCAAGGGCACCCACGTTTGTGCCCTTGCATTTTATCGGGCTGGGGATTTTAGGGAGGGTAGGCCAGGCCTGGGTGGTCCTGTCCGCCTACTGCCCGGCCTTAATGGAGACCCTGAGGGGCTGCTTTTGGTTGGCCCTCCTTTAAAATTGAATGGGGCTGGGTGAGCGGGCCTGTCTCTTCCCTTTGCAGGGCGACGTTGCGCGCCTGCCCCAGCCACTTATAGAGGGAAATAAACTTTTGGGGGCATTCCTGGCGCCCTGGCCCTTCGCGCGTGGGTGCGGGGGAGGTGATGCCCGGGGCCCCCGCCTCGGTGGCGGGCCCATGCCGTGATGGTGGGAGGCCTCCGGGGCTCAGCTGGCTCCGGTTTGGCGGGAGCACTCCCCGCGGGGTCCGGCTCAGGCGGGCTCCGCTCCTTGTTGGCCCTCGCTGGTGCAGCTTAACTGGGCCAGCAGAAGCCCGTCGGGCCGCTCAGGTGGGTGGCGCAGCGGCGGCTCTTTCGGGCACAAATGCGCCTTTGTAGGCCGGCGCGTTCCTCCTTTGGCGCTTTCCGTGGGCGCTTATGCCTCAGGGACTGGGGCGGCCTTCTTCGGGCGCGCCTGCGCCTTGCCCATTACGGCGCGGCCGCCATTTTGAAAACATGGCGGCCCCCTGTGGGGGGCGCCATGTTTGCCGTACGGCAGCATGGCGGGGCGCCGCCATGTTGTACGGCAAAACTGGCACTGGGGGCCGCCATTTTAAGCACATGGCGGCCCCGATGGGGGCCGCCATTTTGGCTGCATGGCGGCCCTTACTGGGGGACGCCATCTTGAATTCGGCAGCCATTTTGTGCTGGCCGAAATAATTAAATAAATTAATGAAATAAATAAATAAAAAAAAAAATATAAAATAAATAAAATAAAAAATAAATAAAAAATAAAAAATAAATAAATAATAATAAAAAATAAAAATAAAAATAAAAATAATAATAAAGAATATATATATATATATATATATATATATATATATATCCTGGGTATATATATAAAAAGTTATAATAACAATAATATTATATATATTAAATAAATTATAAGAATAATAAATAAATGAAATAAAAATAAAAGATTTATACAGTATATATTTAAATAATAATAATAATTTAAAAAGAGGATGAAATGACTATATATAAATTATATAAAAATTGAAACAACTTAATAGTTACATATGTATATGTGTATACATAAATATAACAAATAAGAAATGAATACATAAATAAGAAAGAGAAAGTTAAATGAGGAGGGGACAATATTTAAATATTAATAACAGTCCTTAATAGGGAAGCATTGAAGTGATATCAAAGTCAATAAGAGTTTGGAAAATAAAATGAAATAATATAAAGGGAGCAAGGAAGATCCCGACTAGAGGTGCAGCTTGCTACTGACCTTTATTACTGAAAGGCGGATAACAGGAGGTAATATGTAAGAGTAAATACGAGTCGTTATTGACGGCATACATAAGCAGGACTATGGGCCGTAGTGATTTGAGGTTCGAAGTGTTAGTTATTGCGACCAGCTCGTAAATTGGTCAGGTGTTCAAATGGCTCGACCGTGGATAGGCCAGCTTGCTGTTGACCTAGACAACCCTATGGGATAGTGGATTCACGAGTTTGCAGGTCCCGATTGTGGATAGTCCAGCTTGCTGTTGACCTAGACAACCCTATGGGATAGAGGACCCACGAGTTTGCAGCTCCCGACGGTGGATAGTCCAGCTTGCTGTTGACCTGAGAACCCTATGGGTAGTGTATCCATGAGTTGGCAGCTCCCGACCGTGGATAGTCAAGCTTGCTGTTGACCTAGACAACCTTAGGGGATATAGGACCCATGAGCTTGTAACTCCCGACCGTGGATAGTCCAGCTTGCTGTTGACCTGAGAACCCTATGGGTAGTGTATCCATGAGTTGGCAGCTCCCGACGGTGGATAGTCCAGCTTGCTGTTGACCTAAGAACCCTATGGGTAGTGTATCCATGAGTTTGCAGCTCCCGACGGTGGACTGTCCAGCTTGCTGTTGACCTGAGAACCCTATGGGTAGTGTATCCATGGGCTGGCAGCTCCCGACTGTAGATAGTCCAGCTTGCTGTCGACCTAGACAACTTTAGGAGATATAGGACCCAGGAGCTTGTAGCTCCAGACCGTGGATAGTCCAGCTTGCGGTTGTTTTAGCCAACCCAATGGGTAGTGGCAGCCACGATTTGGTGGCCAAATGCATTAAAATCATTACCGCCCAGGAGGTCACTCGGTTCGAGGCAGGCCTAACGGCAGAATGAGCTACTGACTTTTGTTAGTCCAGCGGCTGTTGAACTAGGACGGAATAACAATAGTGGCTTCCATAAGTGGTCGCTAACTACAACAGAATAGCTTCAGACAGTGATAGCTGAGCTGGATGTTGACCTACGCAACCTAAAGGAGGGTGGCAGTGCAAGTTTGGAGTCAACTGCAAAAAACTCTCTGCTGACCGGGCAGACATATGTACAATAGCAAGCTTGGGGGGCAGGGAGAGCTCCTCAAGGTTTATAGCCTGGCTTGCTGTTGACCTGCACCACTTTAAGTGAATGTTGGTGCTGCGATTTGGTTCCAACTGCATTAAATTCTAACGAACGTGAAGGCTGTGTTTAAAAACATAGTTTGGGGGGAGTGAACTCCTGACTCTGTATAGCTTTGCTTGCGGCTACCCATGTAACCATAGTGGATAGTGGCATTGGTTAGGGGGAGACAGCTGCTCAAGTTATGGGTTTAACGCAGGCGGGGGGACCGAGAGACCTCCCTGCTGTTAATTGTCTAGCTCGCTGTTGACCCAGACAACCTTACGGATAGTGGCCCCTGCTAGTGGTGCCTAGCTACATTAAATCACTGCGGAACATGAGGGCAAGTTTTCATAGCTAGCCTGTGGGCCGAGTGATCCTGTAACTGTCAATATGCTAGCGTACGGTTGACTTTTGCAACCTTAGAGATAGTGCATTAGAAGTCAGGCTTTCAAAGCCAGAGGGTCAGAAAGGGGGACACCTGAATATAGTCCCTAGTTTCAAAGCTACAAGGGATGCCTATGGAATTATTGTCTTGCTTTATAACTGTAATACATTACCGTTATACATGGTAAGGTGAATACGGATATGTTGGCGTTTGTTTATTCATTGGATCGGATCTTTTCAGATCCCGATAGGCCCAAAGAGAACATCGGGGGAGTTTGCGAACAACAGACATTGTCATTGGGCTTTGTGGCTGCGGGATTCGTAGTTCACCGGCACACAGTGCTTGGAGAGCCACCGATGCAGGAGATGGGGCGAGTTTGCCTCACAGCGCTCCCGGGAGGGACGCACTGACATGAGGCACCCTCCATCTTCTCATACTCTTCCTTAATTTATTGGCTTACTTCCTTGTTACTACAAGGGGACCCCAGGACGGGACCCATTCATGGGGATATATTTATCCTATGAGTGGACCTGTTTTTTCTTATTGTAGACAGGGGCATGGGCTTGAAAAAGGAGGCTTGGGTTATTGGTTAACCCTTTAGCCTGGAAAAGGATCCCAGCAGGTGATTCCTCGGATTTCAGTTATGGGATCTGGGGCCATGACATGCCGCAAGTTAGGCCGTGTTATACACACGCACCCCTAGCAGACAAACCTCATCAGCAATGTTAAGATAAGTAATACTGATGAATCAAAACAGGGGGGTGTTGGCAATACGCTAGACTTAAATTGACTGTTAAATTGCTAGGGGTAGCCTCTTATGCTTCAGGGCCGGGGGGCTTGGAAGTAGAGGTTGGTTTTATATTTTGGCTCACGCACTCTGCATGATATGCGGGGTTGCACTTTGGGTTACTATTATACCGTGTGGGATGGTTTGTTGGTTTTCAGTTTGGTTCCGTTCGATAGGGGCTTTAGCAGTGGCATGGGCTCAGCCGTTAGTTCTGCTCAAGCTAACCAGACTATTTGTGCCGGCCGCAACGGACATTTTAAGGTGTTGTACGATATGCGGGGTTGTCCCCATAAGCGATTGGCGCGCCAGCTTATTACTTCTGGGCAGGTCAGATTCCGTTAGCGGTTGGCGGCATAAAGTTGACCGGGCGGCCATGCCCTCAGGGCCGGACTCCGGATACCGGAGACCCGAGCTCCCTGCAAGGTTGAGAAGCCTGAGGTTCAAGGCTTACGCGGACACGCAGGAGCGAATTGGTCCGGGCGGACGCTTGGACAGATGCTTGGCAGCCCTATGGGATCAGCGGAAAGATTACTAGTAGCGAAAGCTGACAGGTAGAGGCAGTCTCGGTTGAGTTCGGCAGCACAATAACGCGTAATGACATGTTTGTACAGGCATGCGTCATTAAACTGGCGGAGCGTATTGACCCCGGGCTTAGAACTCCCGATTTTAATGCCAACAACAAACCATTATAACAAGCATGGTTCCAGTTTAAAGTGTCACATATACCTTTTCCTAGGTGTCCATTCCCCCGTAGTACAGCCAGTGAGGCTTTGGGACGTCAAATGGACTAGCAAATTTGGTCTGGCTACCGTTTGGCAAGCCGGATGGTATACAGCTAACATATTACCAGTTAGGCAGGCACCAGTAAGGTGTTCAGGATGAGGGGTTGTCGAACAATACAGGTTTCGCAACCTTTCATGCTGCATTGGAGAGGTCTCCGTGGCCAATGCTATGGGACATGACTCGGAGATGACCAAACCCTGGGCAGATGTAAATCAAATGCCTTCAGGAAATATGTGGTACTCCGTTGTCATAAGTTGATTGTGCCGATCCGGGAGATCCGCTTGCTGATACTGGGTTTCAGTATCCAGTCGGTGAGTAGTTATTTTTACTGGGCGGCAAAGCAGGGACTTAAGGAGTCAGTATGGTTAGCATTTCGGGGGCGATTCAGTTTTGCAACCCAGCATTGGAGAAGCTTCGGCGGCCTATGCTATGGGACAAGACTCAGTGGGGGTCAAGCCCTGAGCCGAGAGCAATTTAATGCTTTCAGCGAGTGCACGGCACTCCGTTGTTATAAGTTGATTGTGACGATCTCGTTGAGATCCATTTTGCTGAACCTTGGATGGAGTATCCTCATTTGCAGGCACAGTTTTTTACTGAGCTGTTAGGCAGGCCACGAGGACTCTTTATGGTCAGCATTTTGGGGGCTGTGCAAAGTTACAACCCCCTATGGCTGCATTGGAAAAGATATGGTGACCAATGCTATGTGATATGACTCGGAGTAATTAAAAAAAAAAAAAAAAAAAAAAAAAACCTGGGCTGATGGAAACCAAAGGCCTTCAGGAAATGCGTGGGTACTCCGTTGTCATAATCACGGTTGGATCTGTTGGTTCAGATCCTGCGTTGCTGAACCATAGATGGAGGATCCTCGTCTGCGGACACAGTTTCATACACTGGGTGTCCCGGCAGGCCATGAGGTCTCACTATGGTCAGCATTTGGGCCTCGTATCCGTAGCTGCATTTGTGTGGCATGGGATCAGAGGTATGCGTTGGGACGGTTCGCTCCCACGTTTGCTGCGGTCTAGGAGAGGGCACCCTCCAGACATGGGTTATACACCTGGGATGCAACGATCTAGGCCCCTCGAAGGGTAGGGCCTTGTACTTGCAAGCTCGTAGCAGCATCCTAGAAAGATGGCATGCATATAGATATAGGAGTGGCTAGAAAACGGGTGAACCGGGCCACGCACACGGTGCTTGCAAGGGTTAGGGGCTTCTACACATCCCAGGGGCAGATCTTGCTTGACAGCCCTCACCTTTACAGATCAGATGGACTCCATCTGTTTGCTATGGGCAATTTAGTGTTTTGACTTAACGAATGATAGGTGTTCGGTTATAGTGGATGGCTTGGTGGGGGATGGGAGCTAAATAGGACATTTGCTCCCAATCCGTGGCGTAAATAGTTGAGTTATTCAAAGGTTGTAGACACTTAAGGCACCCCTTAAGGGGTGTGGGGCATTATGCAAACACTCACCTAGACGGTTAATTTTAGGGGTGAGGTGATGAGGAATGTCCCAGGAACGGGGAGAGTCTAGTTTCAAAAGTTGAGAGAGATTTCTCCTGATGTTTCCCTTCCGGGTTGCCCGGGTTGAAATCTACAGGGGACCCAGACAGTACGCCTGAAGAGCTGAAGGGTAGACGTTAGGAGACGCTACCTCAGCTTACACACACCAAGTTGAACTGACACCAAAAGTTAGTTGAGTTACAAGTTAAATAGGTAACTATTTCAATAAAAGTTGCCCAAATTTGAAACCATATATATTTGTGTCTGTCTCGTTATTTCGAGGGGTTGGAAGACAATACACTTCACCATCCAACTTGTTGGCTGGTGGAGCAACTTTGTCTCCTCCTCGGAGAAGAGATTGGTTAATTTGCAGAATCTGCTAGAAGGGAGGAGGGGCTGGCATACTGGTGCCAGCCCCTTTCTTCCCTCAGTCTGCATCAAGACATCGCCCACCACTCCCGCCCATGGATAGTATAATAATGATCGCTCAAATGGTTTAACATTTGGGGGTCGGATAGGAATTCGCCCACTGGGTTTTGCCTATCCTATACTGTCTATTAGGGGCTTAGATGGAATGGTCGGCTACTAAACTAGCTAAGCGTAAATAGTTGAGTTATTCAAAGGTTGTAGACACTTAAGGCACCCCTTAAGGGGTGTGGGGCATTATGCAAACACTCACCTAGACGGTTAATTTTAGGGGTGAGGTGATGAGGAATGTCCCAGGAACGGGAGAGTCTAGTTTCAAAAGTTGAGAGAGATTTCTCCTGATGTTTCCCTTCCGGGTTGCCCGGGTTGAAATCTACAGGGGACCCAGACAGTACGCCTGAAGAGCTGAAGGGTAGACGTTAGGAGACGCTACCTCAGCTTACACACACCAAGTTGAACTGACACCAAAAGTTAGTTGAGTTACAAGTTAAATAGGTAACTATTTCAATAAAAGTTGCCCAAATTTGAAACCATATATATTTGTGTCTGTCTCGTTATTTCGAGGGGTTGGAAGACAACAAGGATGTTGTTTTAAAGTGAATTGTACCTGCAAAACTATAAGAACCATATGTGAATCTTCATTTGTTGTGCTGCTCCCCTTGCACACAGTCACATGCAGATCCTATATTTGCAAATAAAGGCTGTGGTAATTTTTATCTCCTCTACCTCCCAACATCTCTTTGAGCACCAGGCCTCGGGAGGCTATGAAGGTTGTCTTCTTAAAAAAGGGCATCACAACTGAGCTGCTTCAGTATGAGGACAAGGAATTTCTCAGTTGTGGAGCACATGCCTTTGCCCTGCATGCTTCTGGAGCCTGCGGGGAGTGGGGAGGGGACCTGCAAATAATCAAATACATGAATCCCAAATCCACAAATACTTCAGGCTAACTGTATTTATTTCCCATCCATCCACACACACATACACACCACTGCTGTTCCTTTAATCCCTGCAAAAAAAAAAATAAAGACAGTGAGTAGGGATGAGACCTTTTTACAAGGAGCAGGATAAGCTCCAAATGTCTGTTTTGAGGGTATCTCCCTTGTTTTCTCTAGACTAAACATGCCCACAGGACTTTGTTTCCCTGAGACATTGTGGCTGCCCTTCATCCATACCCTTAGCAGAGCTATGAAGTATGAACTGGAAAGATTTTGTCAGATCATTAGTTCACTTGCTGATGCAATTACTCTTTGCTTTCTCTTTTTCTTTCATCTGTTCCTCGTGTTTTTAATGGTTAAGGCAGCAATAAAATAAGACATGGCACTGCATACTTCTTTCTGGAAATCCTCTGCTGTCAAGGGACTGAGCCATTCAGTTTTCTCCTATCTCTGCTAATCTAGGGATCAACTTTTAAAAAATTCCATCCTACACATAAGGGAGTGTTTCTTAATGCTTAGGAAATCCTGTCAGGAAGAATAATGCAATGGCATGATTTTTAAGTTGTTTTCCTACAGTGATCATACATTATGAAGAAATCTACATAGGTTTTCTGCGTAACTTTTTTGTATAGAAAAACACATGCAAAACACTCAAAAACATTAACTCAGAAAAATCATCTATATTTCTGTATTGATACATTTCTCAGAAAATATCATGACATCCAAATACCCCAAAATACTATTAAAAACATTTCCCTGTAGTGAAGAAAAAACTTTCCAAATGATTTCTCCCTGCATCTCCTTAGTCGAGATGAATTTTTTTTATGCCTTTTCCTGTGTATTTATCAGCACATGAACATTTGGAGCCTTGCTATAAACAATTTACATGCCATGTGTGCACTTTTCCCCTAATATCTGCCTTTTTGTGAAGAAATTTCTTTAATGTGCACATTTTAATTCACATTCTTGATTTTGTTGAACAATTTGATGATTTTTCATATTGAAATACAAAGTAAGCTGAAGAGGAAAAACAGGAGCATTCTGGTTCTCATATTATGAAGTGAGAATCAAATGTAAATCAAACAAACATTGCCCCCATTTCTAACTACAGCCTTGATATAAAAGTGTGAACGAAATCTAGATTATTTCCCAACTGCTTTTATATTCTTGTAAATGCATGTCTTACTTGAGGAGTATTCCTTTGTCTAGTGCATTTCATTATCAAACCAAGGGTTCTCTCATACTGCACAAATATAGTGCTATGATTTTAGTTTGATTGCAATGGTTGCATCCTGGGGTTTGAAGGACATTTAGAGTTCTCAGCCAGGGTGCTTTTGGGTGTCATTAAACTACAAACTAGGCCTGGTTAGGTTATTCTGATCGCCATGAAAGTTGTTATAAATTCAGATCTAATTTACTTTTGAAGCGATTTTAGCAACCCGCAATGTGTTTGCGCAAATTTGAAGTCGCGGACGCAATTTTGGAAAAGGGCTCGGATCAGATTTCCGCCCTTCTAGAGTTGGAGTCCCCTCATTGGCTGCAGATTGGACATGGGATAACATCCCTCCGCATGTGTTTAACCCAGATTGGACGCGGGATAACATCCCTCCCCATGAGATTTGGGGAAAACGCAGGTGTTTAACTCAGATTGGATGCGGGATAATATCCCTCCGCATGAGATCTGGAGGAAACCCGCATTTCCCCCGACCTCATGCGGAGGGATGTTATCTCGTGTCCATATTAGTTAAACAACCAGGCCTGGTTAGGTTTTTCTGATCGCTATGAAAGTTGTTATACATTTGGATCTAATTTACTTTTGAAGCATTTTTGAAGCAATTTAAGCAACCCGGAAATGTTTTTGCAAATTTGAAGTCACGGCCGCCATTTTTGAAAAGGGCTCGGATCAGATTTTCACCCTTCTAGAGTTGGATTCCTCTCATTGGCTGCAGATTGGATGCAGGATAACATCCCTCCACATGAGATCTGGAGGAAGCCCGTGTTTCCTCCAGATCTCATGCGGAGGGATGTTATCCCGCATCCAATCTGGGTTAAACATAGGATAACATCCCTCCACTTGAGACCTAGGGGAAACGCAGGTGTTTAACCCAGATTGGACATGGGATAATATGCCTCCACATGAGATTTGGAGGAAACCCGCATTTCCCCCAGATCTCATGCGGAGGGATGATATCCCGTGTCCATATTAGTTAAACACCCAGATTGGATGCGGGATAATATCCCTCTGCATGAGAACTGGGGGAAATCCATGTTTCCTCCAGTTCTCATGCAGAGGGAAGAAATCCCGGGTCCAATCTGTGTTAAACATGCATTAACAAAGCCATTCGGAAATTTCAGAATTTTTACGAATTAATTTTGAATTTTTTCCAGAAATTTTTAGAAGTCAATCATATTCGAAGTACCAGCGCCCCCTACATCTAAAATGAGTTTTGGACCATTTTTTTTATCAACCAGCCCTACTACAAAGCCAATGATTCCACATAATTTTGTTATGACAGCTATAGTGGAATAACCACACTATAATGGTATGGTGTGACACTATTGCTATGATCCCAATTCCTCCCAACCCACTTACACTTTTTACAGGTGTATGAAGAGAAAGAGATTCATTCTGCTGGTGGTGAATGTAATTTCCATCATGTTTAGTGGTGGTAAGCGGGAAGGGGGGGGGTTACTCCTTGAGAAGTTAATTTGTTAAGTATACTCAATTAGTTGATATAGTATTCCAGCCAATTATTTTAAAAGGTGAAAAATATATTACAATTTTATTAGTTTGAAATCAGACAATGGAAAACTAGTTAATAAAACTTAATGTGTCCAAGCATAGAACATATGTTGCCTGGATAAAATTGGATACCAAAAGGCTTTAATTTAAAAGCCAAGTTTTGACAAGGCACCAAAATGATCCAAACATTGGTGCTAGTTTTAGTACCAGGGAGCAACATTCCTCTCCAGGGTCACAATATAATGTGACTACACATGGCTGTATCTTGGTCAAGTTTTAAAGTAGTTTGTTTTCAACCAGGTTTCATACTGCAATGTTAAAACATTTGTTTTTCTCTGTTTCATTAGAATGATTATAGGAAGTTATCTATGCAATGCAAGGATTTTGTGGTGGGTGTGCTGGATCTCTGCAGGGACACAGAAGAAGTGGAAGCTATTCTGAATGGAGACGTGACTGTACAACCATGGTCAGAAAATCATCGCCCAAGCCTAAACAGAATCAAGCTGGCCATTAAATATGAAGTCAAAAAGGTAAGCATCCATTAGTTGTTCCTGGGTTGTTGTACTTAATTTTTTAAGCAATGATTTATGCAAATGTGGAATTTAGTTCAAAGGACATGCATTGCATAAGAAAACACACATGGCAGTTGAAAGCTATGTTGACAGGGAGTGACCTTTAGGAACCACAACAAGAAAGCCAGCCACTGGAGGTCTTAGACTTTGAGATTTGCATCTTATCCAGCTCAAAAATGCATGTCTAAGGCCTGAAGTATCCGTCCAGCATCAGTTTGATGTAGACTAACATTAAAAATTGCTTTTAATGACATGACTATTCATTTGACAGTGGATTTAAGCTAGGGAAGGCCTTGAGTTAGACCACCCCGAAACACTGTAACATTTGAATCAATATCAAATAGAAATTATCACTGAGTCTTTTTAAGAGCAAAAAAGTGGCAAATAAATAAATACAGCAAACAACAACATGTAAAAAGGCATGTAGGGTCACCCAGGTATCAGAGAACAGAAGAATTGGGGACCCTTCCACACAGCCCTATATCCCAGATTATCAAGGCAGAAAATCCCACATTGTCTGAGTGTGGACTCAAATAACCCAGTTCAAAGCAGATATTGTGGGATTTTCTGCCTTGATATTCTGGTATGTAGGGCTGTGTGGAAGGGCTCTGGGCTAACATACTATTGTCTTTATGTGCTGATTCAACACATTTGCTGAACTATTGCATAGGGATGTTCCAGGAAGACTGGCCAAAAATGTTTGTTTGCTTGTTTGTGGGTATAAGGAGGGGGTATAAAATGGGATAGGCTGAGAGAAGAAAGAGCATGGACAAATCGTGAAGAATAGTGTGACATGAGAAGGCTGAGTGTAAAAGAGTATCCACTCAACAAAAGGAGGGCAGCAAAGGAGCCTGAACAATAATCAGTAATTTGGTATTGACTGGGAGTTAGAGTAGCTGTTAGTGTAGAGTTGTGTGATACTCGTATGTAGTATTCTACAATACTATGGTGAATAAAGAAAAATAGTTTACTTTTTTTCATTATACATTGCAATTATTATGTATGTACTAGAGGAAGGCAGAAGAATCATACACTGTCAGCTCCCCAGATGTGTGGGTTTTACTTGTGTAGATTTGATAATTCACAGATTTGATAAATATGTCATCTCACAGAATCTCTATGTTCTCCAGCATGGCTCTATGCTAATATAGATCATCAAATGGCCAAAAGGATAATCCAGATGGATTTCATATCCTACAACAATGTTCTAACTTGGAAAATATCCTGCCAATTTTAACACAGTTGTTGTTTTAAAATATTATTAATGTAACATGTAGCTTGACTTTTAGCAACATCATTATTCTTTAATGAGGGGAAATGTTATGTGATTCTTCAGTTTGTCACACTGCAAATATTCCTCACTTCTTTTTTACAATGGTTGTCCTGGCTCAGTTTACTCCCTTCCCTTCAGAATGTTCAGAATGGCTATTAGACCATTATCTTCATCCAGTGGTCACAGAATCCAATTATTTTGCCCCTAAAATGCAAATAAAAGTGACTGAAAAATGGAATGTAATAGACTGTTAAAAGTGGGGAAATATTTTTTCACTAGTCAGATTATTATAAGCCCCTGGGGCTTTCTGGTTTAGATTAATTATTTGTACGATATACTGTGATGGAAATTGGGCTATTCTAAGTAGAATTGAGAAATGTTCCAAATTTGGGAGATAACATCTGTTCTTCCCTTTCCCTTTAACTCTTGCCACCTGCCTTGTTCTGTCTCTCAATAAGCGTGGCCAGAGACACTCTCTTCCTGTTATCAAAGCAATTAGTTCAGGCTCTGGTACTGCAAGGTCCTCCATCTTATTTCTCCTTAAAAAAAATATTGTATTTGTCCTTTGTTTCTGTTGCCAGATCGGATGGGGAGGGGGGAATGAATAAGACATCAAAAATGGTAATGTCACAGGGTGACATTTGCAAAAAAAAGAAAGAAAGAAAGAATTGTAGAAATGTACATGCTTTGTATGCAGATGTTTTCAGGTTTAAATTTCATCCAATTTTCTGATTAGAGTGGTGAAAAGCAAGTGTTCAGTCTGTCCTGGGAGAACCTAAAAGAAGCCCTGATCTCCTCAACTCCTTCCTCCATGGTGCCACTTTTGGCCTCCATGAATGACTGGGTGGAGTATTGGCAGTGGTGATCAAGGATCGGTGCTCCCAGACGCAATGCTGGTACTTTTTCGGCCCCTGTAGAATGACCCTTGACTTATCCATGGGTCACATAAGAAGCCATAATTTTGATCCCAAAACCTCCCCTCAACATATGCATGAGGTTGACTTATGAAACATTATACGCTGGTTTATTGACTTATTACATTTTATGCACATCCCGTCTTCCTTTCTACACATGGGACTACAAGGAGCTAAAATAAAATAAATATAACTACACCAGTTTAAAATATGACGGGTTAAGTGAAAGAAAGCAGATATAACAATTCATGTAAAACAAAATAAAAACAAATGGCTATCTTCAACTTGATTAAAAATCAATAAGCACAACCCAACCTAAGCATATGCCCTAAGACTCAGTTGAATAAGAAGACCTTTGCTCTATGGCAGACTGGTTTTGTTTTTGGCCCTGAAGTCCAAGCGAATGAAGTCCTGTTGATCTGGTAAGCAGCACCTCATTCCCTTGGACTTCAGGGCCAAAAACAAAAACTGAAGCCAGGCTGCAGGTCCTTGTGATGTCACAAGAGCAATCCCAACCATATAGCTGGGTATTTGTGATATCACAGAGCTGGAAGGGGGCTAAGAACTGCTTTTGGGTAGCTGATCAGGGACAAATGGAGTCTGTGTTGTAATTCAGCCCATGGTTGTGGCTGATATCGATGTAAATGGGGAAGTGGATCATGGGAACTCTGAGCCTGTGAGCCAACATGAGATTTGAAGTCCTGAAACTCAGTCTGTGTCTCCAGCAGTTACTGAAGATCACATTCCAGAGAGGCGCTGAGATTATGCAGAAGAGTCATTCTCTAAGGAAATGAGTTCAGAGGCTGAAATCCAGGTGGAGAGAATAATGAGTTGCAAAATAATGAGTTGGTTGATAGGAGACTCAGTTTTTGGAAACTTTGTGCTGCTCAACAGAATCTCCAAAAGTCACAGTGCTTGTTAGAGAAGAGAACCTTATCAGGAAGTCATGGGCGGAGGCATGATTTCATGTGCATATTAGAGAGGCCGGAGGGATTTTTCAGGCAGTCTGGTCAACGTTGGTAATTGAGGCAACAGCTCTTGCCAATTCCTAGTCAAGCTTTATGAGGTCATTCTAGTTCCATGTCTTTGCTCCTGTTTCATGCTTCCAAATTTGAAGGATTGTTCCTGAATTTTTGTATTGGGTTCTATGCTACCTTGTACTTCGTGGTTTTCTTGTATTCCTATGCTAGATGTCCTGTTGCTTTGGGATTTCGGATTACTCTTGCATCTTGGGACCTTGTAGACTATTTTATATGTATAGACTTTGAATTCTTTTACTATTTTTGCCACAGTGCTTTTTATATATCTTTAATAAACTGCTTTGCTGATTTAACTTGGACTGGAGTGTGGTGGTTAAGCATAGCTTGGCTTAGAGTGTGTGATGAATTCCCTACCTGTTGGGCTAGGGAAAGCCTGAAAAAGTAGGCCCAGAAAGTTTGGCAGCCATTTTGGATTATCTGTAGGAGGCATCAATCTTAGATTCTTATTTCCTGGAGGGGGCGTGCTTAGTAGCAGCTTGGAGGGAAATGAGAAGTGTTTAGGATTTGCTGGCAGAGGGTGGGCAGAGATAACGGGGGAAGAGAGAGAAAAAGCCCTGAAGTAGGTGCGTTTTAAAAACCTGACTTCAGTTGGAGTCTGGGTGTCAAAGGAGTAGGAGTTAGACAGAGAGGAGAAGTAGGGAAGAATCAGTGAATCCTAAAGTTGGTTTGTGAGACCGGGGAGTTAGCTAGTTAGAAGTTTACAGCTATTGGAAAATATAGCTGGCGAGTGGAGAGACGGATCCCAAAAGGAGAAAGACTGTCTGTGTATGGAGTTTGAGATTACTTTTAGAGAATAAATCCTATCAGTAATTTCTGGAGGGAGTTGGGAGTGATATCTGCAACTGAGTTTTGAACTATTTACGGAAACCATACGCTTTTGTGCCAATATCTGAAACCGCTAAGCTTAATGCCAATTTTGTTTAAGTTCTCATAAATAAACATCATTGTTTTGTTCACAATCACTGCCTCAGTGTGCCTCTGTGTTTAAAGATCTAACACAGTTTATTGAAGAAGTCAAAGTCTAAGTAGTGGCAGTGTGTAATTAATAGGAATCTCCTTGGTGTTACCTCAGAGTGAAAAGCCTGTGAGCACATTCAAGCCTATTCAAGCCTCAAATAAGCCAAGGGCTAACTGTTACTTTTAGTTGTGGTGGTTGCCAGAGTTATTTTAAGAGATTTTCTGGCCAGATGTTTGTTCCAGCTTATTGCAGCTTTTGATTTCTTAATATACAAGCCTTAACCTATTATAAGTGGTGTCAGCTTTGAGGCATTGGTTCAACGTTTAAAATCCCTTACCCTTAACAGAGTGCAACAGTCTGGAGAATTGGGCTGAAACTTTGGTTAAAATCTGGACAATCAAGTAACTGGTGGGCCACTGTGTGATACAGAATGCTGGACTAGATGGGCTGAGGTCCGATTCAGCATGGCTCTTCTTATGTTCTTATGTTCTTAAGTAATATGTAAAGACAAAAATAGTGAAAAAAATTCAAAGCATCTTTGAG
The DNA here is from genome assembly GCA_030556195.1 of Anolis apletophallus. Classification (NCBI taxonomy): domain Eukaryota; kingdom Metazoa; phylum Chordata; class Lepidosauria; order Squamata; family Anolidae; genus Anolis; species Anolis apletophallus. The sequence goes on from JARBWK010000001.1 coordinate 77,633,507, forward strand.
TGGCTGGTAGCAAAGTATGTCTATTAGCTAGAGCTGTTTGCCACCATTTCTGCATGTGCAGCTCTTCTATCATGTGCATGGTATGGGGAGTTTTTCTAATCTCTCTACACTGATTCTGTGGCTTATAAAAAACTCACTGCCACCACTACCCAATCTGGCCTTATATTGTTGTTGACAGCACTTGTACATAAATAAAGTATGTGAAATACAACACTACCACCTTGCAAAAATGGCAGAAGGGGCCTTGAGTTCTTTCTCCATGCCCCTGACGTTTTTTACACACTGCAACTATGTCAAACACAAAATGCATATAAATGTTTGCTTTTAGCTGTAGAGCCCTGCTTTCCCTGGAGATAGGTGCTTTAAAGCCACTATTCATACACAAATTATGCTTTTCTACAGTGTCACCTACCCTGTAATTTGCAACCCCCACTGGCCGCTACCCCACACACATACCTGAAGAAGCAATACAATTCCCTGAATCATCTGTTTGTGTCCTGAGACTTCTTCCTTCCCCCTACAAAAAAAAACAACCAGTGATGCAGTGACCATATTACCACTCGTATGCACATTCAGTACCTTAACACTAACTACTAGACATGAGAAAAAAGTTATGAAAATTAAATGATTCGGAAGGGATTCGTAAGAAATGCTACTTTTGAATATTTCCGCATCTGGAACGCCAACCAGGAAGTGGACTTTCTTTATAGAACTCTGGGGGCCAGGATTTTCTTAAGTATCGTAATTAGGTCGTAAGGGGGGCACCCTCCTTCTCTCTCACCACCCTCCCGCCTCCCTTGCCAATAGTATTATGGCAAGGCAAGCCCTAAACTCGCTCCTTCTTTCGGCTGGAAGCCTGGAAAAATGTAAACAGAGAGGTTTACTCAGAAGTAAATCTGCAAAGGAAGTAAACAGAGAGGTTTACTCATGAGTAAATCCGCAAAGGAGGGTGCTTTGGATGAAGTGCCCTCCTTTGTGGATTTACTCTTGAGTAAACCTCTCTGTTTACATTTTTCCAGGCTTCCCTGCCCCTCCTGCCTGCCAGGATCTAAAGCATCAAAGACTATTGGGGTAGTTGCACACAACACGTGAGAAACCAACCTAATGTATAATAGAATGAATGCTAACTTATAGAGTAAGTGCCTAATATTATAAGTAATCCAACTGGTCATATACCTACATTCCATGAACATGCAATAATACAGCAGTAATAACAATGGGTATAAGAAGAGGTAAAATTCAAACCGAAGTATTCTGACTCTGGTCTCTCCTCAAGCGGTGCAAACTGCAAACGGCTCTTCTCTATGAGCCCGGGAGGCAGCCTCTCCCGGGAAAAGCCCGGGCACAGCGTTTGCTGCCTGCGTGCACATACATATTCTTTGGGAGAGGATTTGCTGCAAAATCCCGGGCTCATAGAGAAGAGCCCGTTTGCACCGCTTGAGGAGGGACCAGTCAGAATACTTCGGTTTGAATTTTACCTCTTCTTATACCCATTGTTATTACTGCTGTATTATTGCATGTGTTTTGGACTTCAACTCCCACCATTCCTCACAGCCTCAGGCCTCTTCCTTTTCCTCTCAGCCTGGGCAAACTTGGGCCCTCGCTCCCTCAGGATCGGGGTGAGAGAGAGACAGCAAGGAGTGAGGGGGGGCTCCTCCTCCTTTTTTGCTGCTTCCAAGAATAGAATACCCCCCTCCCTCCTTCCCTCCCTCCTTCCTATTTGGAGAGTCCCATCTAGAATTCAGTGTGATTTATCCCAGTTTTGGCCTACAACTCCCAGAAATCCCAGCCAATTTACCAGCTGTTAGGATTTCTGGGAGTTGTAGGCCAAAACCATCTGGAATGCGCATGCGCTGGCATACGAACTGCTAACGAATTTCGTTAGTAATTACGTTACATTTTAGAAATTTTTGGAAATTTTTTTGTAAGTCTTTCTATTACTAATAAAAAAATCCCCCATTAGATTTTCGATTCCCTATTTTTGGGTTCTAAACCATGCCTACTAACTACTAAAAGAAAGTTAACTGTTTTGGAGATTCCAACAGCAGATTAGTGTGATGCATACAAAGTGAAACAGCATTCATGGAGACTACATATGAAAGTTAGCAAGAATTATCTGGGCAGAGAAATGTAACACTATGCACATCTCTAATGATGTCATCACAAAGTCCCATGGATTCACCACGCATCATGACAAATCCATAGGGTCCTGGGGGAAGTGTGGAGAACCCATCACTCCATGTCCTGCATTACCCATCTTATCTTGACCCTCATCCCACAGGGGGAAGCATCTCCGCCCAGCCCCCCCCCCCCATGCCTTCTAAAGGAACACAAGGAGTCTCTCATGTTGCTACCGGGGCATATGCCACTTGCTTTTCTCTTTCAGCATGGAGCCCAGTCAGAAGTTCCCGTGTATCATATAATGGGCTCCACGTCAAAAGTGGAGGGCAAGCAGCATAACTCGCCAGGGCCACCCTTGACTGGTTCGAACTGCTGGACGCAGAGGCTGTCAATAGGATTGTAACTGTAGCTAGACCTACCACCTGCTCCCTTAACTCATGCCCCTCCTGAATAGCGAAATCTTGCAAGGAGGGCCTATGTGGCCCTCTGTTGAATGTAGTGAATAGCTCCCTTGAGCAAGAAACATTTCCAGAGGTCTTAAAAGAGGCGGTGGTTACTCTGCTGCTGAAAAAAATGAATTTGGATCATTCAGTTCCCTCCAACTACCGCCCAGTTTCGAATTTACCGTTTCTGGGTAAGGTAATTGAGAGGGCAGCTATGGAACAGTTGCAGGCTTTCCTAAATGACACATCCGGACTAGCTCCCTTCCAATCCGGCTTCCGTACTGGGCACGGGACTGAGACAGTGCTGGTCTCCATCACAGATCAGCTTAGTTGCCAGCTTGACCAGGGCGGATCAGCACTGCTTATGTTATTGGATCTTACAGCAGTGTTTGACACTGTCGATTATGAACTTTTGACTCGCCGCCTGGCAGTCACTGGAATGAGGGGGACAGCCTTAAATTGGTTGTCTTCCTTTCTCCACGATCGGTGACAGTGAGTGAGGAGGGGTGATTTGGTCTCTGGGGGGTCCCCCACTAAGTTGTGGGGTCCCCCAGGGGGCCATTCTCTCCCCTCTATTATTTAACATCTATTTTTGACCACTTGCTCAGCTGGTACGAAGCTTTGGGCTTGATTGCCATCAGTATGCGGATGACACTCAGCTCATTCTGGGGATGGAGGGCCGGCCTGACTCGGTACCCAATAATTTCCATCAGTGCCTTGAGGCTGTTACTGGATGGTTGCGTGCCAGCAGGTTGAAGGCGAACCCGACGAAGACGGAAATCCTATCGCTGGGTCGCCCAGGTGGGGGGGATTGTCCAGCTGCCTACCCTGGATGGTGTGGTGCTATGCCCATCATCTTCAGTAATGAGCTTGGGAGTCCTTTTGGACCATCTGCTGACAATGGAGGCTTAAATCTCCACTGTGAGCAGAGCAGCATTTCTCCACCTGCGCCAGGCTAGGCGGTTGGCTCCCTACCTGTCCCAGAACAACCTGGCTATGGTGATCCAGGCCACGGTCATCTCGAGGCTGGATTACTGTAACTCTCTCTACATTGGCCTACCTTTGGTGATGATCCGGAAGCTCAGGCTAGTGCAGAACGCTGCAGCACAACTACTCGTGGGTGAGACAGCGAGATGCCACATAATTCCAGTCTTCCAGTGGCTGCACTGGCTGCCAATTGAGCACCGGATCAGCTTCAAAGTGTTAGTCCTAACTTTTAAGTCCTTGCATGGTCTGGGACTAGTGTACCTAAGGGATCGCCTCAACCCACATAAATTCAGAGACTGCTACGCTCTGATGTTCAACATCTCCTGGAAATCCCTAGTGTGAAGAACTACCGCCTGTCTGCCACCAGGAGGAGGGCTTTCTCGGTTATTGCCCCTTCACTCTGGAATATCCTCCCTCCTGAGATTTGAGCATTGCAGGACTTGATGCCTTCTTGTAAAGCTTGCAAAACTTTCTTGTTCCAGCAGGCTTTTGGTCCATGCTTGTAACTATTAAATTGCTCACTGTTTTAGATTGTCGTTATATATTGTGCTCTTTTACCTGTGTAAACTGCCCTGAACCACTGGGAGTGGCAGCGTATATTGATTGTAATGGCCGCTTGCTGATTTGCTGCATCAAGCTGCCATGTATTTCTTGCTGTGATCCGCCCCGAGCCTGCTGGGAGGAGCGGAATACAAAAGTGAATTATAAATAAATAAATAAATCGAAATAAATAAATATGATAGGCAAATCAGCCCAATTGAAGATGTCAGTAGATCTTTCAAACTGCCCCATTGCATTGGTATGCTCTGTTGATGGTTAACATGAAATGGATTAGCTTGTATTGGACAGCAACCTTAGGGAAGACCTCAATCATTACTAGTCAAGATAATGTCTCCAGTGTTGAAGTCAGTGTGCTTATTATCACAGTTGCTGAAGAGGAAGTGCATTGCACATTCACATCTTGTTTGTGGGGTTCCCATAGGCTTTGGGCTGTTGTGGAAAAAAAGTATTACCACAGAGAGAGGCTAATACTCTTACAAATAAACAACATGTTGTACAGGTTTATGATGGAATCAGCCAAGGTGAAATTTTAAGTTAATTGGGTTCACCTTTTTGACTAAGAAAGACTTAGTGCTTTTATCTAATTTTTTTTACCATCTCATTAATATTCGTCAGTTTGTTTACTGATACACTTTTAAATCCAATTGGTAGTCTTGGTTATATAGACACTGGGTCATGTGGAATTTTTGAAGTGTTGCATTATCAAATGGCCATGTCTTCAGTGAGTCTATTCTAATTGGGATTTGCAACTGGAATCAGAGCACGATATCCTTAATCTACTGGTGTGCTCTGATCCTGCAATTTGTCAACTAGTCTTTTGGGAATCTACTGTAGTTATCCAGAAATCTCTTCACACTAGACCTTTAAAAAGTGATCCCTATTTATTTACCACATTTATAACCCACCCTTCTCAACCCCAGAAGGGGGACTCCCTAGAGGAGTTTGGTGAAGAAACAGCAGAAAGGGGCAAGCTTTGTGCAACTGTTATAGTACTTCTCTAGACTTAATCAGCTTTGCATTGTTTCGCACTCTGCAGCTTATCAGTTGTTAAGATGATACTTTAGGTGTATAGAATATTTTGTGCTTCTGGGTAAACATAGCTGAAATGCTGAATTAGTAATTACTGCCTCTTCAAGTTCATTTATCCCATTCGTTATTTATCAGGGAGACTTTAGTAACAGATTGCAAGTGAAAACATTCCTTTGTGATATGCCTATAGTTACAGTTCTGCTTTTCAGCAGTTATTGTAATCTTAAATTAAACCTGGAAAAAATATGTTTCATTTAATGTACTATTAAGGAGCATGTCATGTGCCATTGAGAAGCAATATATTTCCTATGAAAGCCATGTGGCAAACCCCTCTAAATTGTTCCACGTTGCATCTGTACTTGTGCTGACTGTTCAGATATAAATATTTTCATTCTGCCATGATAGATTTTTCTCTTGCATTTTGCCTTCTTTTCCTTTTAAAGCACCAATAAATGCATTTGATATACATGGTGATCATCCTCATATGAGCCAGCAGAGTTATAGATGTTGTTCTATAATATGGTCCTCTGTTAGAAGAGAAATAGACTGCCTGACTGCATCTGAAAACAAAAATCTTATTCACACCATATTTGTTGATCCTCATAGACCCCACATTTGCTGCATTAGTGTCACACATGGCATACACATCATTGTGAGTTCATCTTAAAGAGCCACACATGTCCCCTTGATATGAACTTGCTTTCAGAAAACTCCTCCCATCTGCACTATTGATGGGCATATTTATTTATTTGCAGTATTTATATTCCACCTTTCTCACCCTGACAGGGTCTCGGGGTGGATCACAGAACATATATATGGCAAACAGTCAATGCCATTATGCAAATACAAGCTATACAACTGTACATAGAGGTATAAATAGGCTTTTCCCCATCTTCAGCATCTTGGAGGCTATGTTCAGTTCTGGCCATGGGGAGTGCTGTCACTCCATTTTCCCTGCCAAAGAGCTTTTGTTCGTAAACTTCCACCTTTTGATCGAATTGCCGGTATTTTCTGGCATTTCCTTAAATATCTCCCCACTGTGTCTGGCAGTGTCTGCTTTACCCTTTTCTTGTCATGCTTGCAAATGTATGTATCTTTATCCATTCTGTTATGTGGATGTGCACTAATACTGATATACTTGCATACTGATCCTCAAGTACCCATATACATGTTCCTACCCGCCCCCCAATATATAGACAGCAAATTAAAAATTCAACCATGGACGCTCACTTCCTGGCAGGAATTATCATATGCCAGCCACATGGGAAAAAAATCTCATTTGGATCTTTAGCCACAATGCTAAGTAAAATGTAATTACTTATAAAGCAGTTTAAGGGCCAAAGAACTGGTTGGGATGTGAATTGTCACATAATCAAGTGTCATGATAGCAGCCAATCTGTTTTCTTGTCCATCGAGACAGACCCTGAATTTAATATACCAATATTAAGTAGAAGGCTAACAAACTATATTCATAAAAGAAAACTTCCAAAATAGAGAAGTATTGTTCATGGTAGATTTAAATTAACTGAAAAACTGCATCTCATGGTCAGTTCAGACATTTAAGTAAGTAATGTCTCACCCAATGCTTTTCTGAATGCAGTCATTAGTTCCCAAAACTAATTTGCATGAATGCAGCAATTTCAGCCACTGTAACCTAGCAAACCAGATTGTTCTCACTCTAGGTGCTTGTGGTGCTTGTGGCCCTTCTAGTATACCTTGAGCTATCAATGTTTGCTCAAATGTTTTGACCTTGAAACAATGGGGAAAGACTGGTTTATAAAAGTTTCTGCACTGTAATTGGTTTGCCAGGAAGAATTTCAGTCTCAATTTGAACCACATTAGGGCTAGAAAGCCAATATTTTGGGTTTTAGAAATCATGTAGATTTTAACTGTTTCACATGGAGCCAGACTATTGGTGTCCTTGTTCCCCTTCTAGGTTTGTTTCCCTTTTTTCTAGAACTGCAGATTTATTCTATTGTGAACCCCACCACCATCACCATTTTATCATCATACATTAGCTTGCTGGAGCCCATTAAGTGAAAGGAGAATCCTCACAGTCAAAATGCCAAATTGTGTACAGTCTGCATTTGGCCAGGTGAATATTTCTTTGGGAATTGTGAATACGTTCATTCATTGTAGCCAAGTGATACCTGAACACTTTGCTAGTGATTGCAAATCTGTCATTCTGAATTTCCAGGGGAACGGATCTATTTAATATTCTAGCCACAGTCTGCATTGATTCATATCCTGTGTTGTCCGATTCATTCCATGGCAGATTTTCACAAACATTCTTAAGGACTCCAGAGGCTTTTCAGGTTTATAGAAAGATAGAAAGACAATATAATTAACTGCATTGCCTGTACAGATAGATTTCAAACACTGAATAAATCACTCTTTTCAATCTTTATTTGCAAATGGACCAGGGATTGGAATTATAGGGCCCTTCTACACATCCTGTAAAACCCGGAAGTAACCATTTTAAAAGGGGGGGGGGGGGTAAAAACATCTAGCCAAAGTACAGGAAGGATTGGGTTAAGAGCTAAAAAGAATGTGTTTAAAAGTTGTGCTTAAGACCCATTTCAGCTGAAAAGAGTGTACCTTTGCATGACTGTATATCCTTGGAGTCATGTAAAACATGTGTTTTTCTCTTAGCTGATTGGGATGTCAAATGGGCACATGGGTGGTTCAAGGGAAGCACAAATAGAAAGTGATTAGAACTCTGAAACTCTATTTTACACTTTATAATTTAAAACAGATATTATACTTGTTAAAATTAATAATTGGGGAAAGAGATATCCAACAGAAGTGTGGTTTTTTTAAAAAAAAAACCTCCATTATTTGCTGGACCTCATATGAGCACATACAAATCTGCTTGTGTTTATATATGCATGTGCACATATATGGTCCAGCACATAAGAGGGTTTTAAAACAAAAACTTCCACCTGTTTTTCCCCATCTGGGCTCCATTTTGAGCCAGTTCAAAAGAAAACTGCTTTGAGTCCCCACCAGGAGTGAGAAAGACGGTATATAATACTGTAAATAAATAAGTAAGATGGCAGGAGACCATATCCCAGACTGACAGGTCTGTGAGTGGACTTACTGTGAAGTCCCAGGATTTTTTGTCAAAGTTTTAAAACACAATTTTTAGCACTGTCTGGAAATGTCCATAGAATCATAAGAGTTGGAAGAGACCACATAGATCATCCAGTCTAACCCCCTCCCATGCAGGAAAAGCACAATCAAAGTACCCCAGACAGATGGCCATCCTCTGTTTAAAAGTCGCCATTGAAAGAGCTTCTCACCATACTCTGGGGTAGAGGGTTCCTCCATTGAACAGCTCTTAGGCCCCTTTTACACAGCTGTATAAAATCCACACTGAACTGGATTATATGGCAGTGTAGACTCAGATAATCCAGTTAAAAGCAGCTATCACAATTATCTGCCTTGATATTCTGGGTTATATGGCTGTGTGAAAGGGCTCTTATATTCAGGAAGTTCTTCCTAACATTCAGGTGGAATGAGTCTGCGATGTACATTTAATGGTCTTCTGCTGGAACAAACATTGAGGATCTCTACTTTAGATCACATCCTTTCTCCCACATTCCATCCCACAATATTCTGAAGGCTGTGATTGCTTGATCTATATGGAGTTGCCCAGCTTTTCAAGGACCCCACTCACCGCAGTACTGCATTGCAAGAAGTGGTTGTTATTCCTATTCTTTAGTTTCTGTTCTTTAAAGAATTTTAAATCAATAAGAGGGCTTCAGTTATCCTCTTTGCCAAGTATGCTGTGGAGCCTTTGGTTAGAGATAGTATCAAACTATCACACTTTCTGCCAGTATGCAGGCAGAGGTTAACCAAAACGACACCCAGCTTGTGTCAAAACAATTTTACTTAAAGCTGTAACTCAAACACTCTGCTGTTTCTAGGTCGATGTTCAAAACATAAAGATAGCACACAGCTGAAGTTACAAAGCAAAGCTTCAATGAACATTAAGAGTACTCCAAAGCCAGTTCAGGATCTAGAATAAACAGTAGCCAAAGTTTGCAGTATACAAGTCAAACACTGAGAATTCACTTAGTAAAATGTTCCAGGGGGCAAGAGTACAAACCATAGTCAGAGTTCCAGGAGTCAAGTAAGATAAACAAGAGTCCAGAGCCAATAATTCCTTAGCATAGTGTGCAAAGTTTCAGGAATACAAACAGTAGTTCCAGCAGTCAAGTCAGATACTCAAAAGTCCAAGTGAAGTCCAAAATCCATAAATCAAAGCTATGATGTTCAAGAGTCCAGAAATTCAAAGTACATCAAGGTCCACAATAAGATATAAGAGCACCAGAGTCCACAATGAGATTATCACCTTGGTTCAAGGTTCATCAGGACATTGACCAGGATACAGGTCAGGATAACACCACCATTCAACCTGGGGGGAAGTTAGCTAACATCCACAGCCAAGTATAACAGATAGTTTTTCCCCCCAAAGAGCCATCTCTGTCCAGGTTCTTTTTATGCAGCTGATTACAGCTGCATCCTATCTCTGCAGGCCTTCCCCCTGATTGCTGATGCCTGTGAGTCCTTATAGACAGATCACTCTGACTTTTAGAACCAGGAGGGAGCTTAACGCCTTCCATACATTTTGCAGCATTGATACTACTCATCACCAACCTGCTAAGCATGATACTATATTAACCATCACCAAACTGCCTGGCATTATATATACTAACTACCACCAAATGCTAGTCATGCCACTATACCACCAACCACCATGAACTGTGGGACATGACACCTCCAAGTATATGCACTAGGCATGAGAAAAATGAAACGGAAATTAAAAGGATTCGTAAGAGATTCGTATGTAATGGGACTTTTGAGGTTTTACGTATCGCTGCCGCGATCCCGGAAGTAGACTTCCTTTTACGGTCCTTGAGGCCAACAATTTGCGTTATGATCGTAAGAAATTCTTAATTCTTAATTAATTATTGTACTACGTACTACTCACTTCTCCCTGTCTTCTCCCCCTCATTTCCTTCCCGCCTTCATTCAGCTTCTTCTTTTTCCCGCATTTCTATGGGGAACTGGAAGTGACGCTGCTGCTAGGTAGGCAATGCATTCTGGAAAGTGTAGTCCTCCAGGCTTCCCCCCCCTCCTTCTCTTCCTCGTTGCTCTGCTGCCATGCCCCATCGCAGGGGCCAGCTTCACACACACACATGCGCGCGCTCCTCCTCCTCTCTCTCCAGACTCCCCCCCCCTCCTTCTCTTCCCCGTTGCTCTGCTGCCATGCCCCATCGCAGGGGCCAGCTTCACATACACACACACGCGCGCTTCTCCTCCTCTCTCTCCAGGCTTTCCCCCCTCCTTCTCTTCCCCGTTGCTCTGCTGCCATGCCCCATCGCAGGGGCCTGCTTCACACACACACACACACACACACGCTTCTCCTCTCTCTCCCTGCGCTCTCTCAGATGCTTCTCTTCCCCGTTGCTCTGCCATGCCCCATCGCAGGGGCCAGCTTCAGCCCTCCAGGTACGTGTTTTGGACTTCAACTCCCACCATTCCTCACAGCCTCAGGCCTCTTCCTTTTCCTCTCAGCCTGGGCAAACTTGGGCCCTCGCTCCCTCAGGATCGGGGTGAGAGAGAGGCAGCAAGGAGCGAGGGGGGGCTCCTCCTCCTTTTCTTTTGCTGCTTCCAAGAATAGAAAACCCCCTCCCTCCCTCCCTTCCTCCTTCCCTCCCTCCTTCCTATTTGGAGAGTCCCATCTAGAATTCAGTGTGGTTTATTCAAGTTTTGGCCTACAACTCCCAGAAATCCCAGCCAATTTACCAGCTGTTAGGATTTCTGGGAGTTGTAGGCCAAAACCATCTGGAATGTGCATGCCCTGGCATACGAATTACTAACGAATTTCGTTAGTACTTAAGTTACATTTCAGAATTTTTTGGGAATTTTTTTAAGTCTTTCTTTTACTAATAAAAAAAATCCCCCCCCCCATTTGATTTAAGAATCGCCATTTTTGGATTCTAAACCATGCCTAATATGCACCAAGTTACTGCAGTCCACATATGGGTAGGTCTTTTATCAAAAATTGTAAGTCTAGGTTGACAGTGACCAGAATTCTGTGCATGGCTTGCACATGTAATTTCATGGAAGCAATTCTTTTCTGAAATCCCTGTACTCCGTTAAGCTCATGGAAGTGGGCTAATCCTTGTGTTACAGTTTTGCCTATACATTCTCAGCTAATATGCACCTGTCTATCACATTCAGATTGTTGGTAGTATCCCCTCTGTTGTGCATTCAGTTTCATATATTTCATTTGTGTAACACTGTGTTTTAACATTTATTTACTTTTTAACTTTATCTTTTTTGCAATATAGGTGGCTCATAACATAAGAGTTATATAGCACAATCAATCCATAAATCCATATGCAAAAATCTATGCTATACATGTTGTACTGGATAGAGTTTATGTTTTAGTGGTAAACACTGTCACAGGTAACCTTTAATTATGAGCTTCAAACTTATATTGATATAACTACTAGATTTATCAGCCAACCAACCAGTTTTGATTAGCTGATTGATTTGTTAATGACAGCTCATAACAGCTTAAAGTAATGTATTAATAATAGTGAGAAGTTTTAATTATTAAGGTTGAGGGAAATGATGGTATTTATTATACTGTACTGAGATGTGTTATTGTAACAGGATTTATTTTTTAAATGGAGGGTCTTTTCCTTTCCCTTCTTGAACTTTGATTTCTAGAAAAAAAAACCCACTTAGGTTCTTCTGCAGCATACTTTTTTAAAAAATCAGATGAGCTTAAACGATCTAGAGGAAGATGATTAATCAGCTAAATGGTTCATTATTTGCTTAATGGTCCAAGTTCAAATTATTCACTATGACAACACTCTCCTTACTTTATGCCATGCCACACGAATAAAGGGATTTTATCCATGCTTCTACAGTCCTCAGAACACAAAGAGGCCTTTAGTGGAATAGAGAGTGTCTAATCCACTTGGGAAGTTATTACACACAAAGGGTTTGATGAAAAATGCTAAACAAAACAACTTAAAGCAGCTTTTATACTATAGCCATTTTCTATGACCTGTCATTGCCTTCCTTTCTTGGGTTTCCTGGGTTACAATATCCTATCCATATATGATTGAGAGTAAGCCCAGTTGCAATGGATTTTCTCTTGAATAAAAAAAACCTCCGTACAATTGGAACATTGGAGGAAACATTTCAGGCCAAAAAAATTTAAAAATGTAAGAGTACTATATGTGTGAAAAGATTAATAAAACACATTCAGTCATCTATATCCACTAATTATGGGTTCATGGATTCAGCAATCCACAGTTTGAAAATATTAAATAAACACAAAAGCAAACTTTGATTTTGCCATTTCATATCAGTGACAACATTGTACTATGCCACTGTATAATAATGAGCCTGGACAACTACGTATTTTGTTTATGCATGGGAGATGCTTGGATCAAATCCCAATGGATACCAAGGGCCCACTGTACTTCTTTAAGACAGTGCTTAAGAAGATTTACCAGTTTACCATTTCATACAAAATATGCCTTTGTCAGTGTCAGGCCAAAGAGGTAAACTGACCTGTACTTAAATAGAAACTTCATACTTTGCATTGTGATCAAGTAGAATGCCACTCTGGCTGGGCTTCAGATGAGGCTGGAAGATAAAGGAGATTTGAATAATTCCTTACTTTTTCACATTTTGACTTTTTAATAACTTCCAAGTATATCTCTATATGTAATATCCACAGTCACACACACATTTAGAAATTATATGTTATAACACACATACACATATGAGAGAGAGAGAGAGAGAGAGAGAGAGAGAGAGAGAGAGAGAGAGAGATTAAAACTAGTTGGTATAAGTATTGTATTTAAGGTAAAGGTTTCCCGTGACATTAAGTCTAGCCGTGTCCTACTCTGGGAGGTGGTGCTCACCTCAATGTTTAAGCCAAAGAGCAGGTGTTATCCATAGACACCTCCAAGATCATGTGACCAGCATGTCTGCATGGAGTGCAGATACCTTCCCACTGAAGCGGTACCTATTTTCAAACTGCTAGGTTGACAGAAGCTGGGGCTAACAGCAGGAGCTCACCCCACTCCCCAGATTTGAACCACTGACCTTTTGGTCAGCAAGTTCAGCAGCTCAGTGGTTTAACCTTCTGCACCACTGTGGCTCCTATTTATTATATTAATCTATTGTATTTAAGGGGATCTATAAAAAAAGATGGGGGAGTAATTTTTGTTGATTATCCCCTTTAGGTCTCATGATTCCAAAGACTGATCTTGAAGATGAATGCCATGAATGAGTTGGTGGCTTTAGAAAATCAGTTCTCTCTCTGTTTCTGTCCATAAATTAAAGTGTCCCCTGTGAAAATATAGAGAGTATAGACTATTGCAAACTTTTTAACATTTTCTATTGCCACATCATTTGCAAGAGTCATCACGTGGTAGAGGGTATATGTTAAAGCACCTCAGTGTAATGACTCTCCAACTTCGGTCAGGAAACAAGCGTAGATAGTAGCACGGTCCAACACGATTTTATTGCAGGTACAAAACTTGTGAAGCTAAAGCAAAGTCCCGCCACCCAAACACACCTTTTATACCCCAACCCCCTCCCTTGCCCACACAATGTCCAAGGAGGGTTGCACCATATCCGGGTGAGTCAGCAGTTCCCATAGTCCAGGGGATATGACCTCATAAGTCTCTGAGTCTGCATAATTAGAACAGTGTCCAATGTCCATGTCCAAAGGAGGTTACCTCACTTCCCCCAGGACTCAGCAGGCATCTGGAAGTTGCATCACTTCCAGTCTGACACAGCACAGCTTCTCAGGAACTAGAGCAAAGGTCGGCACAGCTCTCACAGAACTGGGACAAAGGTCAATACCACCTCAAGGCAGACTGGGAATCTGAACTTCTTCAAAGCTCAGATTTCCCAGCTCTGACATAATGTCCTTCTCCACCATGTCCTCCCCCTGCAGAAACAAAATACCATTCAATCCGTGGGAGGTAGGGGACCCATGTACCTTTTTAATAAACTACAATGAAATGTAGGGTGAACCTTACCCAACCCCTTTGGCAGAATTAGCTTATGTGAAACCCTATTTACCACCTGTTCGATCCTAAATGGGCCAATGTACTTCGGGCTTAATTTCTTCGAGGGCAATCCCAACTTTAAATTCTGAGTAGACAACCACACTAGGTCGCCCTCAGCATACACCTCTCCCTCTTGCCTTCGCCGATCTCCGAACAGCTTATATGACCGTTGCGCTTTCCCCAGGGCTTCAGTCACTTCTTTCCACTCATCTTGCGCTCGCATCTTCCAATCACTCTTCTCCTCTTTCCCTATCTCCAATAACTGAGGCAAAGGGGCCACATCCTGGCCATAAACCACTTCAAAGGGCGACCTTCCAGTAGAAGAGTGCACTGAACTATTATACGCCATCTCAGCATATGGCAACAGATCCGACCAATTATTTTGCTCCCTGTTACTGAAAATACGCAGATAACCTCCCAAAGATTTCTGCGTTCTCTCAACGCCCCCATTGCAGCAAGGATGGTAAGCAGTCGTAAGCCTCCTCTCAGCCCCTAATACCTCTAGAAACCGTTCCCAAAACCGGGCAGTAAACTGTACCCTACGATCACTAAGCACTTGCTCCGGACACCCGTGCAACCTATATACATGCTGTACATACAATTCAGCTAACCTCTCAGCAGAAGGCAAACCTTTTAAAGGGACAAAATGAGCCTGTTTAGAAAACAGGTCCAACACTGTCCATATGTAACGATATCCGCGACTAGAGGGCAACTCCCCCACAAAATCGGTACTGACATGCGTCCATGGCCGTACCGGAGAAGCTACTACCTGAATCAAACCCTGTGGCTTAGCAGCGGGAACTTTGCTTCACGCACAATCCTCACAACTTCCTACATACTCCTTAACTTCTGTCCTCATACCAGGCCACCAATAACGTTTCTTCACATTCAAGAGAGTCTTGGTAACTCCCCAATGGCCTGCAGTCTTATGATCATGATTGAGTCTTAACACTTTCTTCCTCACCACTTGAGGCACATACACCTTAGTCCCCACAAGCCATAACCCGTTCAACCACTTACACTCCTCCTTATGACTACTCAACCAAACATCTCCTTCGTACCCCTTCTGCAACTCTAAACACCATTCATCTACAACCTCTTCCTCCTTCTTTACCTCTGTTTTCACTTGAGACCTTGTCTGCACCGCCAGACCCCATTGCTCCTTGGTAAACACCTCCACTGACCTAGTAAAAGAATCCTCCCCCACATGAGGATAACGAGATAAAGCGTCGGCCACCACATTCTCCTTTCCTTTGATATGTTGCAACGAAAAATTAAATCGCGCAAAATATTGAGCCAATCTCACCAATTTGGGAGATAGCTTTTGAGGATTCCTCAGATACTGTAAATTCTGATGGTCAGTCAGCACTACAAAGGGAAAAACAGCCCCCTCCAAAAACTGACGCCACGTCCGCAACGCACTCTTCACAGCAAATGCCTCTTTCTCCCACACTGGCCATTTCCTTTCTTGCTCCCCAAACTTTTTAGAAAAATATGCACAGGGTCTCAGGTTCCCCTGTTGATCCTTCTGTAACAACGCTCCTCCGTATGCCCACGCCGAGGCATCGCACTGTACTATAAAAGGCTTTTCTGTATCAGGATGCATCAACAAAGGGCCGCTGGTGAAAGCCCTCTTCAATCTCACAAAAGCTTCCTGACACTCATCTGTCCACCCCAACTTAGAGCCTGGGGACCTAGTCCTCTTAGACTCCCCCTTCCCCTTAGTCTTTAACAACTCCGTAAGGGGAAGAGTTATCGTCGCAAAGGCAGGGATGAAAGTGCGGTAGAAATTTGCCAACCCCAGGAAAGCCTGTAACTGTCTACGGGTTTGTGGAGCTTCCCAGCTCAACACATCCTCCACTTTAGTCGGATCCATAGCCACGCCACTCTCGCTAATCCGGTAACCCAAAAAATCAATCTGGCTTCTTCCAAACTCACATTTACTCAACTTGACATATAACTTAGCTTGCCTCAATCTTTCCAACACCTCCCAAACCAAATGCACATGCTCATCCTTGGTACGTGTCACGATTACAATATCATCCAAATATACAAACACCCCCTTATATAAAAGGGGGTGCAACACCTCATTTATTAACTGCATGAAAATACCAGGGGCTCCAGCCAATCCGAATGGCATCACGACCCATTCGTACAGCCCGAGGGGACAAGAGAAAGCTGTCTTCCATTGGTCACTTTTCCTCATTCTCACCATATGAAACGCGTCTATTAAATCCAATTTAGTGAAAAATCTACCTCCCCCAACTGGCCTAACAGATCGTTAATTAGTAGTAAAGGGTAACAATTGGTAGTACTGATGGCATTCAGACCCCGATAATCAATACACAATCGCAACCTCCCATCTTTCTTTTCCCGAAATAACACTGGTGCAGCAATAGGAGACTCGGACCTTTGGATAAACCCTTTCCTTAAATACTCGTCAATCTGCTCCCTTAAAGCTACTTTCTCCTGCACCGTCATAGCATATATCTTAGGCTTAGGCAATACCGCCCCCTCCTTAACCTCCACCCGACATTGAACATTACGGAAAGGGGGAAGACTTTGGGCTAATATGGGGTTGAACACATCTGCATAATCCCAATATTCCTCGGGCACTCCCTGCACCCCAACCAACTCCTTTCTTTCCATATTCGGTTCACATTGCAAAATCCCAGTCCTCCAATCAATTTTAGGGTTAGCTTGCTCTAGCCATGGCAATCCTAATACTACTTCATGGCCCTTAATTGGTGCTACCACAAAGTCTATGTTTCCTTCCCAAGGCCCCACCCGACCTTTTAAATCTTTAGTGCCCAATAAAGACGGGCCCCCACCAATAGAAGACCCATCTAACTGAGTAAAGATCACCGGCACTGGTAATTTTTTAGTTTCTCCCCCTAAACTATCCACCAACTTTGGCGACATGATGTTTTCTGAGCACCCACAATCAATCAATGCCTGTTTCTCTATTACCTCCCCTCCTTTATACAATCCCAATGAACACTGTACACTTGGGGCACTCACCCCAACACTCTTTGAGTCCATATTGTCGCCTACAGCTGCTTTAGCTGCAGCCACTTTTTTCTGATCCGGCAACTGCTTCTGCCGGCACTGGGATGCAAAATGACCTGGTTGGGAACAAATGAAACAGAGGCCCCTTCCCATCACAGGTTTTTTCATAACACTGGGACGTCCGTCACTGCTACCACGCCTGGCCTCTCCTCCTCGGAATCGTCCTTCTCCAAAGTTGCGTCCTGGGCCTCTGGACCTCGCCGACTGGAACTTTCGACGTTGCACCTGGGCTAAGATCCCTTCCACGCTGCCGGCAAGCTGGATCCATCCCTCCACGTCACCCGGATCATCTCGATGTAAACACCATTCCAGGATCTCCCTCCGCAGACCGTCCTTGAAAAGCTCTAGCAGCGTTGCCTGGGACCACTCAGCGACCTTACCCGCCAAACTCATAAACTCCTCCGCATACTCCGTCACAGATCGGGGCCCCTGAACCAAGCTGCGCAATGCCTCCTTGGCTTTTATCCTCTCCAAAGGATCACAGAAACAATTTCGATGGCTTGCAGAAAGGCCCGAACAGTTCTTAAACATGGGTCCTTGCGATCATGGCATTGTACGTACCATTCGGCCGCTCGTCCCTTGAACACTCCTCCAATGGCACGTACTCTACTGCAATCGCTTGGGTATAAATGACCGTAATCCTCCATATGGTCATTTACTGCAGCAATGAAGAAGGCCACCTTGCAAGCTTCTCCCTCAAATTCCACTCGCAAAGGTTCCTTCTTCAACCGACCTCCAAACTCTTGGGACTGTACTCCCCTCCACTGGGGGGCCTCTGACCTCCGAACTCCTCTCCCCATCCCGGCTGGCTGCGGGAGATTCGGATACACCTTCTCCCGGGACTTTGCTTTAGCTTCTGTAATGACTCTCCAACTTCGGTCAGGAAACAAGCGTAGATAGTAGCACGGTCCAACACGATTTTATTGCAGGTACAAAACTTGTGAAGCTAAAGCAAAGTCCCGCCACCCAAACACACCTTTTATACCCCAACCCCCCTTCCCTTGCCCACGCAATGTCCAAGGAGGGTTGCACCATATCAGGGTGAGTCAGCAGTTCCCATAGTCCAGGGGATATGACCTCATAAGTCTCTGAGTCCGCATAATTAGAACAGTGTCCAATGTCCATGTCCAAAGGAGGTTACCTCACTTCCCCCAGGACTCAGCAGGCATCTGGAAGTTGCATCACTTCCAGTCTGACACAGCACAGCTTCTCAGGAACTAGAGCAAAGGTCGGCACAGCTCTCACAGAACTGGGACAAAGGTCAATACCACCTCAAGGCAGACTGGGAATCTGAACTTCTTCAAAGCTCAGATTTCCCAGCTCTGACACCTCAGGCTACTGCTTAATATGAAAACTAAAATGTAATAATTCCTTCTGTTCTTGGATAATGGTTAGCTGCCCATTCTTACACCAGCTATTTGATGCAGGTTACCTGACAATGCTGATGAAAGACTCGGGAGATGCTCTCAGATCTTCACATACACACCCGCCTGGGAACTTTGGAACTCCACAGATTTTATTTCTTAGATTTCTCTCCAGATCCTGTTGTTCAGTTACAATCTACAGTTCCATGCTGTGCAGAGAAAGCATCTTCTATAAAAGTGAGAAAACTACTCAGCATGATATCTCAGGATGCATTAAGGAAGCTGAGCTAGTAAACCACCACTGTGCTCATGTTTCTAAATACTCTTATCTGACTAAACTGTGATGGATAGAATAGCATAGATATATATCCACCTCACTATTTCAGGTAATTTATAAGAAAGCATTAAATGTGTGTGCTTTAAAAAAAACCTTCCAACATCAGTGTTCCTTAGATCATATTTTTTTCTGGAAAATCTAAAAACAAATAGATAAAGATAAAATCACAGGAAGAGTGGCAATAAAGCCATTAAAATTATGCAAAGATATACTTTCAAACTAAAGCCATCTGAACATTTCTTAATTATTCACATGATGCTGAAAGGATAGTAGGATTAACACTGGGTGAGCATCCCCAAGGAAGGTATTCTATATATCATGGGAGTATTCACATTATGGAATTATAGTGCTATGATTGCATTTTAATTGCTATGGTTCCATCCTATGAAATCCTAGGATTGTCAGTTTAGGGAGGAATATTTAGATTTTTCAACCAGAGAACTCCTTGATTCCGTAGAATTTTGCCAGCACAGTTAAAATTGTATCCTTGATGGCAGGGATATACAGGCATGTGAATATATACATTTTCTGGTCAAAATTGGGTTTTATGCGCACCTTTTTAACATGTGTTCTTCCGCTGTTAATCCAAATCAGCATGCATTTTAATGAAATGTCATTTAGCCACCCCCCACCCCTCTATTCTGGTTTCTTCTGTGTTCCAGGGCATGAGTAGAAGAGCCCATACTGATTCCTTATAATGGGGTTTCCGTAGCACATTTTGTTCAGAGGGGATTTCCCAAGGAAATCCAGTTATAAGGTCACCCAGTGGGTTTCCATGGCCAAGTAAGGATTCAGACCTTGGTCTCCAGAACTGTAATCCAATGCTCAAACCACTGCACCATGCTTGAACTCTCTCCACAACATAACATTATTCTGCCAATAATAGGTGTGATTTGAGCTTACTTCTCACAACACCATTGATCTAGAAGTCATTCAGATTATAATTCTCTGCTTGATTAATTAAATAGGTAAAATGATGTTTGACTGTATAAAATCCCATTGAATTGGTCCAGTGAATTGCTCGGCAGGCATGTATGTTTTTTCTTAGTTTTTGAGCCCATATTTTATTATCATTTTTTCATAATTATAGTGATGAACAAATGTCCATGGTAGTTCTTTAATTCCTTTAATTTAATTTAAAGACACCAGTTTTAAATCCATCTGTTAGCCCCAACTATAGACCTATTAATCAAATCTACATATCTGGTGGTTTACCAATCTCCTGCTGAGTTAATGGGGTATTCTAGTTGGAACTATAAGTGGGATTTATGCGCAAAAATATGAATATTTTCCTAAAACTGCAGTACTAAATATTGGATACATTGGATGTTGGGATTGTTGTTTTGTCATGCTATTTTTGAACTGAAAACTGTTTTGAGGTAATATTATTTTCATTCTAGATTCTATTTTCCCTTTGATTTCATACAGCTTTGAAAATAAAGGGAATAGGAAAAACATGATTAAAAATAATAATTTAACTTTAGAGAAACACTTTTAAAAGTTTTCCATGGAGTACATACATACTGTACAAGATGAATTGAAATCAATCTGCTTACATCAATACTCGTTCCATAACCAAATGTGTTTGTTTATTTGTTATCTGTCCCACAGACATTTTCTGACTGTGAGAGTTTATTATGTTCTCTGTATTACTCATTTATCCAATTTTTGGAAAATCAAGGCAGTATATTGCTTATTATCTTTAATTTTCTTTTACAAAAAAGAACTAAGCAATTTGATCCATATTAAATTATTGTGGGAACTTCATATTAATAATAAATTAAAGTGAAGATTATATATACAAAGGTTCAAAATCACTGGAATTCTAATTATTTACATTCAGAGCTGTGCCATTTTCATTGGCATATGCAGAGATGTAGCTTTGCACTTTTCTCTAAATGCAAGAGGGAAAAAAGTTTTCCCAAGGCACTATAACAAAACAGAAACCAAATGAAGTATCATGAAAACTGGCAGTTTCCTGTTCAAATGCCAAATAGAATTTTTTCAGAAACTAAATAAGGAAAATTGTGTGTGTGTTCTGACCTTTGTAGTAGGAACCTGTACGTAGTCTTGGCTTTTCATGCAGGCCTAACTGCAAAACCTCTTGGGACAACTGGGTACATCTTATCCACACAGATCTGCTCATACTATATAACAAGCCAGGAAAATAAATGTTGGCTTTGTTCCGAGCAAGAAGTAGGACAGGAGCAGCTTTTCATTCAGCCTCCAAACTTGTTGTTCCATTAGTTACTAGAAATAGAAGTCTTCCTGCATCCAATAATTTATCTTTCTGTCAAGGACCCCAATTAAGACACATGGGAAAAAGGGGAGTTCAGGAAGCTTAAAGGTCAAAACAAGCTTACAAGAGAAGAAGCATCCCAGGAGAGTGGAGGTACCATCACCAGGTGCTTTGAGGGAAGAGGCAGCATTTGTTTTCTTTATGCCTCTGGCTCAGCTCCTGCAACTCACTCTTTGCAGAACGGAAGCCCTGGCTCTGTGACTCTGTGAAGCAAGGCACAGCAAGAACACAAAAGGGCATAAAAGGACCACATCTGTGGGGGTGGGGTCACCACCGGCAGGGTCACCACCAAAGGAAACCTCTTTGTTGGAGCAGATGCCTCTCAGCAGACCAACGTGTGCAGGGTGGATTGTATGGGAGAAGGAGATCCTTCAGGTAACTTGCATCCAAACCAAGTAGGACTCCTTTTGGGGGAGCCACTTTGGAGGTGGCATGACAGTGAGGGCCTGTTGCTCTGCTTGGCTGATGTTTAAGCTAACTTTTGACATCTCCCTGCCTGTTCTATACAAGGGTTTTGTTTTATTTTTGCAATCTGTTAGCCTGCCCATATAGGAAGGGTGTGTTTTTCTAAGGAGGGAGGGAGTTCCCAGATTCATGGTGCAGCCATTGAAGTCATACAGGGCAGGAGGAGATGCAGCAGGGGGTGATGGTTTCAGTACCAACCAAATGGGGAGAGAAATAGTGTGCTTATCACCCCCAAACCGTCTTCTATAACTTGTTGCCTGGATAACCAGGGTGACAGCCCCACTAGGTTGAAAATGCTTCCGTCGAATGCCAGGTCAGTAAATGAGAAAACAATTCTGTATCACAGATATCTGACTGGATGAGGCTGGGGCGTGGTTAATCTCTCTCAGCTCTGCCTAACAGGATTCTCTGTGCAGCAGCAGGTAAGGCCTGGGGATCAGGGAGGTGGAATTGCAGTGGTCTATCATGATTTCATCCCCTTGTTCAGGTTCCCCACCCCATGTTCAAGTGTATTTTTATTTAAAGGTGGGTGACCAGGACAGTATAGGGACTGCTCAACAGTCTCCCTTCCTGAGCTAGCTCGGGTTGTCTCAGGTTTGACGTTGGAGTCTCAGCAGCTAATACTGCTGGGACACTTCAACATCCATGCTGAGGCTGCTCTGTTGGGAGTGGCTCAGGACTCCATGGCCTCCATGAGCCCTGAGCCACTAAATACTTTAGTAGATGGGTTTGCAATTTCTATTTTAATACACGACTAACACAGGACCCAACCCTCCCTCTGGTCGTGCATAATTACATTATTAATTATGGTATTTTGGAAAACGTATCAAACAGAGTTTTGGCTGACGCATTAAATCTAGAGTTTTCATTGTTTTGGTCATGCTATCAAGATGCTTGGAGGAAAGCAATATGGAAGCTTCCTTGCCTGCCCCACCTCTCTCTTCTCAGACCCTCTAAAGCCTGACTCATTTATGAAGATGTGCTAGTTTATTCTCCTTCCATATGTTATTATCATTTACATGAGAATGTGAAGGGAATAGATCATGACAAAATGAAATAAAACACTGTGGCGTGACCAAAGAGAGGGAAGGAAAATCAAAGTAGTGCAATTCTTAGAGGAAAAAGAATAGTAAATAGTATACATGGAGAGTGACTAAACTGAAGAGGACAAATGCAAGTATCTTGCATAGATAATCAATGAACACTGAAAATATGAAAGCTTAATATATAAAATAGTGAAAGCAAGCCCTTAAGTACAAGCATACATGAAAAGAGAGAGAGAGAGAATATGCAAATAAGCACTAAAGTGTGTCTATTTGTGACAGGATAAAACCTACAACAACCCAGCGATTCCAGCCATGGAAACCTTCGACAATATATTTCTCCATGCCTTCCAACAGCTTCTGCTAAGGATAGCATGTCTCCTGTGAATAATTGCCTAGAAGAGGTAATGAGCTGGATAAGGGGAAAAATTGAAACTGAATCCAGACAAAACAGAGGTGTTTGCCATCAAGGGTCCTCATCTGGTGATGGAGGTGTGTCAACCAATCCTGGATGGGGTTACATTCTCCCTGAAATACTTTGTTTGCAGCTTGAGAGCACTCCCAAATTCACCCCTCCAGATGTCAGCTCAAGTAGATGCAACAGTCAGGAGTGCTTATTATCAGCTTCAGCTGATGCACCACTGGTAACCTCAAGGTTGAACTTCAGCAATGCACTTTGCACTGGGCTGCCCTTGTACCAAGTTCAGAAACTCCAGCTGGTTCAAAATACAGCAGCCAGATTGCTTACAGGAACATGTAGGAGTGAGCATAATCACCTATCCTAAAGTCATCCCACTGGCTGACAATTAGTTTCTGGGCAAAGTACAAGGTATTGGTTTTGACTTTTAAAGCCCTACTTGGTTTGGATGCAAGTTACCTGAAGGATCTCCTTCTCCCATACAATCCACCCTGCACACGTTGGTCTGCTGAGAGGCATCTGCTCCAACAATCCAGATCCTGACTAGCAACTACCACCCAGAGGATTGTTTCATCAGCCGCCCTACAACTGTGGAATGACCTGCTGGAAGAACTGTCAGCTAAATTAGCTGTCAGAATTTAAAAACCATGTAAAGACCTAACTTTTCTGACAGGCCTACCCAGATAGTATTTAAACATGAATTTTAAAGGTGTGTCTTTTGTTTAATCTCTGTTTTCTGTATTTTAATACATACATACAGGCATGTAGCCAGGGGGGGGGGCTAAGGGGGCTTCAGCCCCCGCCCCCCGAAATTCTCAGGGTGGTCTGCGAAAAGGCCTTACTGGTACATTATTTAAACTGTTATGTTTATTCATATCATGATCTGATCACCATGCTCATTATATCCCACATTAATGGGGTTATTGGGATAACAATACAAAAGTTTTGCTAGGGTAGACCCTCTTCCACCCAGTCTCAGCCCCTCCCGAACCAAACTCAGCCCCCCCCCCCCGAATCAAAATCCTGGCTACGGCCCTGCATACATACATACATACATACATACATACATACATACATACAGAGAGAGAGAGAGAGAGAGAGAGAGAGAGAGAGAGAGAGAGAGAGAGAGAAATCTGGTGTGTAACTTTTATAGAGGTATGTTTAATATGTGCATTTGTGGTGTTATTGCTGTGCTTATGTGTTTTAATTGTTCTGTAACCTGCCTCAAGCCATGAGGAAAGATGGTTAAGAAATTTTAAAAAACATTATTAGTAGTACTACTTTTACCTCCTGGGACAGGAATAATCAGGTCTATAACCATTCTATAATCTGTTATAATGATTATGTATATCAAATGCTATGTGCTGTATACTTTCTTGCCCACCTAGCTATCTTCTCTAGGATTAAATATTTGCTACCATACCAAATATTTACAGATTTTTCTCATGTACTATATTATACATGTACAATTAATTTTATTCCAAGTGCTTAGGAAGCATTATTTCAAGTCTAAAGAGGACTTTGTGGACAGGGAGCTGGAAGGAAAAGAACTGGGATAAAACTGCAATGCCAACACAAGATTCTAAAAGGCTGCTTACTAATGTTAAAGCGATTAATGAAACCAATTAAACTTCTTGCTGAATACATGACCTGGGCTGCTCCCAATTTCAATTACATATATTTCTCCCACAGCAGCAGAGCTTTTGCTATATGCTCTTCTCATCGTGTAGTACTAAAGTAATATGAACACAAAAACAAAGGGAAAATATTCCATGGTTTAGAATTTGGGGATGGATGAAAATTTCTAATTGTAGACGTATTTACTAGGCATGGGTAGGTAGGTTCAGTTGGAATCTTCGTAATTTGGAATAAGTTCGGATCAAGTGCCTTTTTGAAGCGATTTTAAAGTGATTTGGGAACCCGGAAGTATCCTTACCATTTTGAAGCTTTTTTGCCATTTGTCTTACAAATCAACAAGTGAGTCGGAAATTATTCAGCTTTTCAAACCAGTGTGGATGGATTCCCTTCGTTTCATTTCCCTCCCACGTCAGTCCCGGGTGAGAGCCCTGTTTAACCCAGTTTGGGTGACTTTTCTTCAGTTTCCTTTCTCTCCTGCATCAGTCCTGGGCAAGAACTGCTGTTTAACCCAGTTTGGATGGCTTTCCTTCGGTTTCCTTTCTCTCCTGCATCAGTCCCAGGTGAGAGCCCTGTTTAACCTAGTTTGGATGGCTTTCCTTTGGTTTCCTTTCTCTCCTGCATCAGTCCTGGGTGAGAGCTGCTGTTTAACCCAGTTTGGATGGCTTGCCTTTGGTTTCCTTTCTCTCCCACGTCAGTCCCGGGAGAGAGAAGCAGTTTAACCCAGTGTGGATGGATTTCTTCCCTTTGCTCCCCCCCCCCTTTTTTCTGGAATAAAACAACTACTTTCAAAGTAAAGACAATCCAATGAAACAGGAAATAACATTTTGAAATCATTAATGAAGGATTTGGAAGGTTTGGATGTTTTGAAAAGTTTAGAACTTTTTTTTCTGTGAAAATCGGAACTGACTTTAGATCCGATCCACCAGTGCCCCCTACATCCAAAACGAGTTTTGAACCAATTTTTTAAAAATCAAACAAGCCTATTTACGTATTCCAAAAGTCATATCTGGACACAGCTAATGATGAATTATAGGTCCGAGCGTTCGACCATACCGGTGGCTGTGCCCACCTCCTTCAGGATGATTAGAATTTGAATATTATATTGAACCTTTGGACCAGTGGAATTGTCACTGTGCACTATATTTTGTTTGCTTTCGGGTCCGGACGAAAGCCTATTAGGCGAAACGGCAAGGCCTGTAGTTGACCGTTGACACATCTCCTTTCCGCCTGTCCCACAACATTTGTTTGGATACTACTAGTGATTTACACATGGATAGATGCATTCCCGGGACTGCTATGGCCGAAAGTGTGTGACCTGTGATTTACAACAGCATACATTCCACTTACTCTTCTATTTTGATTTGTGATATCTTTTTGAAGTGAACATTAAACCTTGAATATCTTCCAAGAAACCCTTCTCTGTCTACTCCCTTTACGTAATGATGAATTATAGAACAAGGCATCTCTTCTGGAACCCTATATGCAATTATCTGCTGAACGTAAAATCCAGGCATGCTTTCTTGCATGTTTAGCAAACAATTTAGTAAGTTTACAAAAGGAACTATGTAATGCAGTAAATATTTTGTAAAGCTAAGGCCTCTGTCTCATTGGCTTCTTCAACAAAATAATGCATATGTTGTCCCTAAATGCTTGACTATAATTGCAGTGGAGTGCACTCTTTACTCTTTGTGTAAACCTATTTTGTTTGCAGGAGGATGGATGTTGTCATGATACAATAGCAAAATTGAATTACTTATCCTCTCAGTCATAGGATAAACAATGTTTCACCCTTTTTGCCATCCCTTTGTTCACTAATTACACCGATAATAGAAAGACAGGATTTACACTGCCCTATAATGCATTTTCAGAATGTGGATTAACTGCATTGAACTAAGTTATATGGCAGTGTAGACTCATAGGCTCCAGTTAAATACAGTCAATCCATATTCTGAAACTGCATTGGAGGGTAGTGTAGATCCAGCCACAGGCAAATAGATATAAATTATATTCTTTTTTTCTTCTGAAACATAGAAAAAATACCAGTATTTCATTTCTAATGATTGAACTCAATTTTATGCTCACTTGTCTATGGTCCTTCAGATGTTTGGGACTCCCAGAATTCCTTATCATTGGTCATGCTGATTTTTGGGAGTTCAAGTCCAAAACATCTGGAAGACCAAAATTCTAAAAGAATTGGGTTAAGTTAACATATTTTAATGCAGGTGAATTGGTGTGAAAGCTACTGCCTTTCCCTTCCCTTGGTCAAGCTTTCACCCCCTTCCATTAAAGGAATGACTAACATTGTGAACCTCTCCCCAAAATGCCCTACAAAAAATTGGACTGCCTCATCTAATAAGAAAATATGGCTGTCTGGCATGTTCTCCACTGGAGGCCATGGATGCATATACATTATAGAATTAATGCACCTTGCTACCACTTTAACTGTCATGGCTCAGTGCTATGGAATCCTGAGAGGTATAGATGTACAAGATCCTTCATTGCCAAAAAGTGCTGGTGTCTCATCAAACTACAAAACCGTAGCATTCAGCCTTGGCTCTCCCAAGTGGTGACAAACTCTATTACTTCTGCAATGTAGATGCACTCATGTAAATTGGGGGGACATTGTAAGACAACAGCAGTGCCCTTACAACAAGCCACGTGATTGTTATCAATATCATCAGTTACATTAAAATATAACCAAACATTATAAGATTAATAAGGATAAAATACACATTAATGCAAATGTCATTTTGCCAATTTTACTTAGCAGCAAAAGGGAAAACAGAACAAGTTTTATTTTATTGGGGGGGTTTGCTTCAGGTAGGCAATGGTTCATTTTACACATTCCCAATAATATTTTGGACATTTATAGGAAATCATGAAGCTTTTCAGAATTACTCTGAACTAAATTTCCATTGAAATGTAGCTATGCCCTCAGTGGTATACAAGGCCAAGGCATTGCCTGTCAGAAATATAAGAGCCAGGTGAAGCGAGGGATCATCTGTGACATTGAGAATATGATTCACTTTCTCTTTTATGAATTGATTGAAAATGTCACTGACCATTCTCAAGATCTCTCTGATGTTGTACTTCAGTTGGTTAGGGCAAAGGAAAGAAAATTCCTCTTGAAATGAATTAATATCTTCCAACCTAACCCAGCACATGTTTATACTTTATTCTCAATTTCAGTTTGTTGATTTGTGTACTATTTTGGTTATTCTTAAAACACTGAAAGATCCAAGTATTCCAACTGAGTATTTTAAATGGGAGAGAGAAAAGTTGCATGAGTCATTAAATGGGTCACATATATAAAAGTAAAGGCATTAAAAGTGTATTGTCAAAGGTTTTCATGGCCTCAATCACTGGGTTGCTGTGGGTTTTTCAGATTGTATGGCTATGTTCCAGCAGCATTTTCTCCTAACATTTCACCTACATCGTTGGCTGGCATCTTCAGAGGTTCTGTTGGCAGTGAGGAAAGTGGAGTATATATATACCTGTGTAATGTCTAGGGTAGGAAAAAAGACCCTTGTCTGTTTAAAGCAAATTCTGTTGGTTCTCCTGGACCTCTTGGTGGTTTTTTATATCCCCAATGATAGTATCCTCCTGGGTCAGTTTGCTGGGATGGGAATGGGGGGAACTGTTTTACAGTGGCTCCATTCCTTCCTGGAAGGCCATCCCTCAAAGGTGTTGCTAGGGGACTCCTTCCAAACATCTGGCCTTTGACCTATGAGGTTACTCAAGGTTCTGTTTTGTCCCTCATGCTGTTTAACAAATACATGAAACTGCTGGGAGAGGTTATCTGGAGTTTTGGAGTGCAGTGCCACCTATAAGCAGATGACACCCAACACTACTACTCCTTCCCACCTAAAGCCAAGGAAGCTGTCCTGACCCTAGACCAGGGCTGTCCAACAGGTGGCCCGCGGGCCATACATGGCCCCCTGGCCCCTTGGGTACGGCCCCCTACCCTCCTGCAAGAAAAAAAATGTTTTTTAATTTTTTTAAAAAAAATAGTAAAAAAATATTTTTATTATTTTTATTATTATTATTATTATTTGGTCCCACCCCTTGGCTTTCCATTGGCCCCCTCCTCTTCTCCTGAGGGAGGGAGTGACGTCTCTCGGGCCCCGCTCGTGATTGGAGGAGGAAGGCAGCTCTGTGTGCGCGCCCCTCCTCCTTGCGCCAGGCCTGGAGGCGCGAAAAGCCTCCCCCGAGTGCCATCTAGGAAGGGCTGGGAAGGGGCGAATTCTCCCGCCCTCTGAGCACATCAGGAGGCCCCGGCCCACCCCTCCCCACCGCATCCTCGGGCCCTTCGCCTTCTTCCTCTTGCCTGCCTTTCTCCCTCCCCCCCTCCCTCCCTCCCGCCCTCCCCCCCTCTCTCTCTCTCTCTTCAGCCAGGCGTCAGGAGGCAGGGCAGAGGCTTGGATACCAAAAAGGGAATGGACTAACTGGGTGAAATATTAATTATTTCTAAAAGTATTTCTCAGAATCCAAGTCACAATTATGAAAGAACAGACCTTATTCAATACAAATATATTTAGTTCATCCAAAATAACGAGTAACTAACAGTTAATGTGCCCATTCAAAGCTTGTGTGTGCAGACGTCCATATACAAGCTTTGAATGGGCACATTAAGTGTTAGTTACTCGTTATTTTGGATGAACTAAATATATTTGTATTGAATACGGTCTGTTCTTTCATAATTGTGACTTGGATTCTGAGAAATACTTTTAGAAATATTAGATGCTTTTCACCCAGTTAGTCCATTCCCTTTTTGGTATCCAAGCCTCTGCCCTGCCTCCTGACGCCTGGCTGAAGCGAGAGAGAGAGAGAGAGAGAGAGAGAGAGAGAGAGAGAGAGAGAGAGAGGCAGGAGGGAGGGGGGATCGAGGTGTTTTTCACCCAGTTAGTCCATTCCCTTTTTGGCTTGGCTTAGCGGCTCTAGGCTTAGCCCGCCTTCATTTTCTGCTTGCTTGGATACGCCTGCGGAATGCTCGGAGTTGTAGTCTGCCCAGGTGCAGCAGAGTCTGAGCCTGTAAGTAAGAAGACTCCCAACTCCCGTGACTGGGCTGGGTGCGACCTCACAACTCCTGAGGGTGCCTGCCATAGGTGCAGGCGAAATGTCAGGAGAGAATGCTTCAAGAACATGTGCGTACAGCCCGGAAAACCTACAACAACCCAGCTCAAGGGGAGTTGTAGCTTCATTATTTTCATTGCTACTTCATAACTGTATTTATGTGTGTGTGTGGGGGGTTGATTCTGTCATTTGGAAGTTGTAGTTGCTGGAATTTATAGTTCACCTACAATCAAAGAGCATTCTGAACTCACCAACAATGGAATTGAAACAAACTTGCCACTCAAAATTCCCATAACCAACAGCAAATACTGGAAGGGTTTGGTGGGCATTGACCTTGAGTTTGGGAGTTGTAGTTCACCTACATCCAAAGAGCACTATAGACTTAACAAGGATGGATCTGGACCACACTTGACACGAATCCTCAATATACCCAAATGTGAACACTGGTGGAGTTTGGGGAAAATAGAATTGGAAGTGACACCCATTATTATTATTATTATTATTATTAAACTCACATAATAAGATATTATAATTATTATAATATCTTATTATGTGAGTTTAATAATAATAATAACAACAACAACAATAATGGGTGGCTGTGAGTTTCCTGGGCTGCCTGGCCATGTCCCAGAAGCATTCTCTCCTGACGTTTCACCCACATTTCACCCTAGAAACACCAGGAGAGAATAATGCTTCTGGGATATATGGCTGTGTGGAAGGGCCTGGGTTATCTGAGGCCATATCCACACAGCTGAATGAAATCCCATGTTATCTGCTTTAAACCAGATTATATGGCAGTGTGGATTTGGATAATCCAGTGCAAATATTATGTTATTTATTTATATTTATATCCCTCCCCCATTTATTCCCTTCCTCCACCCATCTTCCTTTGTGTTATTATGTTATTTATGTATATTTATATCCCTCCCCCATTTATTCCCTTCCTCCATCCATCATCTTTTGTGTTATTATGTTATTTATTTATATTTATATCCCTCCCCCATTTATTCCCTTCCTCCATCCATCTTCCTTTGTGTTATGTTATTTATTTATATTTATATCCCTCCCTCATTTATTCCCTCCATCCAATGACTTTCTTCCTCTCTTTTATTCTTTTATTTTATTATTATTACTGTATAATTGTATTTTAGTTGATGTTAAAAATATAATTAAATATAATTAAAAAGGGGGAAGCAATACAAAGCAGTGGAACTCTTTGCCCAGGACTGTGGTGAAGGCACCTTATTTGGAGGCTTTAAAACAGAGGCTGAATGGCCATCTGTCTGGGGTGCTTTGAATGCGATTTTCCTGCTTCTTGGCAGGGGTTGGACTGGATGGCCCATGAGGTCTCTTCCAACTCTATGATTCTATGAAAACATGTTTAAATCTGAAACACAGCAACATGAGGGGGTGGGGGAAGGTGCCTTTGCAATTTATTTTATAATTAATAATGCAACGAGTAATTTGGGGGTGGAGCCGGGGGCAGGGAGGGGGCGGAGCCAGGGGCAGGGAGGGGGCGGAGCCAGGGGCAGGGAGGGGGCGCTGCCGGGGAGGGGGCAGAACTGGGGGGCTTGGCCCCCCAGGTGATCAGTAACCGGAATTCCGGCCCAAGGGCCGGTAGAAGTTGGACAGCCCTGCCCTAGACCAGTGTCTGTCAACAAAAATGGACTGGATGAGAGCAAACAAACTGAAACTTTATCCAGACAAGACAGAGGTACTCCTGGTCAGTTGTAAGGCATATCATGGAAAATGGATCCAGTCAGATCTGGATAGGGTTACATTCACCTGGAAAACACAGCTTCAAAGTTTGGGGGTCTTCTTGGACTCAGAATTGAACTTGAAGGCCCAAGCATCTGTAGTGGCCAGGAGGGCCTTTGCACAATTAAAACTTGCACACCAACTGGGTGTCTGTACTTTGAGAAGCCAGATCTGGCCACACTGGTACATGACTTAGTTACATTCTACCTGGATTATTGTGATGTGCCCCTTTGAAGGGTGGAAATTTCAGCTGGTCCAAAGAGCTGCAGCAAGGTTGCAAACTTGGGCTGGATGGCTACAGGAAGCAGACAACCCCTGTTGCAACAGCTCCACTTGCTGCCAGTTTGTTTCCAGGCACAATTCAAGCCTTCTACGGCTCAGGTCCAGGCTATTTGGCTGATTGAATCTCCTTGCATGAACCTGCCCAGATTCTGAAGTCTTCAGGAGAGGCCCTTCTCTTGGTCCCACCTCCATCACAAGCTTGGTTGATGAGAACAAGAGAGTGAGCTTTTTCAGGGACCATCCAGACAGGGCCCATAATGCAAAACCCCTGTGGTTTTACCAGAGGTGACCAAATGACGTTTCTGGTAAAACCAAATTAATTTGAGACAAAGCAGGAAAACCTTGCTTTGTCCCAAATTAATTTGATACTCCATTAGACCTGGGTTTTCCTGAAAGACCCGGGTCTAATGGAGCATGGGCCCTGTGGGGACTGACTCCCAGGTAGTTCTGGGACTACAAAGGTGTCAGTCCATACAGCCCAATTTGCTCCTTCAGAGCAATGACTAGGTAGGTTTGTCAGAATGCTTCCCTGCTTTTCTTGGTATTACTCACTTTTTATATTGTTTAAAAATAAAACAATTTCCACAAGAAAAAAAATGCTTGTAAAATCGGAATGAATTTGGATTAAAGGTACTTTTGAAACGGTTTCGAGGCTATGTAAGCAACCCAGAAGTGAATTTGCAATTTTGAAGCCATCGCCACCATTTTCGGAAAGGAATTGTTTGGATGCAGAGGTGCTTCCCTCCGTGTTAGATCTGGGGCAAGAGCCGCACATGGCTCCCACCCCAGTTCCGATGTGGAGGGAAGCACATTCGCGTCCAAACTGGGTGATTAACCCAGTTTAGACGTGGATGTGCTTCCCTCTGCGTTAGACCTGGGGCGAGATGTGGAGGGAAGCACATCCGCATCCAGACTGAGTGTTTAACCAGTGCTGTTTCTTTCCTACCAGTGCTGCTTCTTTCTTACTGCACATGTGTGCCTGTCATTAACAAAGCCATTCAGAAATTTCTGAAAAATTCGTAAAATTTCCGCAATTTTTTCAGAAAATTTTGGAAGTCATTCAGATTTGAAGCGCCAGTGCCCCCTACATCTGGAACGAGTTTTGAACTTTTTTTAATCAAACAGGCCTAGCAATGACCACCCTAGGGTGAGTCTATCAAATGGTTTTCTTTGTAAGATTTGTTTCCAAAAGGGGGTGCCTTTTTCTTCCTCTAAGCTGCAAGAGCTGCCCAAGATCACCCAGTGGGTTTCAATATCTGTATGGGGATTTGAACCCTGGTATCCAAAGTTGAATTCAGTGCTGAAACCATTGCACCACACTAGCTCTCAAACCTGTGTTAGTTACCGGTAAATAAATTTCATATTTTCATTGGGGTTTACTGCTGTTGGGAGTAAGATTGCAGCTTTAATGTCATTCATCCTTCCCCTTTTCCAGTCTTTGCTATAACTTGAACATTTTCATAATATTTTCCTATGAGCTGTCATTTTGTCTTCTGCATTCTAAATAAACCATTAACAGACCTTTTTTTCGAATTTTCTTAATGTCAGTTTCTGAGAAAGGCAAACAGCTTAATAACTTAATTCTCCAAAGATCTGGAAGTTAATACTGCTACATTTTGCAGAAGGTGATTGAGTCATTCCATTACTACTTCGCTGAGTAAACACAATGGAAAAATGGGCTGACTGCTGAGGAGTACATTTTTTGTGAATATGTTCTGTGCCTTAATTGAATCTAGCCAGATTTTTAAAATGTATAAAAGATTAGCATTTAGATTTGCTTGAAATTCCTTCTCATTTTTCCTTTTCCTTTTTAGTTGTTCTTATCTAGGACTTGCTCACAAATACATAAGAAATAAAGCAGATAAAAATATTGGGTGAACGGCAACAGCACCAATCATTGAGAACTCTTCAAATAAAATGCAATGAATTATTTCTCTATCACAATAAGGATTGGAATATATAACATGCTGACAATAGATTGCATTCAGTTAGCTATAAACAGAATTACCGGTTCTACTCTGATCCACTTAATTATCAATACCTTTAACATAGGTTAATAGGAATTATAACTTTATGTACCTTAAGTGTATTTCCAAAGAAAAATGTTTCTCGAATTGCATAGAGTAGTAAGACCTAAGTATGAAATGGGTGAAATGTATGAAGTCAGCCCATTAACTCTAATTTTAATAGACCATAGCAAAGCACTCACAGTGAAAAACTGTAATGAATGCATTGAGATGCCACTAAAACTGTGTTTCCTACAAAGCAAGGGATCTCATTCATTTCATTAATGGGATGGGTTGTTGCATGGACCCTTTGGTGTGCAGAGCTCTTCCCTTTGTGAGTTATGGATAAAGGATCCCTTCTCTGCTGAGGTATGGGACCAGAGGTGTGAAGACTTCAGATCTGAGGTGAATGGTTAAATGAAGGGGGGATCTAATTAATTGAACTTTCAGTCTTATTTTTCCATTTGTTTCCCATTTATTTTTTCTCAGATGTTTCTAATTATAGCATTCTGTAATTAGAAACAACTAATTTTCACTTATATGTTATCTTATTAGTGACCTGAGATCAAATTGACTGAAGATAGCAACAACAGCAACAGCAACACTTTATTTATATTCTGTCCTTCTCACCCCAAAGGGGATTCAGGGCAGATCACAGTACACATACACAGCAAACATTCAATGCTGCTTTGTATAGACAATACACAGACAGAAAGGAGGTGTTGTTGACTCAGTGTCCAGCTGTTTTTGGTGCCAAAGAAGGTGAGTCCAGCCACAGGGAGTTCTGTTGCTCCATTCTCTATGATGAATAGCCAGCAGGACTTCCTCCTTCCTTTTTGGTCGCCCAACATTTTCTGATCTTCTTTCTTTATGGTGTCATAAAACACCTCCCCCACTTTTTGCAGTACCAAATTTCTCTAATTACAGCTAAAGCTGTTTTAGACTGCTTAGGGAAACAGTGAGCAGGACTGACAGTCGACTGCTCATGCCGACCTGGGGCTTCGAACTTGCAACCTTTCAGCTGACAGCTCTTATAGTTACTGGTGATCTACCAGCTGTGCTAAACCTCCGGCACAGCTGGTAGATATGGTTTTTGATTAAAACTAAAGAAACAGGAGCATGTACTTTGCAGCCCCCTTAGATCATTGCAAAACTGCTCCTGAAAATCACACGGTTCTCTGGCATCGTTTAGGGTGGAAATCCATTAGGAAAAGGGAATCATGAGGATCAAGGAGATGGCCTTTTACAAGTCAATATGTCTTTTCATAAAATAAATATTTTGCTGTTACATGCCTCTAAAAAAAATTCCATATTGTGGTAAATCTATTCAGAAGTTTCATTTCTGGATTAAATAAATATGTAAGAATGATTTAGAAATTTCCCCTGCTTTTTCCTCTCCTTTTTCTTGGGACTTTTTAGACCTTATTATCACTAAAGTAACTGCAATAGATTCACAAGTTGGAATTGTTGGGTTTCCCTCTCTTTTTCTCCAGCATTCAATGTCTCCTTTTCCCTCTAGGATATCATTTGTATAGAGATGTGTCATACCATTCCTGTGGTTTTCATTTATGAACACTTTGTATGTTATTTCCTCTCAAAGAGACGTAATCTCCTTTTACTTTCCCAGAAATACAATAAACTATGATAATAACATTTCCTTTATCTCTGCTTCTTATTATCTTTATCTTTAATCATGTTGAAAGATTATAAACAGACAGAGTAACATTATATGTAGTGTAGAGAAGCAGTCAGTCTGGGGAAAATCAGCCAAACCAAGGAAGCTTTATCTTGGGTAATAAAATTTCTTTGTGAAGCTGCTGCTGACTTTGTCATTAGAAAGCCATGCTTGTGATATCAGCCATTTTTATTTCTGTTCAGTGGATTGAAGAATAATTGACTAGTTTTTTTAAAGTATATACTTACTGATAGATTTTTTTAAAAAAAAATGTGCTCTTGAACATCAGCAAAAAATGCATCCCTCAAGTTCTTGCATTTCATTTAATGTTGTGTCTACTGCTGTGAAAGGGAGCTATCATTCAGTGCTGAAATAATCTGTTGACAATTTAATGGCCTGATCTTATAAGGACAGAACAGTCTTGGCAGTCAAGATTTCATTCATAGAAACATCGAGTTAACAGGATGCATGTACAAAGGAATCTCAGTAGATAGCAGGTAGGTGAGCTGATTCTCTTTAGTCATTTACTTCCATCTGGAGATATCTATCTCCTGATTTGGAACTTGTTGAATGGCAAATAGACTGCTAGAAGTCAATGATTTTGAGAGCAACGTCAGCAGGAAAAGGAAGAATTAAACATTCTTCATTAATTTTAGTTGCAAATGTTCTCCAGGCACTGCAATACGCCCTGTTCAGAAGTTGAAAGACCTCACACATTCTCCCATTCTTCATTTGGTTAGATTACATTAGATTAGGTTTTTAATTAGATCCGGACAGTGATTTTACCAAGATATTCCTCCCTTACCCTGAAGTGTGGAGAAGAGGAGCCCAAAGAACATACACAGTCAGTCCTCAACATATGCAAATTTGACTTTTGAGGATTTGATTATTCACAGATTTGATTAAAATATTCTCTCTAGGAATCCCTAGATCCTCCACAATGATTCTGCAATCAAATTCTGCTGAAAGTTGATCGTAGACTCATAATGGTAAACTAGAGTATCCTAGAAAGAACATCTGTCGAGAAATCTGTAGATACTCCAGAGCAATCCAGCAGAAGTTGATGATAGAGTCATGCTGAAGAAATTAGATATTCCTAGAGAGATATTCTCTCAGATTAAAAAATCATGTGTATGATTTGTGGTTTTCCCCACTTTTGTGGGGGGTTCTGTTCCCTTAACCCCATTGAATATGGAAGGCTGACTTAAGCTGCCAGGGGAAGGGGGAGGACATATTTCAAAGAAGTCAGTGTCATGGGAGCAACAAAGTATGATGAAATGCAACATCTGCATCAGCTGGTACATTATCTAGATATAAGAATTTTTACTTATAAATAACTAGATTTAGGACTGGAATGGCAGAGCATAGGTGTTTTGTGGATGTAAAATGTACAAAGTCTTTTGTATTTAGTTTACTTGTTGACAGTGGAATTAATGAAATGAGTGCATTATTATACTAATATGTTTATACACAAATAGTTCACTGCCATTATGGATTCACAATGATTATTTTTTTTAAAGTATTATAAGTTCAGGGAAGAGTGGGAGGCAGAGAGATGATTTTCCACCTACTCCTAGAGGATGTCTAAGCACATTCCCTTTCCGCCCCTCCCCATGATTCCCAGAACTAGAGAAAATGAGTTGGACAAATTAATAATTTCCAGTACATTGTAAATGTTCAACATTCTCATACAAACTCTTTTAACATAGAACTCACCACAAATAATAGTACCAACTCTTTAGCCACATTCAGAATACATTCAGAATGGCTAGCATAGACATCAAATCTGACTCAGCAAAATTACAGTGTTTTCAAATTACATTGTTTGGAGAGTGCACAGTCTGAAGGATCACTGTGTTCTGTCTGCCTATTAGGATAGCTGATTAAAGATATAGAACAATCATACAGTCTCCCACATTCTTGTATGATCAGTCTCCTTTGTATGAAAGCCTACACTATCTGTATTAATGTATGAATTACGAGAACTGATACTGTATATGTTCCATCTTAATGCAGATTACCCCTTCTCTCCCCACCTTCCAGCTTCTACCTAACACCATCTTAAATATTTGCTTGCAGTGTACCTGCACTGTACACTTAATGCAGTTTAACACCACTTTTAACTGTTGTGGTTCAATGCTATGAAATGGGACTTAAGTTTTACCAGATCTGTAGTGTTTCCTGCCAAAGAGTGCTGGTGCCTGCCAAACTGTAAATCCCAGGATTCTCCAGTATTGAGTTGTGGCAATTAAAATGGTGTCAAAATACATTAGTTCTGGTATTGAGCCAGCCTCAGAAAACTTTCAGAGTGCTAGATTTCTTGCTAAACCTCTGGAGTGAAGAACTTGAAAAGAAAATGGAAGGTGCTATGAAAGCTACACTCCACAAGAGCAGGCTTAGGAAAACATTAGTGCTCATGTTTCTGAGATTGCAGGTTTTCACATAATGAACACATAAATTGACAATTCAAACTTCTGTTGCTATTGATACTGACTGCTCTTGGATGTTAGAGAGAAATCAGCATGGGCAGTAGTTCTGACTGCCTGAAATGATTTGTGTTTTCTTTGAACAGGGACAGATGATGGATTGTCAATGTATGATGCCAGCCGATCCACTTGGCTTACACTTTTGCTGGAAGCTGTTAATGTTTTTAAAGCACTCCATTTTCTCCTATCATTCTGGCAGCCAGACAGATTATCTTGCGTTCATGCTGGGCCATGTAACTGGGGAAAACATAGAACTTAGCTTTAATTTTTTTAAAAGAAGGTTTTCATGTACTTCAGGCCATGCTCACCTTGTTTTTCCTTTTGCAGTTTGTCGCCCATCCCAATTGTCAGCAGCAGTTACTCACCATGTGGTATGAGAATCTCTCAGGCTTACGCCAGCAGTCCATGGCTGTGAAATTCCTGGCGGTCTTCGGAGTCTCTATAGGCCTTCCATTCCTTGCCATAGCATATTGGATTGCTCCCTGCAGCAAGGTACAGATTGGTTAAGGTGCATGTTTGTTTATCATTATTTACATAAATAGACATGTTGATATCCTACAGGCTTGACAAAAATGCAGACATGTTAACTATGATCACAAATAATGTGTTGTCTTCTTAGGAGGTACAAGGAGTAGAAGAAAATCTTAAGGGCCTCCTAGCAGTTTACCAAGTGAAGTAAAGAAAACCATCAAGCCCCCTGCAGCAAAGCTGTTTGGAAACTTGTTATCCTAAGTAGTACAAAAGTACATTTAGAAACAAAACTTTAAAAAGTAAATAAAGGCAGACTGACTGCCACTTTGACTATTATTCAGTGCTATGTGTGAAAACAGATGCCCTTAGAGAACCTGTAGGTGTTGAGGGAGAAACCTCAGAGAGCTCTTTGCCATAGCATAGCAAGTGAATATGACTGTAGATGTATGTAGGGTCAACCCGCAATGTTTTCAGGTGAAGGAGCTCAGGAAGCAGCCCAGGGAAAACCTATGGGGCAGGGGGACTCATGTACTGAGTTAGCTGAGGTCATATGTTTAATTAGAATGTTTGCCTGGCTGTAAAGCCACCTTGAGTAGCCTCTGGGTTGG
The DNA here is from genome assembly GCA_030556195.1 of Anolis apletophallus. Taxonomy (NCBI): domain Eukaryota; kingdom Metazoa; phylum Chordata; class Lepidosauria; order Squamata; family Anolidae; genus Anolis; species Anolis apletophallus. Next base: position 77,672,756 of record JARBWK010000001.1, read on the forward strand.
AGAAAGACAGGGTCGAAATGTCGTAAATAAATGTTCTGCAGGCACAATAACGTTAGCATTCATTGGTGCAGTTGAAGTATGAGGCTGCTTATGAACTCTCTCTCAATTGTCTTCCATCTGGGGGAGTTTTTTCTCCCTGGATTGTAACTGGCATCCCAGTCACAATCACATGTTGGATGTTGAGAGACTCTGGGCACTTTCAGACAGCACCACAATCTGCATTTTAGAAGTGGGTTTAAAAATCTTGGGACCTGACAGCAGATCCACCCACAGACCTGTCAGTCTTGGGATATGGTCTCCCACTGTCTTCACAGATTTCTTTTGAAGCAGATCAGGATGGAGGGTGGACAAGGACATTCAGTGGACTTTAAAAAAAATCCCTCCATTATGCGCTGGACCATATATGCGCACATGCAAATATCTTAATATAAACACGAGCAGATTTGCATGTGCGCATATCAGATCCAGCACATAATGGAAAGAATTTTTTTAAAAAAATCTTCTGTCAGATCTCTCGCTTCCCTCAATTGTTAATTCAAGCTCTGTTTGAGATAATAAAGTGTAAAATAAAGACTTTCAGAGAGTTCTAATTGCTTTCCATTTGTGCTTCCCTTGAACCACCTGAGTGTCCATTTGATAGCCTGATCAGCTGTTTGGGGCTTTTTAAAAGCACACATGCACTGGAGAAGTCTGCACAGGGGGGAAGAAAAGGAGAGCATGTGTTATGCATGATTGAAGGGATAAACAGTCATGCAAACATGCACATTTTTCATCTGGAATTGGGCTATAACCACACCTCTTTAACATGTCCTTTTTCCCTCTTACCCTGATCCCTCCTGCAGTTTGTAAAATGTTAAATGTCATTAACCCATACACCCCATTTAAATCCAGTTACTTCTGAGTTTTATAGCATGCGTAGAAGGGCCCACTTTCTGGAGTCACTCTCCTCCAAGATACATAGTCTTGGCTGTCAGGTGCTTACTGAATATCCTTATGGTCTTAGTCTTGAACTTTCAAAGGAGTTATCCAAGATGCTAGGTTCATTTGAGAGAAGGGCATATCAGCAGGGCAAATTCACCCATTCATTTTCATGGAAGCTACCAGTCACCCTTGCTTTCCTGTTTGATCTGGTAAACACTCACTGGACATGTTTCTTTGTCCCTAAAGTCATGATTTGAGTGTTGGACTATGACTCTGGAGAAAAGGGATTCATTCCCCATTTGGACATTCAGTGGTAAATTCAGTGGGAAGTACTTTTGATTTGATATGAATAGAATTATGCTGTAAATATAATACAAATGCCTCATGGATAGAGAAGTTGTTAAGCTTTCAAAGGAATTTTATATGCATTATTACAGTTATGCCATAAATTGTGGATGATTTGAAGGCTTACCATCAATGCAACAAGGGCTGAAACATTTAAATATATAGATAGATATAAATAGAAACATAAATGCATATTTTATTTAATATTTTCCTACCATTTAATGAGGTCTCAAGGCAAAAAAGAGATAAAACAATGGAGATGATTTAAATAAATCCAGATTAAAATCACTGAACAATTAAAAATATGTATATGAATTCAGCAAGTCAAGACAGCTTTAAAAGTCTAAGAGGTTTTTCCCCCTAAGATACATGCTTGAAAGTCAATTGTCCTTCCTGTCATTCCAAAAAAGAGTTTTAAAAATTGGCTTTTTGAACAAGCATTTGGAAGTGCAGTGGAATAGATAATTAATAATTATGAAACAGGAAGAATGAACATGGAATGGTTGGATACTGCTGCTGGATAATGATTTTAACAAGACAACATCAGTGATTATATGTTTTTAAATGGTTTATATATGCTTTTAAAAATATTGAGTCCAATGTTTTTAACTGTATTTTTATGAATGTATGGCACTAAAATTGCTATTTCTGTGAGCCACCTTGAGTCGCCACAAGGCTGAGAAAGACGGGCTACAAATGCCATAAATGAAATGAATAAATTGTGTTCTCAAAACTTTAAAAATAAACATGTATTCTTCTAATATGAAAAAAACAATTTGGATTTTCAAGGGGGAGGGGGCATTTGCAATCATAGTGCCACACCCAAGAAAGCCATTTACCATATTGCTGCTTTTGATGGAACAGGATTTCAGTCCTCAAGCAGACATAAATGTACTTCAAGCATGGGTGGGAATAGGAGTGTATAATGTATATATGAGGCCTAAATGGATTTTGTGTTTTGACTTGGCTCCCATCTCCACAATATTTCCTTATGACTACACATATGCAATTACAGATATTCCAAAATCGGGGATCCAAAATGAAGATAAGGAATACTCAACACTTGAAGATAAGGAAGATAAGAAATACTCAACACTTGAAGATAAGGAATACTCAACCTATTTAAGGCATAATCTCAATCAAAAAATGTTTCCCCCCCCCCCCAAAAAAAACACAAGAAAGCGTGGATCACCCCAACATCTCTCTTCTCTTAATGTTTTTTTATAAAGAGTTTTATTGTTTAAAATAACAAAACAAACATTACATCCAGTAGGGTAAGTCGGGTACGGGAGAAGGGGGGTTGTGGGGGAAGGGGGGGTGGGTTGAGTATGGGGCATGTATACATCAGGTATAACAAACAAATTAAAAACAAACGGTTGACTTCACCCGGAGATATAGTTACATTCTTCCTTTTATCTTATAGAGCCTTATCACTTGGCCCTTTAGTCTCACCATCTATATCCAAAAACCCATCAAATTTATCTTTTTCTTCTCCTTTACATAAGTAACGAAGGGGTCCCAGGTCTCCGTAAATTGGCACGTCGACCCCGATCTTAACAAGCACGTCAGTTTGTCCATTTCTGCTACTTCCAATAATTTTTGTAGCAGTTCTTCCTCGTTTGGGATCTCTGGTCTTTTCCAATATCTGGCCATGACCATTCTGGCGGCAGTTGTAATAAAACAGAGCAGTTTCTCCATCTTTTTCCCCTTTATTTTTGGCTCTAGGATATTTAAAAGAAAAGTTTCTGGTTTTAACTCCACCTTACATTGCAAAATATCCTCCACCAGTTTGTGTGTCATTTCCCAGAATCTCTTAACGGTTCCACAGGACCACCATTGGTGGAAAAAGTTCCTCTACCCTTCTGGCATTTCCAGCAATAATCGTTTCCGTTCTTATACATTTTTGCTAACTGTACTGGTTTTGTGTACCATCTGTATAGGACTTTCAGTTGGTTCTCCTTTAACGAGTAGGCGTAAGTATATTTTGACCCTTGTCTCCAACTCTTTTCCCAATCTTCCATTCTAATATGTCCTATATTATCCTGCCATTTTTGCATATAGTTCTTTATAGGCGCTTTTTCATATCTACTTATAAGTATGTACTTATATAGCTTACTAACTCTTTTCTTTCCCATCTGGGTCAGTATCTTCCCGCCAGTCGTAAGTACTTCTTCCCATCCTATCTGGCTATCCAGCTTATATCTCGCTTTTAACTGATTATACTGCAACCAGTTTATCTTAATATCTTTTAGTTCTTCTTGGGTTTTCAGGTAGAGAGCATTATTTTCTTTTTTTAATATGTCGCTATATAAGGGCCAAATTTCTTTCCCTGTCTTTATTATTTGGAGAGCCTCTAATGGGGAGGCCCAGAGAGGGTTCTTCCTGCAAATAGTATCCTTATACTTTTCCCATATTTTTAGGAGTGGTGCTTTTATAATATGATTTTTAAAGTTCTTATCTTCTTTCACTTTATTATAGAATAAATACCCGTGCCATCCAAATTTATTTTCCCACCCCTCTAAATTTAATAAATTTCCGTCCCTCAAATCAATCCATTCTTTTATGTTATCTAAGCAGTTGGCATCATAGTATGTTATAAGGTCCGGTAGGCCAAATCCTCCTTTCTCAGGTAGCTCTTGTAGATATTTTTGTTTTATTCTGGCCCTTCTCCCTCCCCATATGAATTTCGCTAGTTCTGCTTGCCATCTTTTTAGAATTGTATAGTTTTTTAATATGGGCAGCATTTGGAACATGAAATTTAACTTGGGGAAGATTTTCATTTTAACTGTTGCGATTTTGCCTAATAGAGATAAATTTAGGTTTTTCCAATTTCTAAGGTCTCCTTTAATTTGTTCCCAAGTTTTTTCGTAATTATTTTTTATAAGCTGGCAGTTTTTAGGGGTTAGGGTTATTCCTAAATATTTTACATGTTTTGCTAAGGGTATTTTAAACTTTTTTTCTATTTCGTGGGCTTCTTTTTTATCTATGTTTTTTACCATAATTTGCGATTTATTTTTATTTAACTTAAGTCCTGATATTTTACCAAATGCTTCTATTTTATTAATCCATTTTTCCATATTCTCTGTCAGGTTGTCTATCAGGCATACTAGATCATCCGCGAAGGCATATATTTTATAGGTTTTGTTCCTTACCTTCAGCCCTTTTAACCCTTTATCCTCTAATTTATCTTTCATAAGTACCTCCAAAACAAAATTGAAAATCAGAGGGGACAGAGGACACCCCTGTCTTGTACCCCTATGTATTTCTATCTTTCTAGATTTTTGGCCGTTAATTAATATTTGTGCCTCCTGACTTTTATAAATTGCTTTTATCGCAGAAATAAAATTTAGGCCCATGTCCATTTCCGTCATTAGTCTTTCTATTAGTCCCCAACTAACTCGATCGAAGGCCTTCTCCGCGTCCAAAAACGCGAAAAGGGCCTTCGATCCTATATTTTTATCCAGATACTCTATTGCATTTACTATGTTTCTGATGTTTTTTTCATCATTCTGTTGGGGAGGAAACCAGTCTGGTTTTCATTCACCCATTTGTTCCAGAAAACCTTAAATCTCGAGGCCAAGATATTTGAAAATATCTTATAATCCAGGTTAAGGAGGGAAATAGGCCTATAATTCTGCACTATTTCCGGATCCTTTCCTTCCTTATGGATTACCACTATTTCTGAGGTTCCCCATGTTGCTGGCATCTTGCCCTGTTGTATGGTTTCATTCATTACTTTTTTAAGGTGTGGGATCAGCTCTTCTTTTAAAATTTTGTAGTAAGCGTCCGTAAAGCCATCGGGTCTCGGCGCTTTCCCTGATTTGAGGCTCTTTATTGCAATTTCAATTTCTTGTTCTGTGATTTCGGCATTCAGGGTTTCCCTCTCCTCTTCGGATATTCGTGTTAGTTTTTGTCTATTCAGATATCCCTGTATATCTACCCTACTTATCCCATCATCCTGGTATAACTCCTGATAGTATGCCGCAAATTCATTCATTATCTCCTCGTCCTTTGTATATGATTTTCCTTCTCTTGTAATTTTTGTTATTATATTTCTTTGAGTCTTTTTTAAAAATTGGTATGAAAGCCATTTACCTACTTTGTTCGCCTGTTCAAAGTTCTTTTGCTTTAAAATTTTTAGTTTCTTTTCAATCTCTTCCATAGTTACCAGATTTATTTGGGACTTAGTATATTTTATTTTGTCCTCCACCTCCTTATCTTGGGGATTGTTCTTCAATTTCTTTTCTAATCTATTTAATTCCATCTGGAGTTTATCCATTTCACTTCTTTTTTGCCTCCTTATATGAGTAAGTTGGGCGATGAAGTTCCCCCGCATTACGGCCTTGCTCGCTTCCCACGTTGTTATGGCATCAGTTTCTCCTTGACTATTTAGCACAAAATATTCTTTAAGTAATTCTTTGTTTTTTTGTATATCCAAATCTCTTTTTAGGAGCGTATCATTTAGTCTCCACTTATATTGCCTGTCACCCCATTTTAAAATTAGCTCTGTGGGTGCATGGTCGGAGAACACACGCGTATGTATTTTAGTTTTTATGGCCCTCCTCATTAGAGTCTTTGAGATTAGGATAAAGTCTATTCTCGACCAGGACTTTCTCCTTTCAGAGAAGAAGGTGAAGTCCTGGTTTTTCCCATTTTGTGTCCTCCAAACGTCCTCCAGGGAGTTCATACTCAGCATCGTGAAGAATGCTTTTGGCAATGTACTCTTTTCCTCTTTGTTTTTACCTTTCCCATATTTTTTATCAACAGTGGGATTAATTACGCCATTAAAGTCCCCCAAAATAATACAATCCTCGCACTCTGCCGACAATATTTTTTCATTCAAGCTCTCAAAAAACTTCACTTTTGGACCATTTGGTGCATATGCGCAAATAATAAGTATCTTTCTTCCCTTAATTTTCCCCACTACTGCCACTACTCTCCCTTCACCATCTTTGTAAAACAGTTCTGGGTCAAGATTAGGATTAATGTACAGTGCTACACCCTTTTTCTTCTTTTCTATCGAGGAGGCAAATAAAACTCCCAACTTCTTTCTTTCCAGTAAGTCTTGCCTAGAGTCCTTAATATGGGTTTCCTGTAGGGCATACACCCAGGCCTTTTGCTTTTGTAAATGGTGCAATATTTTAGATCTTTTTTCCGGTATGTTCATACCGTTTGTGTTAAGAGAGTAGCACTTTACCTCCATACTTTAGTAGTCCCTTTCTTCTTCTAAGACTTGTCCTTCCTCGTCTGTTCCGGTGTCTAAATCTTCTTCCTGTCCTGGGTCTTGGTCGATAGTTTCCTCTTCTTCCCGTTCCTGTTCTTTATACTCCCCTCCTCTTTCTTTAATGTCTTTATTTGTATTATATCTCCCCTTGTTTGGTGTATCTCTCTTCTCTTAATGTTATTGTTTCAGTCACCACTTGCTGGCTGACAGCCTTTTTAGTGTGCCATTTGCAGAAAAATATACGATGTGCTGTGTTTTGTTATTTTAAATAACCATGCCTTATTATCAAGGCAAGAACAAGTTGCTAACCTCCACAAGTCCATGGAGGACATGCTGAAGAGCACCAGCTGAGTAAACAAAGATTAGAGACAGAGATCAAAATCTTCTAGTTTTTAGATGATTCAGAAGTTTTGAAGATCTGCATTATTTATCTACCTATAAATGAGATTTTTATGAAGATCTGAAAGCTATCACTCCAAGGAAACTTTGTTCTGTCTGGAAATTAAATATTGATGCTATACTGATTGAATATAGGATTTCTTACAACAGTGAAGGGAAAAAATATTTAAAAGAGTTCATTGGCTTCTGTGCTAATTCACAATTAATCTAGCAACTAGGGGTGTGAATCCTTTAATTGTGGAAGGTAGATCTGAGTTTAATTAAATTAAGATTTAATGGCCTTGTTCAAAGACTTGCTCGGTCTTCAAATAATTATATGGGGAAATTGTCTCAGTATAGAAAAAGACAACACTACATTCCACCTTAATGTTTCAAGACAACAATCAAGTGAAAAGTCCTGTCATAGAACATAAGGCTTTTCTATACTAGCTAAACAAAAATAAAAACCTGACTTACCTCAAATGGAAGGCTGTGTGTCATCATTATGCACAGTTACTTCCAATGAGCATCCTGGGGCTTTTAGGTTTTAACTACTTTTGTCCTGTTGCAGGCAAAGTCAGGAAATACTTCTGAGTTTCCTGGAAACCCTGGAGTATAGAACATTGGGGGCAGTTTGGACATTGGGATCTGGTCCAAATTTGACTCTCGTGTCAATAGATGTAAAGAAGCTCACATAGAAGTAGCAGAGGTGGTGACATAGAATAGGAGAGATGTCTGACCAAAAACCATGGATTTGACACCAGGCCAGGGCCGTAGCCAGGATTTTGATTGGGGGGGGGGCTGAGTTTGGTTCGGGGGGGGCTGAGACTGGGTGGAAGAGGGTCTACCCTAGCAAACCTTTTGTATTGTTATCCCAATAACCCCATGAATGTGGGATATATTGAGCATGGTGATCAGATCATGATATGAATAAACATAACAGTTTAAATAATGTACCAGTAAGGCCTTTTCATGGACCACCCTGAGAATTTGGGGGGGGGGGGCTGAAGCCCCCTTAGCCCCCCCCCCCTGGCTACATGCCTGCACCAGGCTTTGACTGCCCAGTATATATGAGTCCATAAAGTTATAAACACTTAAAGAATCCCGCTGAGGTTGTTTCTTTTCCTTAAACATGACTACTGCAGAATCACTGACACTTCAAGGTGTATTTCTGGATGAGTACATGTTTAGTATTTTGATGAAACCCAGTTGAAGCATATTCTCAATATAGAATCTCCTATCAGAAGCCTAAAGGACCAGTGAATATACAGCAAACCCATAGATTCATTGTAGAGCATGAACAACTGGAGGATTCCTTCTTAACCTATGTCTCTTTCATACTACACACTTATAGCTCATTGGTTCCACTTTTAACTTGCTGTATCCACATGCTGTGGAATCCTGTAGTTTGTTGAAACCCAAAGCTTTCTAGTGGATAATGCCTCAAGAAAACATAAAACCCAGATTCCATAGGATAGAACCATGGCAATTAAAGTGGAATGTTAGCTGTATAATTGTATCATGTACAATGGATCCTAAATGCTGAGGGGTTTTCAGTTAGATTCAGAACATGAACATCATGCCACCATTAAATATTCTAAAGGGGTGAAGAGCCTAAGTGTTATAAAACTTCAAAATCATAGAAGCAATTATGCTAGTAAAGTTTCCTTCTTGCAAAGGATATCCCACATTTGTTTTAATTATTGTTGCACCCCACTTAACTTCATTGGCTGGCTATAGACCATATTACTGATTCAGCTCTTCAACCTGACACTTAATGGCCAAGAGAGTGATTTTGACAACTGTGAGAGAAATCTCATGCTGGAGAATGCTTGAAGTGTTTCTTTTGGCTTTTCACTGCAAATTGTGCCAGAATTGGGCAGGGAGAATCTTTCCCTTATCAAATTTTACCCACTTCATGCATGACAAAAATTCTCACATCTTTCCTCAGCACCATATTTTCTCTTATCAGCCTTGCAAGATGTAAACATAGACATTTTGGTCTTTTTATGTAGATTCCAATATAAGCAAAGCACCTAAAATTATATCAACACTTTGAAAACTTGCTATGCTAGTACTGTGAAAGCTGAATTTTCGATTTAGCAAATGTATTCTGTGTGTTTTTTACTTTAAAGAGTTCTCTTGACTTCAAAGAAACCTATGTATATATGATTAAAATGAGTGAAGAGGTGCAATGAAAAACCAGAGGGAGGATAACAGCTTTTGCTCTTATAGTTGGAGAAAATAATTTCCAACTTTTGAGATCACATAGGCTTTTCATGAGGCTTTCCAGATCTCACAAGCCTGGGCTTTTATTTTTAAGAGTTTCTTGGCATAGCTTTATTGCTTCATAATGGGTATTTGTTATGAAGACATTGGCAATGGCTTAGGGCCCACATTGATTAAAGGGATGTGGATCTATTTGTTTAAATCTAGATTTGATCCACTCACATCAAATGAGGGAGGATTAAAGTGTGGTTCTACCTGCAAATATGGGTGACCAGAGCCAAATCCTCCTCTTATCCCTAGCTTTCATCTTTCAACCTCACTCCAAAGCAACCTTAATTTGGGGGGCAGGGAGAGAATTTGTCTGAACTGAAAAGTGCCAGGAGGAAGAGTATGTAGAAAGGTAAAGCTTTAGGCAACAGGAGACACCAATCCATTTACCATTTTGGTTCGGTTTCAGGAGGAGAAGAGAAAGGAACATATTATTCTGGTATGTCTCAGAATTAAAAAGAAACTAATTTCAGGAAAGAAATAAAATGATGTGGGAAGTGCTAGAATCTCCAGTGAAATCATCCAGGCCAGCAGAAATGTTGTTTTGAGATGAAAGATAGTCTTTAAAAATAAAGAACACAGCAACAAATATTTCACTTTCTAACACATGTGCCCCATCTGGAGAAGTTTTATTTCTGTTGTGCATAAGCTGAAAGAAAATCATGAGAGAAGTCTAGTAACTTTGAAAATCATAGAGGAGGGTAAGGCATTAAAGTTTTGTGTCTGTTTTGTTTCTAGCTGGGACGTACACTCCGGAGCCCCTTCATGAAGTTTGTGGCACATGCTGTGTCTTTTACCATTTTCCTTGGACTGTTAGTTGTGAATGCCTCAGACCGATTTGAAGGAGTCAAGCTCCTTCCCAATGAAACAGCCATGGACCATCCCAAACAAATATTTAGAGTAAAAACCACACAGTTTTCATGGACAGAAATGCTCATCATGAAGTGGGTTCTAGGTAAGTGGACACATGATTATATATATATTTCTAGAAACAGGAGTTCACAAAATAACTTTCCAGGTTCTGGCAAATTTTCCTAACTGTTTTATCACATAGCTGATCATTACATAAATGTCACAGTCCTTTTCCAGAGTTACCGTTCAAGTAAATAAGAACTAGGCATAAGAAATGTTACCCATGCTCTACAGTCTACTCTGTACTTGGAAAGTGAAGAACTGAGGATTATTTATCTAAAAGTGAAATGATCATTGACACAACTGAGTACTTATCCAGCTACTTCTCTATACTCAATTACTCTGTGATACAAATAAACAACTGCATCAATTCATGCACATAAAATATATTAAGCCCAAATGCTATAAGATATTTGATACGGGAAAAAGTGAACAAATAACATAGTGTACAAAATTCATGCATGACAAGATGGGAGTATTTATTTCTGAAATCCTATTAAAATGACTTCAAAGAGATGGATGTTTCGAGATAGGCTACATAAATGCAAGATATATTCTGTTTTTGCCATCTCTCTGAATATTTTAGAATGGTGCCTTTCCCCGGGGGGGGGGGGGGCTGGAGGCAGGCTGCTTTCATATTCAGTATACCACTAGGACTCATCCTGAGAAGACATGGTAAAAGGTTTGCCAGACCAGGCCTTGGTCAGACCATCTTCCAAAACCAGACTGACTTTCCTTGGGACTCATACAAAATACTCAGCATACCAGAAGGTTGAGTGACTTTGAGGAGTCCCAAGTGCCTTCTATCAGTCACTTGGCATCCAGAGGAAGGCTCCGTGCCTTCAATTCAGGCCATTTGACTTGTGTTGCGAGTGTCCTTACCTCTCAGCCATAGAGGAATAGAGGACTTGGAGAGCCATCCAGCTAAAGCTTCATTGGACCAAAACAGCAAAGGAACTGTAATGTATGATTTTTCTACCCTATTTTGGGAATTATGCCACCAGTCATCTTTTTGGGGAAACCAAGCTGAATGCCTGAGTAATTCAACTCATGTAAGGAACAATAAAGCCTTTTGGGTTAACTACAGTGTGCAGTTTGGTCCTTGGGAGCCCCAAGTCTTCAGAGGAAGGCAACCAGCAATCCCCCGGTATAGAGAGACCACGTCCTTGCCCTTTACTTTATAGCCAGGGGGCAATGGCACAATAATTCACTGAATTTTCTGAAGTATTAACTATTTAATGTGAGAACTGCTACTGTAAGCCAGCCTATGCTTTGAAATCTGCTTGGAAGCTGTTTTCTTGTAATGCCAACCTCACAGATACATCTGGTAGAACATGGGAGGCTTCCTAGGATACATTACTATGTATGTAAATGTTTTTAAGTAAATGTAAGTCACCCCGAGCCTATCGGAGGGGGCGACTAACAAATCGAAATAATAAATAAATAAATAAATGTAGTATTAATGCAGTTTGACAGCACTTTAGCTGGAGTGACACAATGCTATACCTGGTGTTTGTACTCTGATGAGCCACCAGCACACTTTGGCAGAGAAAGCTAAATACTTTGTAAAACTATACCCCCATTATTCCATAACATTGATCCATGAAAGTTGAAATGGTGACAACATGCATTAATTCTACAGTGTACATGCACCCTCAGTGTCTGTCCTCAAACTCTGGAACTCCTTTCCAAGAGAAGTTAGACTGGCATCTTCTCAACTGGCATTTGATTTGTGTTGTTTAAGGACTGTCTGACTAAACAATGTGTTGGATCCTGCTAATTATTGTGCTAGTGTGTGCATGCATGTGTAACAATGTATGTTTTAATCTGCCTTTAATTTTTGATTGTTTAATGTTGTTTTGGTTTTTTTGTGGCTTGTGATTTTTTAACAATGTTTTTTAAAAAAATAAATTGTGTTGACTTCTAAACTGGGAAAAGGAAGGCTAGCAATAAATATGATGATGATGTGCATGGATCTAAAGAACAACTATAGTGCTAGTAAAGGTAAAGGTTTCCCCCTGACATTAAGTCCAGTAGTGTCTGACTCTGGGGTGTAGTTCTCATCTCCATTTCTAAGCTGAAGAGCCGGCATTGTCCATAGACACCTCCAATTTCATGTGGCCAAGACAGCATAGAGCGCCATTACCTTCCTGCCAGAGCGGTATCTATTGATCTACTCACATTTGCCTGTTTTCAAACTGCTAAATTGGCAGAAGCTGGGGCTGACCTTTCAATCAACAAGCTCAGCAACTCAGCGCTTTAACCCACTGTGCCACCAGGGGCTCCTAACTATTGTCCTAGTAGGACCTAAATACCCTACAGGCACAACATTGTGTTTGATCCTGGAAGCTAGGCAGGGTCAACCTTGGTTAGTATTTGAATGGGAGACTGCCAACAAATACCATGTGCTGTTGGTTGGCTATATTTCAGAAGAAGGAACTGGAAAAACCACCTCTGAGTATTTCTTTCCTAAGGAAATTAATGTGGGTATCATAAGTCAATAGGAAACTTGAAGGCATACATGCATGGTGCTAGTGAGTAAACTTTTTTTAGAAAGATATTTTGTTATTTGCAGCAGAACAGCTGTAATTATATCTGATTACTCAGCTTCACCCACTCAAACCAAGGTGCAGTCATGTTATTTTGGCACATGAGGCATATAATCACACCTGACAGTATTAACAAAACAAATTATTACAAATTTACTGCCCTGCAATGACACTCAATAACTGCTGTTAACCTTATTCCACCAAGTGATATAATGAAGTACTAATCAGAAAGTTTCAAGTTAAGAATCTCATTCTTACTATTAAGTCATTAGATAGCCTCACAGATGTGAGTCTCTGCTTCAGCTGATCCATCAGTGACATTGGAGCTTGCAAAAGTAATTTACCTTACTGGGCAGAGTTACAAATAGATAATGCACATAAAGTGCTTTGAAAACTTAAAAGTACTATGCAGTGAACAGAGATTATTTCATGATTATCCTGAAAATTTGTGAATCTTGGCACAGTGGATGCTACAGTAAAGTGTAGACTACTCTGTTTAACACATGTTGAGCACCCCTTATACAAAATGAGATCAGAAGTGTTCTGTTTTTCTGATTTTATTTTGTCCTAATTAAATTTATTGGATTTTGTAATACAGGCAAACCCCAAGATACAAACATCTGACTTATAAATGACATAGTTAAGAATGGGGGTGAGACAAAAGGAAGTGAGAGAAATCTACCCCTTGGAAGGGAAATTCACTCCTGAAAGAGTTTCATGGGGGAAAAAGATGTCTTAGCAGAAGCTTTATCACCCATCCTTGTTGCCACAACAAGCTATTTTTTTTCAAAATCCAATTATTAAAGGGACAGAGCAAGTGGGGAAAATTCAGGGGCTAATTTCTAGGGCTATCATGATGAAACCTGCTATAATTGTACCACACATTTTCCCGTTAGCCCAAGTTTCAAAATGTTACACCCATCCACTAATTTTTGGAGAATTTTTGTGTTTTGTTAACAATATTTTTAAAAATAAAACTACAAGAACTATATACTTGAATTGTATGTGCAATGCACAAGATACCCCGGCATCAATCCCCCCGTTTTCAGAAAAATTCACGTATGTATTGATGTTTGGGTATTTTTTAAAATTTTATACAAAAACATCCCCCCCCTTCCAAAAAAAAGCCACAACAGCAATCCCCTTGAATGTCTGTCTAACAGTGTGTTCCTTTGTAGGAATGATATGGTCTGAATGCAAAGAAATTTGGGAAGAAGGCCCCCGAGAATATGTCATGCATCTTTGGAACTTGTTGGATTTTGGGATGCTCTCAATCTTCGTGGCTTCCTTCACTGCCAGATTCATGGCATTCCTCAAAGCATCAGAAGCACAACATTATGTGGATCTATATGTTCAGGATGAGGACCTCAATAATGTCTCCCTTCCTCCTCAGGTTGCCTATTTTACATATGGTAAGGCCACATAATGACTGAAAGGAGTTTTCTTTTTCATCCTTTTGAATTCAGAGTGGTTTGCAGAGTTTTCCTTTCCAGTGCATCCAATCTGGGCAGTCTGGTGAGTGAGCTCTTAAATCAGAGATGTGTTCTGTGATGGCATTCTGGATTTGTATGGAGATCAGCAACCAACACACAGGGTAAGAGAAAAGCCTATATGAACATCCTGAATAAGGATATAAGAAATGAGCAAACCCTAGTGTGTGTATAATATCTCACAATTTTGAGATATTATACACACACTAGGCTTTGCTCATTTCTTATATCCTTATTCAGGATGTTCATATCCTTATTCAGGATGTTTCTCTTGTATGGAGATCAAACACAGTTCAATTGTGTGGAGTAACAAAAGAACCTAAACAACACAGAGAAGAAGAGTCTGCTTTCCTATGTGTTGTTGAGGTTCAATTTACAAAAGGCCTGCCACAAATGAAGGGTCTGTTTTGTTTTCCCAAAATGAAAGCAAAAAAATGGCATTCTCCACCTGATATTATGCGCCGTTTGCAAGGGATGCTCCAAAGGCAGTCACAGCATATGAATCAATGATAGGACAAGATCCTCTTGCATTATTAAAAGGTCAATTAAATAATAATTTAGCTTACTCTAAGACTGACAGTCAGCTCTTGGTGACAGAGTGGGTAACTTACATTAGATAGATAGATAGATAGATAGATAGATAGATAGATCTCGTTATGGTTTTATATTATATGTCAATGTTTTTAAATGTTTTATGGTGTTGTTGGACATTGAATTGTTGCATCTGTGTTGCCTGCGGGCTGAGAGGGGCGGTATACAAATATAGTAAATAGATAGATTCTGTTGTTGCTTAGATTACCATCATAGAGCAATCTACTCCCTCTGACTAAAATCAAATCAGATTTTGCAAAATTTAAACTCATCTTAGCCAATTCAATTGTATGAGTGACTTTTAAGCAAAAGTTTATACAGAAAGACTCCTTCAATTAGAAGAAGTGAAATCAGGTCTAAACAATCAGTGGTCAGTATGCGTTTTGGAACCCAACAATATCTCTGTGATACAAAGCAATGTTTTGAAAGTAAGAAGATCCAGCTGAGATGGGGAAGTTCTTTTTGCCCACAGAATATAAGAGAAGGCAGTTGGAAGTAGGTCTTCAAGAGAAAGGAATTTTAAAGCAACGTCTATCCTTGAAAACAGAAATATTAGAATTTGAAAATATGTTCTGTTGAATTCTTTGAGATCTGTATGAATTCTTTGAGAAAACAGTCATCATGGGGTAGAGAAAGTAGCCCAGGTTAAATATTTGGGAGCAGAAGAAAACCTCATTGAATCTTTTTTATACATACTTGTTTGGTTTCTGTGTGACAAACCAAAAAGCTGGTTGCCAGTTAATATTCTTTTGATACGTCCTGTTTTAAAATTAACTGTGCTCCCTCCAGACTTTGAGGTATCAATTCACATTTTAATTAGGTATGTTGAATTTGCATTAATAACATTTGTTATTGCTCATCATGATAGAATTAAACCCATCAGGATGCTTTATTAATAATTTTCTGCTCAGGATCTAAAGTTTTTATCCACACTTAAGAATTAACTGCCACTTTAGCTGCCATGAATCAATGTTATGGAATCCTAAGAGTTGTAGTTTGGTCAGACACCAGCACTGTGGTAGAGAAGACTAAAGATCTTTTAAAATGACAGCTCCCATGAGTCAGTTGTATTTGAGCTATGGCAACTAAAGTGTTGTCAAACTGCATTAATTCTACAATGTAAATGCACCCAAAGACTGCATCTACACTGCAGAATTATTGCAATCTGATACTGCTTTAACTGCCATGGCCCAATGCTACAGAATCCTAGGAGTTGTAGCTTGGTGGGGCACCAGCACTATTTGGAAGAGAAGGTGCAATTCCTAGGATGCCATTGCATTGAGATAGGGCAGTTAAAGTAGTGTCAAACTGCATTAATTCTACAGTGGTGATGCACCCCAGACAATTGTTGTTAGCTTTATTCCTCCGTACAAAATTAATGTTGAACTGTGCACATTCAGGATTATATTGTTACAGTTTCCTACAAAAATATAGAGAACAATGATCAGAAAAGCATAGAAATAATCTTAACTGGATATGTTCCAAGGTAGCTTTCTGTGGAATTTAGGACAAGACTGGCTTTAGTTATCATATCCAGACACTATGAGGAATAGAACATTTGTAAATGTAATTTACATTTTTTTCTGAAGAAAGCACTAAATGCTAAACTTCAAAAACATGCATAGTAAAGCCTAAATCCTGTAGAATGTGCATAGAAGTTATGTTTTCACTAGTCTTAATAAAAACAGTGATTTTAACTTCCCCTTTTAAAAATATTGTAGGTTAGGGAGCTCCCTCTTGTGGGTTACTTTATAATCAGAACTATTCAATAATGTAGTATGTGTGTTTTCAAGTCATTTCTGATTTATGACAACCCTAAAGTGAAACTATCACAGGGTTTTCTTGGCAGAATTTGCTTAGCGGTGGTTTGGGAACAATAACCTAAATCAAATTCATGGGATTGGTTTTTGTTTAAGGATGGAAGCATTAAAATATTGAACAGCACTTTCTCATAAAGAAGAAATATAGTCATGTGTGATGGTTTAGTTTGCATTCTTGCAGTATCAATTGCTGACTTCTTCCCATTATATCATTTTGGTCTATTCTGTGTGAATAAGCAATCTCCCTTTGACCCTGTCATAGACCAAGGTCACCTTCCTTTTTCTACATTGATGTATGCCAGCGGCATGATTATATCACCTTTGTGGTCCTTTCTACCTCTATGAGTCTGTGATGGTATGATTCTGGTGGAATAAATAGGTTGAGTCAGGAGAGTTCCTAAGCCATTAGAAACCCGAACTTCCATAAGTTTTCAGATCAGTTTCTGATGCAATGCAGATACTGCTATTGTATGGCCATTGTGGTCTTTGTGGAACAGCACAAAAACACATTACATTACAATTTAACATTAAGCATAGGGATCATAGAAGAGAAAGAAGTAAAGGAGAAGAGGGGGGAAGGGATACAGGAGCTGTGCAGCAAGAGGTAGGTGCAAAGGTGGTACAAGGAATAAATGGAAGTAGTCAAATGCCCATCATACTCCAATGGACACATGGTCATTCAGATGCTTTAACTAAAATAATTGGGCAGTTAAAATAAGGAAGGAGATTGCTGGTTTCTCCTAAGTTCCAGAACTCACTCCCAAAGAAATCTTGATGGGCCCTTCTCTGCTCTCTTTATTCCATCAGGCAAAAACCCTTCTATTTGAACAAAACTTTTTTAGCCTTTAATTGTGTTGGCATAGAATAATGTGCTCTTTTAATATGTAATATGGGGTTTTCTTATTTTAAAAAAATTAAAATTGAATTGTTTGTTTAATACTGTTTTATCTTTTGCATCCTGCATTGAGTACTAATTGAGGTGACAGGAAGGATATCAATCAAATCCATGGATTCATTTCAATGAATGTATGCTAGTGGAACTAAAACAGTTTTAAACCCAACAAATTACATGTCCACAAAATAAAATATGCTTTTGAAGAAGGCTTAATGAAAAAGGAAGATGACCCCAGGCAGGTATTATAAAAGAGCATCAAAGGACAGTGTCACGGTGAGACAGGATATGGAACAGGGACATTTTTAGTACTGTTGAATGGAAAGAGATTTAAGGGACATTAGACATAGACTCAGAGAACCATAATGATATAGTGGTTGGGGCTGAGTCATAGCTAGAAAAAAATGGGGGGAGGGAGGGAATTGAAACCTTTTTATTTTGGCAAATCATGAAAAGTAGTTCCACAACACACAAACATTTAAATAGTATGGTTCAATCTATATTTTTATATAGACTAAATTAAGTCAATTTTCTATTCAGTTACAAAGCTTCAAGTCTTAAAAATAACTGAAAATGACTCTTAATTGGCAATTTATTGTTACAAAAAAGAATACCACAATGCCTATTGGAAATACTTGAAAACTGTGTCGATACACTTTGACAGAAGTCAGGCTCTATTGATAAACTTCAGTGCCCCCCCCCCCCCAAATGCCTTAGGCTTTGCCTGCCAGTTATGGGTAGGCCAACTTGGTTTCTTTCACTATATCAGCTATTGCTGCAAGTAACAACAGTGTTAATAAATCGTAAAAAAATTGCTTGAGATAGTGCTTGCAGTTCTGGAGGGACTCGTTTAATTTTTGTTTCTCGTAGACTTAGCATGGGGATATGGTTAACCAGTTAAAATTCCCCCGACTATAGCCATGGGTTGGGGCATTAGCCTAGTACTCTGACAGACCAGGGTTTGAATCTCTGCTCAGCCTGACCTCTCTCAGATTTAGAGGAAGGCAGTGACAAACCTTCTTTAAATAAATATTGCCAAGAAAATCTTATGAGAAAGTTGTCGTAAATAGGAGTTCATTTGAATCTTCAGAAGCAACCCTAATGCTGATTGTGGGGCTCACTTCAGTGGCCAGTTCCTCACCTGCCTACCCAGGCATCCTTCCATAATGTCCCACAAATAATGTTACATCCTGGCATAATGTTCCAAGAAGAAATTGGAGAGTAGAAAAGCCTTCACTGGCAACCACCATTGTTCCCTGCACCATAAGGAAGTTTCAGGACAAACCGCAACTTTGATATTGATGTTGCTACCAACTGGGAAACACGGGCAAAAGAAATGAGAGTAAACTGTTTCACATTCCCCTTTGCCCCTTCAGCTCACTCCTATTTCTTTCATTCAGTCAAAAGACATTAGAGATTTTCTGAACTTTTGACCAGGCAATAATTCTTACCAAGTTGAACACATTAAATCAATAATGTTAGTTAATTCACTGCTGCTGAGACATATTAAATCCATGCTTATTCTCCTAAATAATCTCCCATGCCTCTTGGTGTCTATTCCTGTTTGTGAACAATGTACATATTCATAGGCTGTGTGCCATATAGATTTAATCACCAAATCATGTTTTTTGCATACACTTTTCCATCCGAGCAAGTTGTAGATGAATAGATCCATTCTAATTTAGCAGTGGCTTGTAAAAAGAAAACAACAACATACCACATAGCTTTTTAAATTGCAAATTATTCTGCTGTTTCTTTTTCAATAAAAACTGGGATTTATGAGATCCGGTGGGCAAAGATGGCGGTCGGACGGACACTCTGAGGCTCCTCAGAGTGCCAACCATTTCACCGATCGGAGGGCGATTTGCGCCCCCCTCCTTTGACGGGACTAAACCAGAAAGGAGCCGCGAAGCCTAGGGGATGGTGCCGCTGGCCCCAAAGGTCGCCCCCTCCCCAAGAGAGGGCGATTGAGTGGGCCCAGACCCTAGTCACG
The DNA here is from genome assembly GCA_030556195.1 of Anolis apletophallus. Lineage (NCBI taxonomy): Eukaryota > Metazoa > Chordata > Lepidosauria > Squamata > Anolidae > Anolis > Anolis apletophallus. Next base: position 77,692,148 of record JARBWK010000001.1, read on the forward strand.
CTGGCGAGCGGATTGGGACTCGGGAAGCGAGCGAAGACTCGCAATAACGGCCAGCCCAGCCCACCTCTTTAAGACCAGAGAGAAAAGAAGTACAAGATCTCTGAAAGAACAGCAGTAAGTACAGGAGATCTCCCCTCCCAATAAATGGGAGGATAAGAAGCACCCCACCCAGGGGACCTGCCCAAGACGCAAGCAGGATCTTAGAAGCCCCCCCCCCCCAGGGACACAAAAGCAACATCGCAAAGAAAGGGGAAATAACGCAACGGGGAAACAAAGGTAAATTGGTGGCCTCTGGGAGGGCAGACAACATCGGTAAGCCCCAAGCAGTTAGCTCCAAGATGGCGGCTCGTCCTTAAACAACACTGACCTGGGGAAGAAGACAACCGATTTAGGCGGGAGAGCCATCTTGGAGCGGAGAGCAGAGCAAGTCTATCCAGTGAATAGAACAGCTGACAACAAGTTACTATGTCAGCACTGAACGAATTGAGCACAGGAGCAAGGGAACAGGGGGGAATGCAGGGAAGGAGGCCGGGGATGAAAAAAAAAACTTTGGAGGACATCATCAAAGCACTGCGAAAATTGGGAGAAGCACAAGATGGGTGTCTGCAGAAGATCGAAACAGTGATGACCCGACAAGAAAAGCAAATCAAAATGATCCAGGAACAATCCCAAAGTGCAAGGATAGAATCAACCAAAGAAGTGATTCCTACAAAGCTAGAGCTGACAATCATTTATGAGGATGGAAAACTAGTACCTCAGAACAAGGGGGGAAATGCAGCAATACATGAAAGCCTGGAGAAGGGAGGGGAGGAGAAACAAGACAGCAAGCAGTGTCAGAAGAAAGCGAATTTTATTTTAAAAACTGTGTGGAAGCCCCACTGGATGTTATAAGAATGACTATTAAGGATCCTGAGGTCTATGCTCCCCAAAAAGGAGAAGAGGAAAGAAACCAAGAGGTTGATACAACACCTAAACGCTCTACCCTGTATGCAGGCAAGAGTAAAGAGAAAAAGATTGGGGTACAGTCCAATAGAAAGAGAAGCCGGATGAGAGCAACACAACAAAGAAGGAAGAAGAACTTAAAGACAAGCTGTCCCTACTCTTCAAGGATGATCACAAATTATAGTCTTCCGAGAGGTGAAGCTCCAGAGGTGTATGAAGAAGGTCTAGAATCTCCTAAAGAGAACGGTTAGGAAGGAGCCCAAGGAAAATGAAAGAAACAGATCCAGCTGCATTAAAAGACAAGGAACAGACAATGGACATGGTTTCCCTTACCAAATATTTGAAGGATTTTAAAAGTTAAGAGAAAAAGACAACTGATTGATTATCTTCCAAGAGGTATATGGTGACCCGCTGCTGATACGCAACCAAAGAAGATGATTTGAAATAAAGAAGTGACCATTTTAGCCAACAAAAGAGACTACAAGATAAGCAAGAAAAACTCAGTGATTATGGGAGATGGCAGTCAGCAAGGTACCCCTATAAGGTCTGTATTAAAACGCGGGGCAGCGCCTGACGAACAAAATGAATCCTCCAACAATGCAAAAGCGAGTGGGGCGCAACACAGACCGAAGAAAATCCTGTAGCCGGGAAAGGAGAACGGCCATCCAGACCCACTCAGACAGCTGCGGCGGAGAAGAGTCTCCGGGAGTCCCCAGAGACGCCCCCCCTCCTACTCTCCCCCGGTTTTGTCTCTCCGCGACACCCATCCCCCCTTGATCCTACCCTGGCCACTGTCACACCCAGTTACCCCTCCCCCGAGTGAACGATGGGAGGGGGGGGAGGAGCAGAGGCGGGGAGCGGCGTCACGTCAGAGGCCAGGCCTCTGATGCGACGCCGCTCGCCCGCCTCTTGCTCCTTCTTTCCCCTCCCTTCATCAATTCGAGTGAACGCTGGGAGGGGGAAAGGAGAAGGAGCAAGAAAGGGGGTGAAGCGGCGTCGCATCAGGGGCCAGGCCTCTGACGCGACGCCGCTTCGCCCCACCTCTTGCTCCTTCTTTCCCCCTCCCTTCGCATGGACTTTCGGGGTACGGCTTACTTTCAGGGTACGGCTTACATTAGCCGACCCCCCTGACACCCCCGATACGTCTTACAATCGGGGGTGTCTTACTATCGGGGAAACACGGTAGAAATAAAGACTGGCCTCAGCTTTTTACCAGTAATTTGGGGCCAACGCCTGGCTCTTCCATTCATTCTTTTATCCCACTATGCAAATTAATTTAATTATGCTGCTTCTAATTTTGGTTTTAACACATGTAGCCCTCTAAATGTTGCTGAACTATAACTCATATCTTTCATGAACCCTGGTTATGATGACTAGGGTGATAGGATTTGCAGTCCGGCAGCTTTAGGTGATTACTTTGCCACAAGCATATGCTCAATGGATTACCTAAGGAATCGTAAACATATTCCAAATATACATTCCAGACTATATAGTATGTGTGTGTGTTATCCTCCACAGGGTAAAATAGACATTAATACTTTATCTTTCTACCTAGGTATGATGTCTTTATTTTACCCATTAGTAGAAAAGACCAGTTATTCCCTTTGGCACAGAGTGAAAGTGCTCTGAAACCATATTCCAAGTTTTCAGGTTCTTGGGGCCCTTTTGGACAGGCCCTATATCCCAGGATCTGATCCCAGGTTTTCTACTTTAAACTGGATTATATGAGTCCACAGTACCAGACAATATGGGATATGACTTCGTGTGATATGTGATGTTATTTTATGAGATGTGTTTAATAATGAGAGGGTCAATTTTGATATTTTATACTGTTTTTATCGATGGCATTGAATTGTTGCCAACACTGTGAACCGCCCTGAGTCCACTCCGGGGTTGAAAATAAATAAATAAATAATAAACATGATTGTTGAGGTGGACTGTGGATTTGGTTTTGGACAGCCTATGAGTGCAGAACGGGGATAATGTGGTTATTGATATTTGATTGTTTTAACCTGTTTTGTAGTATTTTATGATGTGTTGTTGTTCTGTCTCCTGTGTATGCGGCATCGAATTGGTGCCTTTTTGTTAGCCGCCTTGAGTCCCCCTTCGGGGGTAGAGAAGGGTGGGTTAGAATTAAATGAAATAAATAAATGGAAACTTGGGACCAGAGCCTGTCTGGAAGGGCCCTAAGATGCAAATAATAACTGACTGCAGCCAGGTTACCAGCTTGGACTGACTGTAGGGAGTGGACAACCCCCCTCCTACATCAGCTCCACTGGCTACCAGTTTATTTCCGGACACAATTCAAAGTGCTGGATTTGACCTTTAAAGCCCTAGATGGCTCAGATACAAGCTATCTGGACAACTGCATCCCCTTGTACAAACCCACCAAGGTCCTGAGATCTTAAGAATAGGCCCTTCCTTCGGTCCTATCCCTATCTCAAGCTCAGTTGGTGGGAACGAGAGAGTAGGCCGTTCCTTCTCAGTGACTGCCCCTTGATGCTGGAGCTCTCCTCTTCCCAGGGAAGCCAGAATGGCCCCCTTCCTGCTGTCCTTCTGGTGGCAGGCTTTCTTCTCAGGAAGGCTTTCAAAGAAGGTTTTAAAGATTACGTTGGGGTGCTGTGGTTTTAGCTTTGAATAAGTTTTTATGGATTTTACCTATGACTTTTAATACCATTGAAGTTTAAATCTGTTTTAATGTTTGTATATCTGTAGATCTTAAATTGTATTGCAATGCTTTGAATGTAAAATACATTGAGTCTTCTTGTGGAGAGAAAAAGCAACATATAAATAAATAAACAACAACAACAACAATATAGAGTAGTGTAACTAATCTATTTTCAGCATAACCTGGATGTTTGTGTGTGTGGTATAAGGGCATGCCAGACTATTTATGATATGGGAACAGAAATAACTTCCTTCTCTCATTCCCCTCACTTCCAGGGATAAACTAGAATAGGTCCTCCACTTTAATGGGAGCTATGGCACAGGACCCTCACAAAAGTCTGAAAACTGAGAATTTTTAAAATGCTATTTGTTTAACTTGAGATCACATTTCTAGGATTCTCTAGATCCACCAGGACAACTCTATGCTAAATTTTCACCAGTTTTAGTTATTTATTTTGTTTTTTATTGTGGTGTTTGTTTGAATTTCTGGATTATCCATTAGCCAGACTTGTTTGTTTATTTCTATGGTCTTTTGGGAAATGACTGTTTATGGAAAAGTGGCTTTTAATAATGAACTGTGCTATGTATATATCTTGCTTCCTTTTGAGTGGATATGTTTTCCATTTATATTTTAACTTTTTAATGATTTTACTGAACTGAACTGTAATCTGTATCAGGTCCCATCTACACTGCCATGTAATGTTGTTTGAAACTGTATTCTAAGGCAGTGTAGATGGAACCCCAGTTTTATTTTGTATAATATGTATTTCATCTACCAAGGCTGAGGGAAGGGTGATATTTGAATAACTGGCATCATCCACAGTATCACCATACAGCACAAAAACACTCTAGCAGAGAATTTGTAGGCACCTCACAAAACTGTAATTCGCAGAATTCTTTATAATAAGAGCCATACAGTTAAAATGGTGTCAAACGGGTATATCTATGCCTCATAGGTGACACTCAGGGTGCTTCCAGAGTGGTCCCTGGTCAAAGTGGTGCCTGGTCAAGTGGTCCATGGGCAAGTGGTCCCTGGGTCAAAAAAGGGTTTGGAACCACTGGTCTACACCTACCAACCCACACCCGGGTTTTCCAGGGGGAGGTGGCTACATGCTTTTTCCATTGAAATCAGGATGGCATGAAGGCACTTTGAAGTCTCCCACTTTAAAGGGTACCTGGTCACCATAAAAGTTATTATTGTATCCTCCTGGTACAAGAAAATGCCACCTGTGGAGACAGGAGGGGGTGTTCTTGAACCAGGAGGACATGAGAAGAAACTTTATGGAAACCAGGGACCTTTTAAGTAAGTTTTCAGACCTAATTTGGGATTTGGGGGGAGGAGGGGTGCCATCCCACTCCTCCAGGTGGAAGCAGTCCCAGTAGTGAGTCCCTACAGGCCCAATACCCCATTAGACCTGGGCCTTTCAATTTGTTCCAAATAATTCATTTTAACCGGAGGTGTTGTTTGGATGCCTCCAGTAAAAACTGAGACAGGTCCCACTTTTTGAGCCTGTCCAGATGGGCCCTCACAGTCTCAGGGGAGTTTAGAATATCTGGAAACTTATATCCCTTGATTGAATGCTTGCACCCAAGGATGAAAATTACAGCAGCGAGGGTCATCACCAGTACTTTTAGCCATGCTAATTTATGAAATCTGTGAGCAGACAGCAGGAAGAGAAGAATTTATGTGACCTCTGAGAGATATTAAACCTGTCTTCAAATTTAGCCTATCATCTGGCCTTTGAGTAGATACTTAACCAGACTACTGAGAGCTGTATTTAACTACAACATTTCAGGAAGTAGTTAACTTTACACAGTATAGGGACAAGCTGGGTTTTAAAAGGAGTAATGGAGTCAAGATGTTATTGTTATTGTATGATTTCAAGTGAAATCTGTGAAGGCCACACAGTGGATTTCCACAACTCAGCAGGAATTCAAACCCTGGTTTCCAGGGCCATAGTTTAACACTCCAAACACTAAACCATGTGTTCCTTTGCCTGCATTGAGATCCCACCAGAACAATTGAACTAAAATAGAAATACCATAGCATCTGGTACCAAATATAGTCCCATGATTCTACCATTGGCATCCTTATTCTCCTGTATGTTTTTTAAACTTCTTTAGTCTGATGAAGAAGTTTGTAAATTTAAAAAATGTGCAATATGATGTGCATATCAATTAGCCAATAAAAGTATTGCTCTTTTGTGGATTTTAGATTTTTGTTGTATTTTGTTGAATGGCCAATATAGCTATACCTGAATTTGTTTCATAGTTTCAGTGCAGATCTAATATTGATTCTGCTGTTGGCTCGTGATATTTAATAGAGTAAGACAAAAGCAGGAATGGAAGTCCCAAGAGAGGAATTGATCTTGAGTACTTGCCATCTTGTCATCTCTGCAACAAAAAAAGGTGATGAGGGTCAGATGAGCCTTTGTATCTAGCTGAACTGCTTATGAAGCAACTGAGAAAAACTGTGAAAGAAACTGATCAGGCTATTCTCTATAATGGCTCTGTGAAACTATTGTCTCACTGAAGCCCAAATTGTTCGTGATTTTCCATTTCCAGGAGGAGATTGAACAAATCAGACCGGAATTGCTGAATAGCCAGGCTACCCAATAACAAGACTTCACCCTGCATTAAATCTCTCTTGGCTAGGAATCATGTATATCTGCTTAGAGCACTTATCAAAATGTTAATTAGGAGAACAGGCAATGCCATGTTTCTGGAACACGTGACATTTAGGGTTTCCTGAAGAAGCTGAACCTTCTTGGGAAGGAGCTATTCATGTCTATCACTGATTAAGGGTTGATAATTTCTATATTTGATGTTGTTTTAATTGCATCTACATATTTACAGGTTTTAATACAGTTTGCATAATACAGTCCACTCTTTAAATATATGTGATCTTCCTCACTCTTGGTCATAAGTCACATTCAGAAACATTTTAAAAACTGATTTTCACCCATTTCTACTGAACCTTTTGTAATGACTCTCCAACCTCGGTAAGGAAACACGCGTAGGTAGTAGCACGGTCCAACACAATTTTATTGCAGGTACAAAACTTGTGAAGCTAAAGCAAAGGCCCGCCACCCAAACACACCTTTTATACCCCAACCCCCCTCCCCTTGCCCACGCAATATCCAAGGAGGGTTGCACCATATCCGGGTGAGTCAGCAGTTCCCATAGTCCAGGGGATATGACCTCATAAGTCTCTGAGTCCGCATATTTAGAACAGTGTCCAATGTCTATGTCCAGAGGAGGTTACCTCACTTCCCCCAGGACTCAGCAGGCATCTGGAAGTTGCACCACTTCCAGACTGACACAGCACAGCTTCTCAGGAACTGGAGCAAAGGTCAGCACAGCTCCCACAGAACTGGGACAAAGGTCAATACCGCCTCAAGGCAGACTGGGAATCTGAACTTCTTCAAAGCTCAGATTTCCCAGCTCTGACACCTTTTTGTGATTATTTTTGGGGAGTTGTAAACTGCTAAAGTGTTTTGACAATAATATTTTGCATTCCAAAGGCCCATCATTGCCGGTGTTTTCTGGCTTTGATCAATTTCTTCTTGGTTGCCATCATATAATTTCTTCTCCATCTGTCTCTGCATTTGATAAACATTCCAGACACTTATAGATAAAACTCATTTGGACTTTGCAGTGTAACCCTTGAGTGCTTTTGCTACATTATGTCTCCTTTTTAATACCACCATGTTTCTTCTTATATTGACATTTCCAGTGCAATAATCTGAATGAAAATGGCTCATTCTCTTTGACTTTAAATTGCTCGCACAAAGCATTACAATATTAATGTCTTTTATTTCTTATCCTAGAAGATTACCAATTAATCTTTTGACTGTGGGCTATAATATGATATTTAGAATCTTATTATTTAAGAATATATTATTTCGAATTTATTAACAGCTAGCAGCTATTATGAAAATGGAAATATGTTTTATTAGTTTTTTAAAAAAATGCAAGAAATTTCACCTGCTTTTAAATGATGAGGAGAGCTGTCAAGGGAATATGTTGGACTTTTTTTAAAGTTATACAAAACTTTGATCTGGACAAACATTTGGAAAACCAATAGATTTATTAAATAAAAGACCTAGGGCTAGAGTAAATATTAATTTTTAATTCAGTGGAAAATAGATTGGAAAGATGAGTGCGGAAAAGCTTTCCCCATTCCTTTTCATTTTTATTCGTTGTATTGAAACATTAGCAATTAGTATTTAGAGTATCACTATATTGGGGAGCTGAAAATTGGAGAATATGCTTTATGTAATGGTCCACCGAAGGGGGCACCACAGAAGTTTTCTTTTGCTGGTTTTACCATGGACCATGGTAAATGCGGCAATGATTTATGTTGCAAAACTGCAAATGGTAAAACTAAACCAGATTCCACAAAAATGGACTCCCACAATAAAATACTTCATAATTGGAAAATGCAGGAGAAAAGTTTTCCAATATAAAGTAAAAGTACACAAAATTAAATTGTTACATTTTGTTTCATTTTGAAAAATAAAGTTTTACTTTAGAGTATATTATTGTTTATATTTTGAATTAGATATACATGGGATCACCAACATCTTTTAAGTTCTTAGGGCTCTAATCTTCTCCTTAAATAACCTAAATCTCCTTCACCCACATCTTAGTTCTTGTAATAGTTATGAATAATACTTGTCCATTGTGTTTCTTTTCAGCCAGGAGCAGATGGCTTCCCTCAGATCCTCAGATCATTTCAGAAGGGCTATATGCAATAGCGGTGGTACTCAGCTTCTCTCGGATTGCATACATTCTCCCAGCCAATGAAAGCTTTGGTCCCCTCCAGATTTCTTTGGGACGGACTGTGAAAGACATTTTCAAATTCATGGTCATTTTTATTATGGTGTTTCTTGCTTTCATGATTGGAATGTTCAACCTTTACTCTTACTACCTTGGTGCAAAATACAACCCAGCATTTACAACGTGAGTATCTGCCTAACTGTTTTGAGCCCAATGTGCTTTCTTCCTAGGTGCTGCTGCTTATGTTCTGCAGAAATAGAGACTGTATAGAACAATGTATCAGTTCAAGATATGAAGCCTCCTACTTATCCTAGCCAATGTGGCATAGTGGCAGATGTTGGACTAGGTCTCTGGAGGTCAGGGTTTGAATCTTCACTCAGCCATGGAAACTCACTGCGTGATATTAGGCAAGTTGCACTTTCATCCTATAAGTTATAGAGTCATTCGGGAACCCTGTCACACAGAGGTGTGTCAATCAAAAAGAAAGTGATAGAGAGAAGAAAACCAGCAAAACTAACCTTTAAAATATCAGTACTGCTACAAATCCTGGCAAAAGCTCAAATTTCATTTGCTCAGCACTGCAAACATGTAGTACAGTGTTTCCCAACCAGTGTGCCATGAGTGATCATCAGGTGTGCCGTGGAAAATTGGAACCTCCAAGAACGTTTCTTCCCCCTCCTGCCAAACACTTTTTCTTCTCCACTCGGGCTCCCTTCTTCCCAGCTTCGCTCTGCTCGCTTTGCCTCGCTTTGCTCTGAGGCGAGTCTGCGCAGTAGCGCCCGCACAGGTCACGTCTTCCTCCCTCCCCCCTCCCCTCCTGAACACGCTCACGCTGCCCCCTCGGATCAAAATGGCGGCAGAAGCAGCAGCGTAGAAGAAAAAGTAAGTGTTCGGCAGGAGGGGGAAGAAAGGGCACGAAGGGGGAGGGGGAGGAAGAGGTCTCTGTTGAAAGCTGGCATGGGCAAACTTGGACCTTCCAGGTGTTTTGGACTCCAACTCCCACCATTCCTAGCAGCCTCAGGCCCTTTTCCTTTCCCCCCCTCAGCCACTTAAGCAGGAAAGGGCCTCAGGTTGTTAGGAATGATGGGAGTTGAAGTCCAAAGCACCCAGAGGGCCGAAGTTTTCCCATGCCTGTTTTAGGGACCTTGAAGTGGTGAGCCTCCTTCCAACATTGTGATTCTGTATAGAAAACAAACAACAACATAACATAACATTGTTTGAGTCCACAGTGCTCTCTTGGTGTAGGTGAACTACAACTTCCAAACTCAAGGTCAATTCCCAAGCAAACCCTATCAGTACTTTCTGTTGGTAATGAGAGTTCAATATGCCAAGTTTGGCTCAATTCCATTGTTGCAAGAGTTCAGGGTGCTCTTTGATTGTCTGTTAACTGTAGAAACTGTAATTCCCAAATGTCAAGGTCTATTTCCCCAAACTCCATCTGTTTTCACATTTGGGCATATTGAGTATTCATGCCAAGTTTGGTCCTGATCCAACATTGTTTGAGTCCACAGTGCTCTCTGGATACAGGTGAACTACAACTCCAAAACTCAAGGTCAATGCCCACCAAACTCTTATAGCATTTTCTCTTGGTTCTGTGTGGGAAGTTTGTGTCTTTCTGCCATTCCTGCCAGGATATCTATGTTGTGTTCATCGAAACAGGCCCAGGTTTCACACTGAGTGTATAAATACATTTAAAAACATATTAACTATATGTATGACTGTGTTAGAGTGTCATTTAGTGTCATTTTGGTTGGTGGTGTGCCCCAGGATTTTGTAAATGTAAAAAATGTGCCGCAGTTCAAAAGAGGTTGAAAAACACTGATGTAGTAAGACCAAAAGAAAGGCTGCTGATTTGGCCACCCCCAGTGATTCAGTCTTTTTCTCTTACTTCCCAATGGCAAAGAACTGACTTAAGACAATTTTTGCATCATTTGGTCTGAATTTTTAAACAAATTATTAATATAGTCATATATTCCATTTTTACAAATAGAAGATGAAACTCTTAACTACAGTAAAATGTGAAATGCTTGATGTGAATTGAATTTAATCTATTTAAAATATAAAACAAGTATGGCATCCATCAGGGAAAATGAGGCAGGAGTATCAAATAGTAGTTAGAACCCTCATGTTTAAAATAATTTAAGATGGGAATACACACACACACACACACACCCCAAAGTGTTTTTAGTAGCAAGAGGAAGAAAATAAAAATGGTTGGGAAACAAAATATTCTGTATGAGTGTTACTATTGATTATGCAAATCTGTTGTTCCAGTGTCCCACTAGAACTATGGTTCAACATTTCAGTTGGGATGTTATCTATTATCTGGTAACAAATTCTCTCTTCTTGTGTGATTTCTTTACTCCTCAGTTCTCTCAGAGGTATTCATACTGAACTACTATTTATGCAGAACCAGTAAGAGGTAAAAATCAGATCCAGAGCCTTGCACTGTCTATCATGTTTCTGACTGGTCCAGACATACAAGTAGTCTTCCAGTATGTAAGAAGGGAGATGTGTTGTTCTGTGTCTCTCCCTGCCTTGTCAGTTTGCTATTTCACTTGCCAAAAAGAAAATGGATTGCCAGAGGGAGAGACAGAGCGAATGAATTAAAGAGAATCAATCAGTATTCATTGGCTTCTAAATTTATTTTCAATGAGAATAACACCCACGCTTTGGAAGACTGACTTGAGTATTGTTTTCTGATCTTGCCTTTGGCAGGACATGTTGAAGGCATCTTCCTGATTTCCCTTATTTCTCTTTATAAACTGAGCTTCAGCTTGACAACCCTGGAAATAGACGGCTTATCAAACAGAGGACTCTCCTTCATAAATTACCACATGTACCCACCTCAATCAGACAGCCGGCAGCAGCAGGAGGTGGAGGTCCACTTTGCCATGAGTTGTAGGGAATCCAGCATCACCTGTCTCACTGGGACGGCAATTACATGGGGAGAAACGAGGAGTGCACATGATGCACATGGCTTCCCCCCATCGATTGGGTAACATGGGCCTCCTATGTTGCCAGGGCACCAGCAGCAGCATGCTGGTTCCACCCCTCTACATCTATGGAGCTGGCACAATGTCGTTTGATGGGAGCCAGTCGACTCTGTGGGTGACCGGGTCTAGATGGGTATTTGCCACCAAATCTAGACCTGTATGATGAGGTGTGCCACCTCATTATTTTGGAAAATAGGTGGTTATTTCTTAACCTTTGGCTCTGAATTTAAGACATGATCCTGACAGCAGATATTTTGTGTTGTGGAATATTTTTAATTTCATATACACACACTATGTGCCTCTCTGAAACTATTAATTGTGTGTATAGAAGACTGAATAGTAAAAGTAAAGGATTTCCACTGACATTAAATCCAGTTGTGTCCAAATCTGGGGGTTAGTGCTCATCTCCATTTCTAATCCAAAGAGCCAGCATTGTACGTAGTCACCTTGAAGTTCATGTGGCCAGCATGACTGCATGGAGTGCCGTTACCTTCCCGCTGGAGAGGTACCTATTGATCTACTCACATTTGCATGTGTTTGAACTGCTAGGTGGGCAGAAGCTGGGCCTAACAATGGGAGCTCACCCTGCTGCTGGATTCAAACCGCCAACCTTTCAGTCAGCAAGTTCAAAAGCTCAGTGGTTTAACTCGCTGTGCCACCAGGGACCCCCCAAGATGATGTTATAGCACCATTCTAAAATATTCCAAGAGCTGGCAAAAACAAAATATATCTTGCATTAATGTCGCCTATCTCGAAACATCCATCTCTTTGTGCCACCAAATGAATATGGACCCCTATTACTGCTAACCTATGAAAACCTCTGATATTTCACTACAGTCTTTATTTTACAAAGTAATTTTATTTCCCATTATCTAGCAATACAAGAGACAAGCAAGAAGTGATTCACAAATTTTCACCCTATCCGACTTTGGTATTTTTTAAAATAAAATGTCTTGAAATCCTACAGACATGCTAATACATTCAGAAGATGGCTGGGCCACACCTCGCACAAAGAACTTGGGATCATACCCAGAATTGTTTAGGTATCTCCTTGTGGTCAAGTGATTCTAAAAGAAGTTGTGCTTCTCATTGAAAAGACTATTTTGATTGGTCAATACTATTTTTAATTAAAACTAAATAGATGAGAACCAAGTTTTTTCCAGTGCTTTGAAACCAAGTCCAGTCTTGAATATGAATGTATTTGAATCTCATATGAAAAAAAAAACAGTATTAGCAATGCCAAATCACCCATACTAATTTGGTATTATTGTAACAGTTGGTATCTATGTAATGTGTTGTGAAGGGCCAAGTTTTGCCCCAAATCCTTCCACGCCCCCCCCTGTCAAATAGGTAGCCCTCCCCTTCTCCATTCTTGTGGAGAGAGGTCCAAGCCCCAAGGGGGACCCCCAGTCCTGTCCTCAGCTTTGCTCCATTCCTATGAGAATGGAGGAAAGCTGAGGACAGGCCTATGCTCTCAGCCCTTCACATGCGTATACACTTCAGCAAGCAGGTGTGCTGGGGCCCAAGGCCCATGGGGGAACCCCGGGCCTCTCTTCAGAGGCCCTCTGCTCCCATGGGAGCAGCACAAAACTTGGGAGAATCTGAGCTTTTCTCTTGGCATTTTGCATGCCTAGAAGGCATGCGAAGGGCTGAGTTTCAAGGGCAAAGCCCTGCTAAACAGGGTGAGGTTGGGGAGAGGCATGACTTCAGCTGCACATTGCATGCAAAGGCAGGCCACATCTGGTTTGTGGGCTGTATGTTGTGCAGGCAACATTGTTCACAATAAAGAAGTTAGAAGGGTTCACTTATTGCAAGTATGCCATAAATTTTACTTTCAAGTGCACAGATCTTTTTCCAACAGCTGTTATGAGTGGAAAATAATGTATAACCTGATTGAATACTATGCTATATGGAAGATGTGCAAGAGGTTGCAGTTACTGGGGAGAGAGAAGAGCTGGTTGTATCTTATTCTTTTAATTTTTATTGCTTATTTTCATTTAAAAATAGTATAGGCAATTTCAGATTTGTTTGTAGATTAAGTTCAATGCTTTCCCATTGTCTGTGCTTTAAATTACTTGTTGTGTATGGTGATTTCATGAATTTCACAACGTTTTCTCAGGCAATTGCTACTTGGTTATGGTTTTACCAGTTTCTTCCTCCATAGAAGCTCCATGAATCAGAGCCAAAATTCAGGGTTGGCCTTCCAATGACAGAACCAGTTCTGGCAAAAGAACTAGGAGAGCTGTGATATTACCTCTCAGATAACCTCAAACACTATTTTCCCACATTATTTCAAAAATATGTTCTAGAGAATTTTACAGATCTCTCAAACAGAGAAAGTGGTCATAGACATATGGCTCCTGGACAAGGTCCTGCATTCAAAAATGTCACCATCACTAAATTCAGAATGTGAGTAATGTAAAGCCCTCCAAATATCGTTGAAGGTCAAACTGGAAAAGAAGTTGGACTCAATCCTTTTGGGGGTTGGAGGAGGACTGTTTGAAATGGGTTAACCTCTTAAACTGTTACAACATTAAAATGTTGAAATATTATTTTGTTAATATGTTTTATTGTTTTAAAATCTGAGTAAAAAACATTTACATACATTTTACTTATATGCCATGTTGAGATCCCATGATAGAGAGCAGGATATAAAATAAAGTAAAATTGATTTCTAATTAGCCCAACATCTAGCCACTAGCCAGCATAACCCATGATGTGGAATGGATAGGCAAACAACTCAGCAGTGTTTAGAGGGAAGAGTTTTGACAATCCTGCTGAGAATACTATTTTCTTGCTAAGGGCCCTTCCACACAGCCCTGTATCCCAGAATATCAAGGCAGAAAATCTCACATTATCTGAGTATGGATAATTCAATTCAAAGCAGCTATTGTGGGCTTTTCTAGCTTGATATTCTGGGATATAGGGCTGTGTGGAAGGGCCCCAAGTCTGCTCATTCAAAAGTTTATTGAGCCAGATTTTAATTCTAAACAGTAGCACTAACCACCACCTTGATTTTTCTATAAACTAGAGGCAGAGACTATTTACAATAGGCTTAATTCATGAATCAGTAACAAAAAGATTCATATGTTAAAAGAGCTCTTGAAATGGGAAGTTATTCTCAGATACTACTCCAAACTTAAATCATATTTGAATGTGGAGTGAGCTCTTCTGGAAAATTCTGAAAGCTGCTCTCAAAAGGCACTGTTATTAATTATGCACTGCTCTCTTACTGAAAATTGAAGCTGGACTCATTTACATTTACATGACTTTCTTTTGCTGAACCAGAAATCATATAGAAGCTTGCTGTTAAAAAGAGAAGTTGCTGCCAATGACTGAAATCTCCCTTCATACTTTCTCTGTGGTATAGCCATGGCACATTTCAAAATGCCTGTTTTTTTCTTTATTATAGACTGACTTTAATGTTACATAAAATTTGGATTTTTTTTCAACTAAATCCTATATATGCATACCTTAGCGTAATCACCTCCTATGCTCACTAAGATTTACTTCTGAGTTGTCATACACAGAATTGAACTAAATCAACCTTACACTTGTCTATAATTATTCTGAGCCATTTAGAAAATTGGTGTTCTTTTCCTTTCTTCATTGCTATAAAAGCCCCCCGCCCAATGGACCTACTGTAGAACCACTGGGGTTCCCTATTTACATCCATGCTTAGAAGAAGCAGTGCAGGGTTGCCGAAGTAGCTGGCTATGTACCTATTACCAGACATGAAATGCTTGCATCATCTGCTGAAAGCTCCAGAGCTGACAGAATTGCTGCTGCCTATGGGGATGTAGCGAGATATTTCTGCAATCCCTTCCGCACACATGAATGACTATAGGTGGGATGTTTTTGAGGCCCTAAGGCATGTCTAGGAGTGGATAAATGCCTCAGTGTTGTGTAGTTCCACAAGTGAAACTACTATGCTTCACAGAGTCATATAAAATTGCAGCCTAAAAGCATACTGATCAATTTTACAAGTTAAAACAGCAGAGCTTAAGTACTGGCTAAACGCAACAAATGTGCTGATTTGGATAAATTAATTAGACCCCAAAGGCTTTAATAAAAAGCAATGTTTCTTGTACTGAAATGAGTTCAGCATGGCACCAATTAGGCCTCTGAGAAGGGAGTGATTCCTCGAGGAAGGCAAAGAAGTCTCACTATTACATCCTCTCAAGTACATTGCTCCCACTGGTGGGAACAGAAGGAATGGCCTGACTTGTAGACTCCATTCTACAAGTCATCCGTATATCCATATCCATATACCCATCTATCTATGCAATTAATAGATATGCATTCAACCATGCTGTCAAAATGCATTAATTCTACAGTGTAAGTGCACCCAAACTCTACTTCCTCTGATGTATGAAGTGAAGAAGACTAGTCTGTAAAAGTTTATGTTACTGATGTTATTCTCTAAAATCCTACAAAAATGTTTTTGCACGTTGATATTCCAGACCAATATCTGGAACTCAAAGATGGTCTGACTTGCAAATCAAAAGTGTTCAATATGAATTGGCTAAAAAGGCCGAAGAACTACATAAGCCTGCATAGGGCAGCTGAAGGTGTATGGAATCTAAGTCTAGGGATGTTGGAAATAACTTTGCTATTACATAAAATATGGATTTTTTTCAAGTGGCTTCACTCTGGTCTAACTCTGTGCCAGCATCCTTGGACTGGAAGAGAATTGGTTCCAGAATAAACTGGCTTCTCCCCACCCTTTGGCTCATTTGACAGCGTATCTTGGTCAACAGAGCAGTTCTGCTGGCATATGATTCTAGTTTTGGATTTCTGTGATCATCGTAAAAGGGTTCCACAGAAAGAAGAGTCTTAAATTTAATCCTAATCCTTTACAGCTGGTGCCTCTTGAGTTAGGACTGCAGTTTGCTCTGTAAGGCCATCACTTTTATAAGGCACAAGAGTTTCGTTTATAAACATGAATTATGTTTGGGGGTTTTTCTTTGACATGAAATAAATTATGCAGTTGCAAGATTTACATAAGTGATCAGTCCTGCTGGAAATAAGTCTAATGCTCATTGTAGCAAGTCAACAAGAAGCTCGGTTGTCTACTACTTTAGTACATGTCTTTTAGTGTCATATATTGGTTCATGTCTCTAATTCTTTGCTTGATAAAGAACATCACATCCCATGTTCAGTTTTAAATTTGTTGTAATTGGGTAACATCCTATTTCTTTATGAAAACAGACATATTTAGGTGCATTATAGTAAAGGAGATAGCCTATATTAAAGAAGGAAGCAATCTGCTGGCTTGGCTATTCACTAGATAAAATTGAATCATTTACCTGACTTCGTCCATTCTGAAGTTCAACCTATTATAAAGTAGATAAGCATCTGTTTAATCCACAGAAAAGGTATTTGGGTCTGAACATCACTACAGAGGAAGGAAATGAGATATTCACATTATCACTCAATTCTATTGAATATAGCAAAATACTTTTACTTCTCTTTATTTTCTCAAAAGCCAATGATACAATGTAATATCTGTCCTCTTTTGAGTTTAGTGATATGACATAATAATATTTCTTTCAGGGACTTTAATATTTACATTTTGGTTTTCACAAAGTAAATCAAAACAAAATATTAGAACATGAAGTATGGTATAAATGATAAAACGATATGTACTTAAGAGGTGTGATTTAGTACCTCCGTAAGTGTGGAGTATAGCCAACCTGTACAGTTTTCAGAAAGTAAATCTGTTAATTTTAATTTTACCTCCTTCAGTGTAGATATGTATAGGATTCTGTGTGTACTTCATGATTTTTGTTTGGGATCCTCCAAAGCAGATGAAAAGTTAGAGCATATACAAAAAAATTGTTGACTTTTATCATTTCTGATTTATGTATCAGGGTGATCACAGGATTTTCTGGTTCTGAAAGTGTTTGACTCGCCCAAGTGGATGTTGATGGCTGAGTGGTAACTTAGGCCACTTCCAAACAGCTGAATAAAATCCCACATTTTCTGCTTTGAACCGGAATATATGGCAGCGTGGACTCAGATAACCCAGTTCAACACAGATATTGTGGGATTTTCTGCCATGATATTCTGAGATATAAGGCTGTGTGGAAGGGCCCTTGATCTCTGGTTTCTTGAATCGTAGTCCAATATTCAAACCACTATGCCACATCGGCTCTAATGTGTAGTTTTCTAATATTGGTATAAGGCAAAAGATTTTTGAGCCTCCCGGCGGGATGCTGTCAGAGGTACCCTCCGCCCCTCGGCGCCTCTGAGAAGCCGCAGGAGAAAAGGGAGGGAGACATGAGCCACTTCCAGCGGGGGGTAACGCTGCTGCTGCTGCTCTCCCTCTCCCTGGAGTATTCAGATGCCAAAAAGCAATGCTGGTACTTTGAGGGGTGTATCCTACATATTATGTATGCCGCTCTTATGAAGATTGCTGTGGTTCAAGGTGTTGTGTAAGGACTCTATCAATCCAGAGACTATGGTATTTTTGGTTCCTGCTGATGATGGGAGTTTTGTTTTGTTGTGGGGCAGGTTTCTTTATCCGAAGACGGATGTATCCTCCTCTGCTAGTTGACAAAACAACTTATACTGTGTCAAAAATATTGGTATAGGCCATCTTAGATACAGCTGCAGAAATTCAGGGACAATATCCTGCATCAAACTAATGTAGCATAACAATCAGATCACATAGTTCCATGTCCCCTCACCCAGACAGATATCAGGTCCTGGGGGCAGAGGGAATCTGTTGTTTGCCAATGAGGAGAAAACTTAGGAAGCAAGTGAGATGATGAAAAAGCAGCTTCATGGAGGACAAAAACAGTAAGAGTAGTCTCACAGATAGAATGCACACAGTTTCCCTTCCCCTCAGAGTTTAAGCCAAATTTATCCCCAGCTGTAGATTGACATGGGACTGAAGCTAGGAGAGGGTGGTTTGCTTCAAGGCCATCAACTATGGTCATGGTAAGGGTGAGATTCAAGCCAAGGGCTTCCTGGATTTTAGCAAAATCAGTGAGAACGACACATAACAGTTTTCAGAGAGAATATGACAGAATTCCAAAATATAGATTAATTCTAAAGTTGTAGTAAAAATAGCAGATTTGACACGCTGTATTAAAATTCTTGAGAATGTTTTTGAAAACCAAATGGAACTTATCTAAATTAAAGTAGAAGTTCAATAGAGGGATGCTAAAGGGATCAAGGTTAGCTATTTCAGCTGCATAAGTAATGTACCTGGAAAGACAGAATTGTGCCTTTATAAGAGATGCATTACTGGAACAGTTGAGGTTTAATGAGAGAATGCTGGCCGGGTCCCTTATTGATTATGAAACAATACTTTTATAATCTTTTAAGTTTAATAAAGAACAAAAAAGCAGAGAAGGCCTTCCAAACTGTAAAACCATCTTTCCAAAGCTTCATCTCTTACAGTATCTACCCTAAAAATAACCATCAATTTTGATAGCTTATAACTAGCATGATGAAGCATGCTCGTACTTTCACACTAGTCACTTATAGTAGTGCATTTCAATTTTAACTGCCATAGTGGCATCCTATGGAATCCTTGGGACTGCGATTTGGGAATGCTCTAGAGTTTTCTGGATGAAAGTTCTAAATGTCCTTCCCCAAATTTTTCATCCTAATATTCCATAAAATACAGCCATAGTAGTGAAAATGGAATTAAACTGCACTGGATTTAGACTGAAGAGATTAAAGTCAGTCCTCCATATTTGATTATTTGCAGATTTGTTTAATATGTTCTCTCTAGAAATTTCTAGTTCTCCAGATTTTAAATGTCTTTTCCCAGAAGACATTGAGAATCCCAGAGAACACTTCTCTAAGCATTTGTAGGGCCTTTTATGTGGTTCTATGGACAACTTCTTGTGCTAGTGAATCTAGAGCCCTTCCACACAGTCCTATCAAGACAGAATATCCCACAATATCTGCTTTGAACTGGGATATCTGAGTCCACACTGCCATATATTCCAATTCTAAGAAAAAAAGTGAGATTTTATTCAACTGCGTGGAAGGGGCTTTAGATATTCTTAGAAAGATGTTATCTCAGGTTCAAAAAGTTCTTAAATTGACAGGGTTCCCACTTTTGAGGGGGCCCTGTGCCCTTAACATCCATGAAAGAGGAGAACCTTTTATTCTTCCCCTGTAACAATCAGTACCTTCATCTACTGCTATGTAGTGGTCCTACTGCATAGATAGCTAACATGATGTCCCTGTTTCTCAGGAGCATGAAAATTCAGTTCACCCTAACTAGTAGTCATGATAGCAAAGACCCAGATGGCATGATTTATCCAAGGAGATTTTCTGAGAGTGTGTAACTTGTCAATGGTCACCCAGTGTGTTTCATGACTGTGTGAAAATTTGAACATTTGTTCAACTTTGGTCTCCAAGAATCCTAATCCAACATTCAAACTGAGACCGCTTAATCCTGACCATCTCTCAAAAGCACAAATCACAGCCTTGCATGGGTTCAAAATTATACCTTCACAGAGGGAAATCAGTATTTATCTTGGTATGCATGTTTAT
Source organism: Anolis apletophallus (assembly GCA_030556195.1). Taxonomy (NCBI): domain Eukaryota; kingdom Metazoa; phylum Chordata; class Lepidosauria; order Squamata; family Anolidae; genus Anolis; species Anolis apletophallus. Next base: position 77,712,055 of record JARBWK010000001.1, read on the forward strand.
CACTTCAACAAATATGTTTTAGGAATACTAATAACCATAGATGTCGCTAGAGTCTATGTCACCCATTGTGGGAAAGCAAGGCAGCCCTGGGCAGCCAGGAGCCCACCAGCCTTAGACTCTGTGATATAACTCTCTCACATCACACAGCTTTCCTTCCCCTAGAACATACCTGCCACTGGCTCCTACCATAGCCACATGAGTAGAAGGAATGGTGAAGTGCTTGTCCCAGACAGAAGTCCCCTTTCCTACCTGCCATTATACCAGGAGCAGGTAGCCCCCCACTAACTTTCATGTGAAAAGTGTCATGGTGTTGTAATAGTAACTTGTTCAGCACCAGGATCTGCAGGAGGAAAGAGGCCGCAGCTGAGTGAGGCTAGGCCTGCTGGAGGAAGGGAAGGAAAGGGAGAAGAGGGGAAGCTACACACCCCACCACTACCTGGAGCAGTTAGTAGGCAGAGAGAGTGCCCTCTCTGAGCAAGACAGTAATTTTGGTATCATCCCCTCTAGTGGTCACCCAGAGTGGTCAACACCACCCATACCCCATTAGTATCATTACCACTTGTAATACAAGGACAGAAAGGTCTGAATGCAATGAGTTCTAACTAAAATCATCAACTGGTTAGTTAACATAGGTAGATTCAAATTCATTTGTTAGTGGTATTTGGAACTAGTCATTGAAATTAAGCCATAATTATTTGCATTAGCAGACTACCATTTATTTTATTATGATCATTTTGTACTGCTGGCTAGTTTATGAATGAATAAGTAAATGTCTTTATTTTGTATTTAGGGTAGAAGAAAGTTTTAAAACCTTATTCTGGTCCATATTTGGTTTGTCGGAGGTGATATCAGTGGTGCTGAAGTATGATCACAAGTTTATAGAAAACATTGGCTATGTTCTTTACGGTGTTTATAACGTCACCATGGTAGTTGTGCTCCTCAACATGTTAATAGCCATGATCAACAATTCCTATCAGGAAATTGAGGTGAGGCAAACAAATGTAATGATATAACAAAGTTTGCTTTAATTTCTGGTTGCATTTTGTAAAAACATGTTGTACTTCCTTTTTTAAAAATTCTTAGCTGTGGTTACAGACCAAGAAGAGTGAAAATTCATCTCCATACCATCTCTTGTGTTTATGTGATGATTTGTAGAAAAAAGATTTTTGGCTATTCCAATCTCTGGATCAGTTTGGGCTGCAGTTAGCATGATAGGGCACAATTTCTGTAGGCCCGTCCCTTTATCATTTAAGCCATAGAGGCTATAAAACTATTATGAAGCCAGTAAAGGAAACACATTGAGATTACATCCAGACAACACCAAGTTTTTACACAAAGTACATGTAAAAAAGCAGATATATATGCATTGCCTTCCACCCAGCCAATACTAGAGTGCAGCAGGGCAGAAACTCTAGAAATGGACTGTGAGGTTGAATGCAGAGAGACCCCATTGACACTTAAAGAAATGAGTAGCAGGGGGAGTGACAAAGGAATTTTAATCCCCATCTACTTTGCTAAAAGAGCAGAAAGTATACCACTGTCAGCTAGGGAAGTATCTGGGATCTCTGTTTTTGAAGAGACCTTGTTAAGCAGAGATCCCTCTTCCACTCTTTATTTTCCTCTATGATATTCCTTGTAGTAGTAGAGCAAGAAATACTGAAGTGGAGATGCTAGATGTATGATCTATGACTAACCCCCTTTCCCCCAGCCCTCATTCACCATGCATATGCATGATGCATATTTCCAAAATTGAAAAAAAATTCTAAAATCCAAAAAAAACCTTAAAGATCCCAAGCATTTTAGATAAGGGAGACTCAATCTGAATGAAAAATATTTCTAATATTTCAGATTTAGTTATATCTAATCAACATATAAATAAAATATTTATCTCTAAACCTTTTTGGAATGCATGATTACATCAGAATGAGTGGCCTGAAATCTAAAACACTCTGTCTTTTATCATACTCCAGATACAAAACTGGACTGTCAGCAGTTAGCACGTTATAAGACTGAAGGAGATAGCTCTTTGTCATTCATTCAGCAAACAATAGTTTGTTCAGAGTATCCAAAGGTACAAGGAGCAGAAAAGAATAAAGCTGCTCCTTATATCAACATAAACAGTGCTAATCTTGCCTTTTTTCCATAGAGTTAGAACTGTTATTTATGCCTTGAGTTCTTTCACAATCACATAGACAGGCATTATCTTCACTAAAAATTGAGTTGTTTGAACATCACGCAGGCACTGATAAAGAAACAAATTGCAAAATGATTTGTAAATCAGATCTAATTTTATAATCCTCAGCTATCAGAGAGAATATCTTCAAATATTCAACAGTTTTAAGTTAGCTAAAGGAATGCATTTTTTCTTGATGAGTTTGATGCATGGTTTTTTACAAAGCGAAATTAGAATTAATCATTTCATTGAACAATAACTTTAAGGGCAAAATATTCTGGCAGTTGTGAAATAAGAGCAAAATCAAAAACACCTTGGTGACAATGAGATAAAGGGGATGGATCCCTGTCTTCCTAACATCTAATGCTGCCTTTTGAAAAACAAATCACTCCGTTTTTCCTTTTGTAGGAGGATGCAGATGTGGAGTGGAAGTTTGCACGTGCAAAGCTCTGGCTCTCATATTTCGATGAGGGGAGGACTCTACCTGCTCCTTTCAACCTAGTGCCAAGCCCTAAGTCGTTTTATTATCTCATAATGAGAATTAAAATGTGCCTCATAAAGCTCTGCAAATCCAAGGCCAAAAACTGTGAAAATGATCTCGAGATGGGCATGCTGAATTCCAAGCTACGGGTATGTTATCTGTCATCCTTTTCTTTTTAACAGACCCCATACTCTGTTCCTATGTTTAATTCCTCAAACGAGTGTAAGATGGTATATGTTGTTTTATCCACACAACAAATCTTTTAGGTAGTTGAGGCATGCCTATAGCGACTGATCCATCATGGTTATCCAAAGAAGAAATGGCAATCTCCTCCATTCTATATTGACTTGATTGGCAGTTGGCTGTTACTGCAACAGTAGTGCCAGGGCAATGTCTTCCATACTTGAAAGAGTATAGAAATTGCAGAATAAGCTGCATGGTACGGCTCAGTCCTCCAAGAGAGCAGAATTACTAGGAATGGAAGGGGGCTATCACTACTCTCCCTCTTTTCACATCTGCTAGTAGTTGTTTTAAAGTCAGGTAGCCCAGTGAATTTGAACCAAGGCTTTCTTGATTCTAACATGACAATCTAGTCACTACATTGCATTGGTTAGGAAGATATTGGTATGACCGCTGTGTACAAGTAGCTGACCAAGTTAGAGCTGATTATCAGGTGGAAAAAGGACAGTAGAGACAGAAAAATAATATAACATCTGTAGAACAAGGAAAGGGAACATGTGTTCTGCAGTTGTTGTCACACATCTGAGTTTACATGCCCCATCCCTGATATATTACAAGAATGGAGAAATTATGCAGCTCAAAGGGCCTTATGTGGCCCTCAAGTTTTAGTGGCTTAATTGCTTTTAACTGGGTATTTTAATATTTCTGTGTTTCATTCTATTTTAAGATTTGCATGTTTTCTGGATATATAATATTGCTTTTATTGTTAGAGCCACTTTGGGTCTCTATTTAGAAAAATAAAGTGGGGTAGAAATAACAAAAAAAACAGTTGTGTTCTCGCAAACACCTCATTTTTTAAATAAAAAAATGAGAAAGCCATTATCTGAGAAGCCTCCATCAAAAACAAAAGGGGTACAGGGGAACTCTATGCTAGTGTAGCAGAAATAATACTCTAAAGTACAATTAACATTAAGTATGAGATATACTGTATGAACCGTGTAATAACAAGGCAAAAGTCACTGATTGAATATCTTTCTATAGTGACTTTTGCCTTGCTATTACATGGTTCATACAGTATATCTCATACTTAGTGTTAATTGTACTTTAGAGTATTATTTCTGCTACACTAGCATAGAGTTCCCCTGTACCCCTTGTGTTTTTGCTGTGTGCTTACTAGCACCCGTCCCAACGTTTGTTTGTTGAGAAGCCTCCATGGCATATGATTTTCCTCATCGCCCAAACAAACAACAATACAATATACCAGTAGTTTTTTAAAAAAATAATCCAAAAGCATGTTTTGTTGTTTTTCATGATAAACCTTGAGATTTGCAACCATATAACTATCACAGAAGTTCTCCAAATTTGCCTACTCTTATGAGAGTATCCTTGTACTTAGTATGATTTTATCTCTCTTTTGTCCCCTTTATTATGTATGGGCTAAGTTTTTAATGTTAATTATGAAGATTGCTTTGATATTTACTATTTATTTATTAACTGTATTTATACCCTGCCCTTCTTAACCCTGTAGGGGACTCAAGGCAGCTCACATATATAGGCAACAATTAGATGCCAAAAACATGCATAATAAAAACATAAGCATTAAAACAATCATTAAAACATATTAAAATCTTAAAACCAATTATTTAAAATCATGTAATCCAGTATTGTAGTCTGCGGCCGTTCCAATTTGCCATTACACTATTTCACCTTTTCTTATGGGTATAATATAATATTGTAATTTTCTTTTAACATAATTTAAGTCTATACTACAAATCACCTTAACATTGAACAATAGCAATACACATACATTTTTAAACCCTGTAGATATCATAATCAGGGGTGGTCCTACAGGTAGGCCAAGGAAGCGGCCACATGGGGCACCATCTGGAACGGGGCGAATTCCCCTGCCCACTGGGCAGCGGCGCCAGACAGCATCCTGGCCCTGCCGATGTTCCTCAGGCAGCCTGCTTTTGGGCCCCGGCCTTGTGCGCTCCGATGCCGCTTCTGGGCATGCGCAGAGGTTTTCGCGCAGGCGCAGTTGCTCCAGAGCGGAAGTTGAGCACAGGAGCAACTGCGCATGCGCGAAAACCTCCACACATGCCCAGTAGCTCCTGAGCACAGAAGCCTGTAAACAAAGCACTCCCTATCGGGCAGGCAGGGAGTGCTTCCCCTCTCCCTTTGTCTCCACCCTGCCGCTGAATACGGTGACCAAATTGGGCAGGCAGGGGGCGGAGACGGGGGGATAGGGGAATAGAGCCAAAAAGGTATTGGCGACGTATTACCTCCTGACAGCCGTCACTAGAAGTAGTCGCCGCACGCTGAGGCGAACTCCCTCACCAGGCCCAATCACGTGTGAACCCTACCACACCCGCCCACCTCCCCGCGCGCACACCGGCCGGGAGCATCAAGGAGAGACAGGCGCAACTGCGCAGACAAATAGTAATATATAATATTTTATTTTACTTTATTTTGGGTTATTTGAGTTTTAAAGGAGTAATGAAAATATTTAGTAGAGGATAATTTTATTTAAATAAATAACTTTATTTAGTATTTTATAATAATAATATAATAGAATGTTATATTATATTATAATGTCAATATATTATAATATAATTATATTATAATGTAGTATAATATAATTATGATATAATATAGTATGAGTATGTACTATAATATATTGTATATACATTGATACAATATAATACTACTAATGGTATTTTGATATTATAATTGTACATTTGTTTTACATGGGGGGCAAAATAATGTTCATTTACCATATAAAATTACCTTAGATAGCCCCTGATCATAATGTTCTTCTACTCAGCACTTCTGCTAGTCCAGAGGTTTTGAACACACTCCCCAGGCCTTTTCAGAAGGAGCTATTTTGCTAAAACTATCAAACAAGCCTTTCAAATGCTTCCATTCTGGCCATTTAATTTATTCACGAATAGGCAGACAAATACAAATGCATGCTAAGAAACAGCATATATGTCCAAGACTAAATGATTTTTCTTCAACAGTCACAAGTGAAATCTGAAATCATGCCTCTACACTGTGAAAACTGGATCTATGTAGTTGATTGCTCGAGACTTGTGACAAAAGGCACTCATATTTAACTTAATAAGGGACATTCTTCACAAAATGATGAGGTTCTTACATAGTCAAAGAGTAACTAGGAGTCAAGGATAAAAGAAAACTAAGTTTTTAGCAACTTTTATCTGCTTTTCTTAGTCTTTGAGCATGGTTTTTGATGCTTTCTTAAAAGCTTGTTGTCATTATGATGAAATGTTCAACATTTATATGTTTCAGAAAGTTCATTTTGAGTCAAGTATTCAAAACTCAGACTTTTCTGTGAAGAATGTCTACAACAAGCCCACAAGATATCAGGTAATTCTGTTTTCACAGAAGAAAGACATGTATGGGTAGAGTAGGAGAAGAAAAATATATCAGGTATTCTAATGGTTACAGTGTCATTTCACATATGCCGCACCTCTGTACAGAGGCATGCAAATTGTAGTCTGTGGTGTTGTGGAGACCCCCATTTTGGCAGTAGAAAATGAGGGATGGAGCCCTCCATGTTCCCAGAGAAGGATCAATAAAGGCTGAAGTCCTCAGCAGTTGCTCAGTTCAGCTTTAACAAAAAACATCCTTCTTATCAACAAAGCTTAGGCTTTCAGGCTCTGTGATAATATGACTTCATCAATTAAAGAGAACAATAGCCGATTAAAAAAATTCAAAGGCACAATCTTTGGAATATGCCATGCATCGGGTAAGACTGGAAAACTCAAGCCCAAACTGCCACAAAGGACCTCTTCATATGATGCCTGGGGCTGTGCCGTTTTGCTGGCAGTCATGTGGGTGCCTCAAGGTGCCCTGAGCACCCTCCCTCCTTCCCCTATCATATGGCATCAACATCTTGTTCCTATTAGAAGGGTGAAAGGGTGGCAACATATGTTGCCCTTTCCTCCATCATATGGAAGAAAGGGCAGAAAACTTCAGGTAACTCCATTGGAGCTACACAAAATACACTTTCTTCTCTATCAAGGCAGAGGAAGGGTCTTGCAATCCTTCCCCGACACTTTGTGAGGAATGGGGTTATGGTCAAGCCAGTGTAGTTTGATGGCACTCAGCAGGCCCCATCCAGAAGAGGGGAAAGGAGCCATAAAAACCCAATATGCTAAAGTCATAAGTGACTAGTTGCACAGTCTAGCAGGTCCTAACCTTTAACACCTGAGTTGGTCCTAATGAATCATGTAATTCAAGGAAATGGAAGATGCAGAATCTCATCTGAAACATACCCAAAAAATATTAGTCTTACAATAATTTGATACAGAACTGCAGGTTTCTGTTTAAAATGAGCTGCGACAAATATTCCACATGTCACCATTGATACTAATAGAAGACCTTCTTCAGGCTCCAGGTTCACACCAAAATATTTTATTTCTTGAGGCAAAGCAGAAAATTGCATCCAGAGAGAGTGAGACCTAGAGAGACAGTGAGAGAGACTGAGAGAAGGGAGGGAGATCTACATAAAGGTACCAAACACCTGAAACTAGACAAATTATTTTGGTACCTGGGGCGGAAAACCCCACAAATATAACTCCCTTTCCCTGTCTGTAAAAATAATACAGTGGTATGTTTAAAAAATAGTAAATTAGCTATGCTTGAATGACATTCAAAATTTGTTGCCTAAGGGAGCAGGCTGACTGTTAACTGATAAAGGTGGCCCTGCCAAAATCTCTTTCACATAATTTATCATATCTTTAAATACTTTGATCTGGCTGTCTCTGTTATTTTAAAAAGATATCCAAGATGCTAAAACCTAACCCCAATAGTTTCTGTGAAATTCATACTAAAACCCAGAGTGGTTTCACTAACCACTGAATCCAAATGATGAAATGTCACTTGAGAACAACTGGAGTCTTAAACAACTACCTTTTATTCTGAAGTGCATAGAAACACTGTGATTTCACACTTGCCTATTCAGGAATTCAATGGGATTTGCTAGCAGCAAGGTGTCCAAACAGGCCTTTATCCCAGAAACAACTGCGTTAAAATGATGCAAATGTTTCTGGGGGCCTATCCATACCCACCCCAGAAAGCACGTGCTTTCTGGAGTGGGTTGTCCAGATATTCTCTAAGGACTAGCCCAAGAGAATGTCCGGAGGCTCCACCCTCCTCCCCCCAACCCCCCAACCCCTTAGAAAAGTAAGAAAAACTTATGTGGTGTCCATTAGAAGCCTTGGCCGGCTCTCCCAGCACATAGAAATGATGCGCCAGGACAGCTGGGGAACAATTTTTCTCACTTCACCCACACACACACACACACACACACACATACACACACTCCTGGTGCGTCATTTATATGCGCCCAGAGACATCTGAGGCACCACATAAGTTTTTCTTACTTTTATAAGGGGTCTCGGGGCTTGGAGGGAGGAGGGTGCATATTCCCCGAGTTTACCAGGTTTATTTAGCCTGGTAAACTGTGGGAATACTGTGGATTTATTCTGTGCCTTCCAAGAAGGGGTGGAATAAATCCACTATCAAATTAATTCACTGCCTATTAATTCGGGACTGTCAATAATGTTGTCTGGACTGCCCCTTCTTTATTGTGGTAGATACTGCAAAAAAAAAGTTCATGTCTGAATGGGCTTTAGGATTGCAGTCAAATTATCCATGTAAACCCAGTAGGATTTACTTTGAGTAAACATCCATCAGGTTTTTAAAGTGCATCATAATCCAGAAATGGATTTGGATGGATATAATTAAAATACTGTGAGATAACAAAACACCGTAGGCTGATGTTTCAAGGACTGAGCCAGTTTTTTAAAGTCTCTAGATTATGCTATGCCTCACCTTATTTGTTACTTGGAATAGCCTGATTCTGGAATGCATTCAGGAGTACATGGTTCCTTGTAGAAATGAGTCTCAGCCGAATCACAGATTTTTAACCTTGATATCATTTCCAGCTCTACTGTAAAAGATAACTTGTTAAACAACAAAAACACAATTTCTTCAACATCCACCCAACTGCCATTCAACTTTTTAAAAATCTGTACTTCTTTCAAACATTGTGGCAGCTGAATCTCAAGCATATGTGCTTCAATTGAATACATGGCTCTGGTAATAGAAGAAACATTATCTTATTTTTTAAATTTATATCTTATCTTTCTTCCAATACTCTGACCAAAGGTAGCTCACAACATGATTAAGACCAAGACTGCAACAGTCATTAATGAAGAACATACAGCCTAGGAAAGGTTGCAGCAGTTTGCTTTCACCTAAACTTATTGAAAACAATCAGATTTCACCCCTTTCTTTCTTCTTCCTGAGTTGATTAAACTTGAACTATCTTTGGCTTTTGAATTCAGTTGACAGCAATTGAAGTAAGCTGAAGACTCAGAGAGAAAATGGGAGGAGGAGAAATCTGGACATTTTTTAAAGCACCTGAAAAGGGTCCCTTCTACACTGCCATATAATCCAGATTATCAAATCAGATAATCTGGATTTTATATGGCAATGTAGAAGGGACCAAAGTGGGATGTCCTGTACATACCACTCAGAATGATGTACAACAGGTTTCAGGCATGCGAAGCACAAGACAATTCTGTGTAATTTAATGAATTTGAACAGCATGGAATTTAAAAGTTTAAATGCTCTGTTCTTTAAATGCCTTTAGAAATACTTCTTAAATACTTTTTAATTTAAATTTTTTGTTAGATAACCACTCTTTTCTCTGATATTTTCACTGATAGCAACCTGTATTTCTTCAGCACTTAGTAGAGAAATCTCTCCTCTTTGAACTCTCATCAGAGATAAGAGAATGGGTTTCCCTGCAAACTACTGTGGGAAGAAGGGGCAGGTAATGCAGAACAAAAGAAGGGTGGATGGCAAGCCCTAAAGTGTGAATCTAGCTTGTGGACCAAGAGTTCCCTATAGCTGTTCTATGTGGATGGGATGAATACCGTCTTCAACATTTTAGCTTCATTTATTACCACAATGGAATTTCATTTAGGGGTAGAAATTATATTGATCGATAATAATCTTTAAACCTTTTAAACATGACCAGTAATGCATTTTAAAGAGGTTGCACCAATCCACTGAAGTATTATAATTGTTGGGAAAGTAATAGCTTGATTGTCATTATTTAATGGTACTATGCAAAAGTTGATTTAAGGTCACAAGAAAACATAGCTATGTTTCTGTGGCAAGAACTCTAACATAGCTCTACCTAGATTACTGCATGAGGCTTTAAACTTCCCATTAGTGTGAACCCATTCTTTGTACATAACCTGCTAGAAATCTGTGTGATCCAGATGTGTGTCTATGGTCATTTTTGTAAATAAAAATATGATGCATTATTATTCTAATTCTACTGCAACAGGCTGCTGTCATGCTGAGTGTTTCTGTTCTAGGTTCGAGATGGCCAGTGATCCATGACCTCTTTCTATTCCATTTCCTCTTCCACCTATTCACCGTCCCTCTTTTGCATTCTGTGGCCACTAATGCCATTTCTATATTACCATATAAAATCCAGATTATTTGATTTGAACTGGATTATATGGCAGTGTGGATTCACATAACCTAAATCCAAAGCAAATAATGTGGATTATCTGATTTGATAATCTGGATTATATGGCAGTGTAGATTTTTCAACATGTTTTTCTCACTAACATAATATAGACAAATATGAAGAGGGCAGTCTGTAAAGTTGTGTAGAATATGGGGTTGTATACTCTGCCCTCACACTCTATGAGCAATGCTCAAGGCATTTCTGCTGTCTTCAGTTCGGGCTTGCTATATGAAATTTAAATTTTTTTAAAGTTTAAAGAGAGTCCTTCATGAGTTGAACTCCCATCCCTACTCATGCTTACAATATATCTTCTTCTGGCTGGATGCCTGGACAGGACTTCTCTATGTTAGCAATAATGTACTTGTAACTAACTATGCCTTAAAAATACTGTTTCTCATAATTGGCCAAGACACCTTAGCAAGGAAAATAGATTGGTCAATAAATTGTTGAACCAGAATTACAAATATCTCTGAATATATAAGATTACTTTATTTCAAGTGTTCAATACCTATTTAAAGTAATATACAATCTAAACATTTAATGTGGGTAAATGTTATAATAACAAGGATACCAAATACAAACCATACAATCATTTTAAAGTGTTTCAGCAAACATTACAGCAAAAGATGCATAAGGGTGTAACAAATGACAAGAAGATAGTGGCACTTTGCATGCTCAGCCCTTGTTTTGCTTCCCCCTCTGTCCCTTTTAATCTCTTCTTCCATAATGCAATTTTTTTTGGACTGAGTTATATCCCCACTTTCCCAAAATATGTTCCTCAATTTGTATTTTCCCAGGTGGCAACACTACTTCCCAATGGATTCTACCACCATGGCCATCTCCAGCATATAGTATGTGTATTGTACCTCATGTATTCTTCTGGAAGTAACCCTGCGTCTCATCTACATGCAATATGCCATATAATATATGCATAATATACATCATGTGCATATCATCTGCATAGTATATATCGGGGCCAGCCCTACCATTAAGCTGAATGGAGTCATTAACCCCAGAGAGCACTTCCTGGGAAAAGGGAACATCAGTAGAATTTACACTAGTGTTTTGGGAGGTTCTCTGTCAATCCTGTGTGCTGGAGGACAGGTTTCTTATGCATAAGGCTTCTTATGCAACCCTAGATTACAGGGAAGAGTATTCTTCCGTCACATGTGATATGCCAATCTAGCTCACTCTTGTACTTGGACCAACAAGATGGTGGGGGATAGGGCCTCTTTGTCTTAGGCAGCAAAGTATCTTGGGCTAGCCCTGATATATATAGAACTATATAGCAAACTATATAGTTTCTCTGCTATCCAATGCTTTTTTCCCACTATGGCTTACTAACCTTTACATCTCTAGATAATCTCTTTGGCTTAATTAAAACTGCTTTTTTCCCTATAAACTGATAATATGCTGAAACTCTTACCTGGTAACACAAACTAAATGTCTGCAAAGCATAATAGTACAGAATTAAGGTGGGGTAGTATCTTTCTGGATGTCTTCCTGTTGTTTCTTCCTGCAACGGCACAAATACTACTGTGTATTCAAATATTTTCTTACATTTGTTTCCTCCATCATGAAAAATATCAAATCTCAGAGACTTGAATTTTCAGAGCAAAGCCAAACTACAAGAAGCTAAGAGACAGGACCATCTCAAATAGGTTGAGACCCCAGTAAAAAAAAACAAGCGTTTATCACCAGTAAATCTATGTTACAGGCCATGGCCACCAGTGGATGACTGCAGGCAGATTGGCAGAGAGGTGACATTGGGTCAAGCTTTTTTGATTGACTATCTAAAAAAATTTACACATTCCAAACCTTGTGCATGACTATTGTTTCCTTTGAGATTCACCAGTTTTCCAACTGATGTCAAAAACAATTGACCCATAAAAATACTATCAGTTCTGTAAGGTTCCCTCTAGATCTATGTCCCATGTATCAAAAAACACATTCATAAGAAAGAGTGGAGCTGGATTTAGGAGCCCAGAAGAGAAAGGAGAGTTATAAGTTCCAAGAGTTGCCTGCTAATTGCACAATCATTGAGTACAATCTACAAGTGGAGTATGTGCATGAAAACTAAAATTTCCTACATTCCAACTCTGCAAAAAGCTGCACAGGCTACTGTTGAAATCTGGTACCACACAATCTCTCCAATGTGGTTTGCTGCCAATATTGAATGGCAAATCACTAGCTCAAGCTACCGCTGAAGAAGGAGGAGAGCAGAGAGCTCCATCACTCATAAAGCTAGTCACTGGTACATATCTCAGACCTGCACATTCCATCTGAGATGTAGCAAGTAGAGGCAATGACAGCCATCGATTGTGTATACACTGTTATCAGAGGCCAGTTATGTGAGGAGGCTGTATCACTGGAATCAAGCTCTTTGAAAAAGGTAGTAGTGACTACCAACATTGCTTCCATTGTGGTACAAATACTTGCTTATCATCCTTATACCTGACAGGCTTTCAGGAAATAACTAGATGAGTGTCAGCCATAACTAACAATTCAGGATATTTGGCTATACCTCTAAGTTCACCTTATTCCTTGTTATCTCATTGCAAGAGAGACTCAAAAGATTTAATTACAGGAAGTGATCCATTCATCTCACAATGGAGGCATGAATGAAAAAGACAAAATGTTTTAATCACGAATTAATTGTTATTTTTTCTCTTCAACTTTCATATTGTATAATGCAAACACAGTGCAACTCTTCTATTTACTGTATGTATACACTCCCAAGTGCACATGGATACCAAATGAAATGAGGACCTCTGGTCCAAAAAAATACCATAATGATGCTCTGAGAGATTTAGAAAATTCCTAAAGATGATATATTTTGTTGAACATGGGTAAATGAAACTGTGGATACCAGTTCTACAGGTACAGGGTTGTATCATACCTGGTATCAAGGAAATAAGAAACTTGGATGTATCAGCCACATTTTGGCAAATCAGTGTAGAACTACAAAACTCATGAGTATCATGAGAAAGGGATGCAAAGTAGGCTAGGTGCATCGAAGTCTCACTATGATGCATGAGATCTAGGTTTACTTTGACTAACATTTCTCATTGATTTCAATGAAACTTCATTTCAATTAACCTAGGACTTGACTGCAGAAGGCAGGCAAATTGAAATTGCAGAGCAACCTATATGATAGTCCTTATCACATGCCCCTATGTGCACACCACTGCCAGTCTATATCATCCCCATGATTCCTTCACACTAGCTATTGTGAGCAATGAGAAATGTTAGTAAAGCCCATCAATGGCTTCCAGTCCCATTACCTACCTTGTTGTAATGGGACGCTTCTGCTTCTGTGCTCACGTGCAGCAGTAAACCAATATCAAGTGGGGGGGGGGGGATATTCCTCCACTTCCCCTCCTTCACTATTTCCAAGCTGGCTGATTTCCTTTTATTTTATTTTATAGTTATATTTTCCTTGTTGCGATTGTTTTAAAATTCTGCAATTCCACTAAAATTGCACCACAAATAAAAACATTAAGAAAGAATTGTAGTGTGTGGAAAGGTAGGGTTGTACGGATATGTGGATATATGATTGCAGAACCAGAAATTGGTGAATCAGTGCAATTGTTCAATCAAAAAGAGAGGTGCAACAACATAGATGCTCAGCCTGGTATCTGATAATGTGACTGTAGTGGAATAGCGGATTTGTGTAATAAAGCCTAGAATCAACCCATTGGGTTTATGCGCTCAATTCTGCATGGAAATGTGGTTGTTAAATTCTATAAATACTGACATTGTTCCATTTAACTGTGTTTTACTTGAATTTTCAGAAAATAATGAAGAGACTTATTAAGCGATACGTTCTGAAAGCTCAGGTGGATCGAGAGAATGATGAAGTGAATGAAGGTAAGTTCTTTAATACTTTAGAGTTATTGCAGCTAATTTTTCTATAGTAATGGAGTTTGTATTAACAGTTTCTATAGCAGTGATTTCAGTTTTTAGTTACGTCACTGAAAGGTCATGATATTCTCTCTGGGGCATCCCTCATAGGACTGATGTAGAAGCCTCTGAAATTCTGGGAATCTGAAAAGGTCTCCATGGCATATTATTATTTTATGCTGACAAGAAATTGGCAAACTTCATATATGAGCTTTTTAGTTCCCCAGAAAAAAATATCTCCAAAAATCAAGAGAATTGCTAACTGAATATTTTTTAAAGATAAGAACATAAGAACATAAGAACATAAGAAGAGCCATGCTGAATCGGACCTCAGCCCATCTAGTCCAGCATTCAGTTCACACAGAACCTCACCAGTTGTTAACTGGGATCTCATGAACACAGAGATAGGCAAAATGGGACCAGTACCCCCACAAAGCCAGGGAAACCCTGCAAAAACCAACTCCGAGGTGGCACTTAAATGTCCTTTTCAGTAACTACCGATACACTTGGTATCCATGAATCTGTCTAATCCTGCCTTGAAGTTGTTCAGGCTGACAGCTGTCACAACCTCTTCTGGAAGTGAGTTCCATAACCCAATGACCCTCTGGGTGAAGAAATATTTCCCTTTATTAGTCCTAATTTTCCTACCTTGGAGCTTCAGGAGTGCCCCCTAGTCCTAGTGTTTTGTGACAAAGAAAATAATTTTCTTTATTCACCTTTTCTATCCCATGCATGATTTTATACACTTCGATCAAGTCACCTCTTAAACGCCGTCTTTCAAGGCTGAAAAGACCAAGGCGTTGCAACCTGGTTTCATAAGGGAGCCGCTCCATCCCTTGGATCATTCTTGTTGCCCTTTTTCTGTACCTTTTCCAGTTCCGTTATATCCTTCTTAAGGTGCGGAGACCAGAATTGTACACAGTACTCCAAATGTGGCCTTACCATAGATTTGTAGAGAGGTAATACAACATTTGCTGACCTATTTTCGATTCCCTTTCTGATCATGCCTAGCATAGAATTTGCTTTTTCACTGCTGCAGCGCACTGGGTTGACATCTTCATTGAGCTGTCCACCAAGACCCCAAGATCCCTTTCCTGGTTTGTCTCGGAAAGCTTTGACCCCATCAGTTGATAAGTGTAGTTGGGGTTCTTTGCCCCGATGTGCATGACTTTACACTTGTTTAGGTTAAAATGCATTTGCCACTTTGTTGCCCATTCACTCAATTTCGAGAGATCTTTCTGGAGCTCTTTACAATCAGTTTCATTTTTAACTACCCTGAACAATTTAGTGTCGTCTGCAAACTTTGCTACCTCAGAATTCACTCCTACATCCAGATCATTAATGAATAAATTAAAAAGTAACGGACCCAAAACTGAACCTTGGGGTACGCCACTTCCCACCTCTTTCCACCCAGAGAAGTGTCCATTTATTACCACCCTTTGTTTCCTACAGTTTAGCCAGGTTCCAATCCAGGACAAGACCTGTCCCCTGATTCCATGGCTGAAGAGCTTATTTAGGAGCCTTTGGTGCTGGAGATATGCTTAATAAATATTCACATTGCCAAATGTTAATCTGTACTTTCGCAGTAACCATCCCAGGCCTCAGTTCAATTGGAACCTCACACACTCCATTAACTGTTTCACATCATGAACACAGAGATAGTTGCTAATGGGATCAGTAAGCAAAAAGCCTTCCATGCAAAAATATAGCAGACACAAGAGGGGGTGAAGGATTTATAAGGTGCAGCTGAACTATATATTTGGGTATCCAGTACAGTTTATAAATTATATCATATTTTATTTTTAGGTGAACTCAAGGAGATTAAGCAAGACATTTCGAGTCTCCGCTACGAGCTTCTGGAAGAAAAATCACAAACAACTGGAGAGTTGGCGAGCCTAATACAACAGCTGAGTGATAAGTTTGGAAAGAGTTTGAATAAAGACATTTGAGAAGGACAAAGGAGAAAAATATTATTCCAACCAGCATTTTAAAGGAGAAGAAATGGTTCAAGAAAAGAACATTGAGGATTACATCATGATTATTATGGAAAGCTGATTATTGATGATTATATGGGAACTGTGCATTAGTTTGGTTTATTGGGTGAAGCCAATGATCAATTCCTTTATGATATAAAGGTGTTGGATTTTTTGTTATTAAATCAAGCCTTTTGACATCAGAAATAGATGGTTTCTCATGTCAAAAGCTTGGTTTGTCTAGATATCCAAAGTAATTTTTGAAAACTGGAAATAAGCCAGATGTTTCATTGCTATACATCAGCATACAACAAGTGAGATCAGAAGCACCAAAGTTAAGGAAAGAAGAACAGAAATGTAGAGGAAGAGGGACAGAAATATAAGTGATAAACTTTAATTCATCATGAAATCCATATATCATGAGTGTGCATTTGTGCCCCTTTATGTTCACTCTGGATACTGCAGTGAAAGCCAGGAGGTCATCAAGTCAAATTTCAATTCAGGAAAGAATTACATTTTTAATCTCTGGCCAAATTTATATGCCTCAACCAGTATTTGATGAGATTTCACGACTAAGGGGTAATGAGATGGAGCTATAGTCTTCCGTATCTGCCAGTTCTCTTCCCCCAATGAATTCTAGCCTATTACCACACACACACACACACACCAAATTGACCTTTAGTTTCTGCCTGGCTATATAGGGGAAATGCTGAAAGAGTCCATCAGACAGACTCCAAAGCACAGAAAGCATTAAGTATCTCTGTCTCATTAACTTACAGATACAACCAGATTGGAGGGTCTTGGCACAATCCAGTTATTGCTGTGATGCTGTACAACACATGTGGATTTCCAGTTAACTTTAGGGTGCATTCACGTCAAAATAATCGATCAGTATAAATTAATATAGTAACCATGAAACCCATATCCAATGTTTTACTTGTCCATGCCCAGGAAAATATGGTCTCTCTAGGAATTTCAGTCCTCCATGTGATTACTCTGAATGACCCAGCAAATTCCTAGAGAGGATAGCTCTAGCAATATCTATGTTCTCCAATCCTAATATACCAATATTAGGATTGGAAGTTGGGTAATGTAATGGTTAAGTTGCTACCAGCTTACAATTCATGTCTTGCTAACTGGGGGGAAAACAAATATTATTTTTGACTGATATTGAAATGTAAAGGTTAGCTAGAAACTTACTTAATCTCCAAATTTCCTAAGAAATTCATTAATATCCTTCGATTAAAACAAAAACGCACACAAAAGTGGCAGAAACTATCTTAAGTGACAGGCAGTTATAACACAGTCCTTTCCATGCAGAGAATTCAATAGCTAGGTTTTTTTGTTTTTTATATAGTTTTTATTGTTTTGCATCAAGAATATTA
Source organism: Anolis apletophallus (assembly GCA_030556195.1). Taxonomy (NCBI): domain Eukaryota; kingdom Metazoa; phylum Chordata; class Lepidosauria; order Squamata; family Anolidae; genus Anolis; species Anolis apletophallus. The sequence continues at coordinate 77,729,726 of JARBWK010000001.1, forward strand.
AAATTTGAAGATGTTATAAAGAAAATAGGTATACAAGAAAAGTTGGAGAACAATGTAGTTGAAGAAAAGTAGGAAATGGAAACATGTAAAGATATATAAAGACCAAATAAAGAGAGAGAGAGAAAGGGGGGAGGGGAAAAGGGGAGGGGGGCTTCTTGACTTCCATTCATCTTCCTTGCATCCTTTTCTATAGTTTCTTATTGATTACCAAAATTCTTCTTTCTCTCCTGTTAAATCAGTATTATCCATAGTTTCTCTGAATATATTCTTCAACTATGGACCAGTCTGTCTGTGTGGTGCCTCTACCATTATTTTTCTTAAGCAGGAAAGTTAATCTGTCAATATTTTTAATATCCAGTACTTTTTTCCTCCAAAGATCTATATCCATAATTATTTCTCATTTCCATTCTTTTGCAAAGATCATTCTTGCCGCGGTTGTGAAGTAGGTGAATGATTTTTCTGTATTTAGGTCTGCAAAAAGCTCTTCATTCCACATACCTAATAGGTAATATTCAGGTTTCATTGGGAACTTGCTTTTTAGATTATTTGACATTCTTTATGAATCATCTTCCAATAACTTTGTGTTTTTACGCATGCCCACCACATGTGGTAGTATGACCCTACCTTATGTTTGCATTTCCAACAACTGTTGTCTAAATTTTTATACATTATTCCCAATTTTTCTGGGGACAGGTACCATCGATTGAGCATTTTTAAATAATTTTCTTTTAAATCTGAAGCATATGTAAATTTCAGTTTTCTCTGCCAGAACTCTTCCCATTCTTTTAATTGTATTTCTCTACCAATATTTCATGCCCATTTTATCATTGAGTTTTTGATTTCTTCTGTTTCTGTAGCCCATCCCAACAACTTATTATAGATTTTTGTGATTTCAATAGCAATTTGAAGCTGTCTGGATATGATAATTCCAAAATCCAGTTTTCCTCAATTTGAGAGATAAAAAACAAAGATTAAAAAACACAATGTGGTGGCTTGGGGCTTGGGGGGGAAAGCGGGAGAAAGGGGGAAAATATGGTATCAATAAGCTGTGTTGATATTTTATTTATTTTATTTATTTACTTTATATTCCGCTCTTCTCACCCCGAAGGGGACTCAAAGCGGATTACAGTACACATACTTGCAGACAATCCCTGCAGTTCAACATATATAGACAACATATATATCTATATATATAATTTTGGTCAGTCCGTTTAATGTCGTATATAGACAAAGAAACTATGGCTCGCAGAAGCACCAAACTTGACAACAGACTGGACCATTACACTCGCTACAGACAACAGCAAAAAAACCGGACCTACATCCCTCCCAACACCCCAAAAAACGAACCCCAAAAAATTGCCAACTGAACTCCCACCCCGGCCACTTCGCTGCCAGCGCGAACGCTTAGAACGTTCGCACATGGCAGCCAGAGCGCCTCCTCCGCCTCCTCCTTTGATCAGGAAGAGCGGCGTGGGGGGGGGACCTGGAAGGAGGAGGGGAAACCCCTCCCCTCCTCCCCAGCCCCTCCCACCTCCCCCCGCCACCCCCCCTCGCCGCCCGGTTTAAACGAGTGGCGAGGGGGCGTGGCCAGGGGGCGGGGACACGCCTCCCCCTCCCCAGCCCCTCCCACCTCCCCCGCCACCCCCCCGCGCCCGGTTTAAACGAGTGGCGAGGGGGCGTGGCCAGGGGCGGGGACACGCCTCCCCCTCCCCAGCCCTCCCACCTCTCCCGCCACCCCCCCGCCGCCCGGTTTAAACGAGTGGCGAGGGGGCGTGGCCAGGGGGCGGGGACACGCCTCCCCCCTCCCCAGCCCCTCCCACCTCCTCCCGCCACCCCCCCTCGCCGCCCGGTTTAAACGAGTGGCGAGGGGGCGTGGCCAGGGGCGGGACACGCCTCCCTCCCCAGCCCCTCCCACCTCCTCCCGCCACCCCCTCGCCCGGTTTAAACGAGTGGCGAGGGGGCATGGCCAGGGGCGGGGACACGCCTCCCCCTCCCCAGCCCCTCCCACCTCCTCCCGCCCCCCCCCCTCGCCGCCCGGTTTAAACGAGTGGCGAGGGGGCGTGGCCAGGGGGCGGGGACACGCCTCCCCCCTCCCCAGCCCCTCCCACCTCCTCCCGCCACCCCCCCTCGCCGCCCGGTTTAAACGAGTGGCGAGGGGGCGTGGCCAGGGGGCGGGGACACGCCTCCCCTCCCCAGCCCCTCCCACCTCCTCCCGCCACCCCCCCCGCGCCGCCCGGTTTAAACGAGTGGCGAGGGGGCGTGGCCAGGGGGCGGGGACACGCCTCCCCCTCCCCAGCCCCTCCCACCTCCCTCCCACCCCCTCCTCCTCAGCTTACCTTCTCGGCCCCTTCTCCTCCTGCGGACTCCCTTCTTCCTTCCCTAGGACCCAAAAGGCCCACGGCTGCCCTGGGAAGCGCCTGGAAAAAGTAAATAGGCAGCCAGATCCTTACTTTTTCCAGGCGCATCCCAGGCCAGCCGAGGGCCTTTTGGGTCCTAGGGAAGGAAGAAGGGGAGTCCGCAGGAGGAGGACGGGCCGAGGAGGTAAGCAGCGCCAGAGAGAGAGAGAGAGAGTGAGAGAGAGAGAGAGTGAGAGAGAGTGAGTGAGAGAGAGAGTGTGTGTGTGTGAGAGAGAGAGAGTAAGAGAGAGAGAGTGAGTGAGAGAGTGAGAGAGAGAGTGAGAGAGGGTGAGAGAGGGTGAGAGAGAGAGAGAGAGAGAGAGAGAGAGAGAGAGAGAGAGAGAGAGAGAGAGAGAGAGAGAGAGAGAGAGAGAGTGAGAGAGAGAGATACAGAGAGACAGAGTGAGAGAGAGAGACAGAGTGAGAGAGAGTGAGTGAGAGAGAGAGAAATAGAGAAAGAGAGAGAGAGAGAGAAATAGAGAGAGAGATACAGTGAGAGAGAGTCATGGCACAGCAACGCGTGCACGGGTACAGCTAGTAGACATATATAGACAAACAGAGGCAAACTTCTGGCTACCAGAGGGAGCTGACGCACTCCTCATCTCTCAGCGTTTTCCAGCGTCCCTTTTGTTGTTCTTCTGCATTCCTCAGTGATTCCTGGAGTTCTTTTTAATGGCCTCATAAATATTTAAATGAGGATATATCCTTTTTCTAAAGATTCAAAGGGCTTTGTGTTCCCACTGAACCCTGTCCAATAGCCACTTTGAGTCTACTTTGTGGACAGAAAAAGCGGAATATAAATAAACATAATAATAATATTATAATATCATGTTGGGCTGGGAAGAGAGGGTTTGCCCAAAAAATTTATGACAATTAACAGATTAATTTGACAGCCATAATGTGGATTTATGATTGGACAAGCAAAAAAATGTAGCAAATTTAGAAGACTCCCCTTGGACCTGGTAGCACTTTGCAGTATCTTTAGTGTATGTTATTTTTAACCTGTTTTTTCAAAAGCCATTTACATTTTCAAAAGAGGTACAAATTTAGCCTGTTTAAGCTTCATAGTCTTTACCACTAAGGAATCCTTATAATGTATACTGGCAAATTGTCACATTTGGGCACTGAGATTTGATAAATGGCAGAAAACATTACATCACGGTGACTAATATATATGTACCGAACTCCAAGGAAAAAATGTAAGACTCAAAAGAATGCTTTCCAGCAAATTAATTCTGTGACAGAAACTAGATTCTCCTATTGTTGTCTATGAAATTTGAGATAATTATGCATATGAATCACTCCATCATAATATTTTCAGACATTCTCTCATAATGAATGTCCCAGAAAAGCCCCAATGTTATGAAATACATGTCTGTGTAGATATTATTTGTAGTGAAGAGAAATTCTTTTTTATTCACCCTGGATTCTGTGTTGTGTTCAAAAATGTTTGCTCAGTAAATGGATGAAAAATTGTAGCTGCAATTCTAAATGAATTAGGTTGAATCCCAGTTTAGCCATATCATACTTTTGAAATCATTTAAAGTCCCATTCATTTCAGCACCTGGTATATGGACTAAAGGCCCTTGTACACAGGTTGCAGGTTAACCTGAGGTGCCCAAACAACACCCCGGGTCAATACAGATTAGTCTGGAGTAAATTAGAATTCCCCAGTTTACTCTGGATTATTTAAACACCTGGAAAGATCTGGACCCTACAGCAAGAATGGGATTTTTCCAAGTGCTGGGCCTGTAGGGATTGACTCCTGGGGCTGCCTTGTACAATCCTGAGAGTTAATCCTCACTGGCATCCCAGCTCTTCAGGCTCTAAGTGCTGAAATAAGTAGGATGGCACCCCCACTCTTCCTTACCAGCCCCCAGCCCCCCCCCCCCCCCAAAAAAACCTTACTGGGTGGGCCTGGCTGCATCTTCAGGCAGAAAGCTTCTGACTTGTCAAAATGTGAAATCTCCTCTCCAAAACTTCTGACATGTAACTTTGACGTGTCAGAACCTTTCTCTGAGGGCCTGGCTCATCTGGTAAGTTTTGGGGGAAAACAGGAGGCTGTGGGCTGGCTAGATGTCCTTCCAGTATATAGCCATAACCCCAGCAAAATCCTGGGGTTTGGGGTGATGTGGGACCTCAATCCCGAGGGAAACTGGTATATAAAATCCCAGTTCCACTTGTCTGTGTAGAAGGGCCCTAAATCTATCCAGCCCACTGACCCATAGTGCATTTACACTGTAGAATTAATGCAGTTTGACAGTACTTTGACTGCTATGGCTCAATTCTACAAAACCCTGAGTTGCAGTTTTACAAGCTCTTTAGCCTTCTTTACCAAAGAGTGTTGATTCCTCACCAACTACAAATCCCAAGATTCCATAGTATTGAGCTATGGCAGTTAAAGTGGTGTCAAACTGCTTTGTAGTGTAGATGCACTCTCAGAATAAACTGTAATGGCTCAGTGGGCCTTTCTTAAAAATACACAAACCTATGATTGGGCTGATTATCTGAAATGTTGTGGTCTATTTCAAAGAGACAAGTAAGCCTGACTTGTGGATCTTGAATAGAAAGCCATAGAATAAACCTGAGTTGATGAGATAATATGCCATTCAAGAACACATCTCCAACATTTCCATCTTGATCAATACTCTTGATCTTTTTAGAACATTCCAACACAATGTGAAATTTCTTAGCAAAAACCGTTGTTGCGCCTTGGTCAACTTTAGGAGAAGTGTTTTTCTTCAAAATTAAAACATTTCATGGAAACGTTTACAGGCCTCACTAATGGCATCTTCGTAGTGCACTCTTCCATGTGGATGTCAGTATATGGATTAGTGCATCTGAAAATTCAGCTGTGTTTATTTGAGGAAAGAAATTTGGCTTCATCTGATTAAAGCACACCTTGCTACTATGGGATTAGAAAGTCGTACTATTTGTTTACAAGATGCACCTATATGACAACATTAAAGATCAGCTGATAATGGTGAGGTTAATGAACAAGCAGAACCAGAAGGTGACCTGTGACCTGTTCTTAAGTGCCAGATGAGAACACAGATAGCCTAATAGATTAATAGTTCTATTTGTTTAAAAAAAATTAAAAAAAATTAAAAAACATGTACGGTAGATATAACTGTTTAGAGAAAAATAAATCAAATATTGTATTTTTACCTTTAATAATTTTATCTTGTATACTGTAATATTTTTATTGAAAACAATGACGACAAAAATAAAATTACCTCAGACTAGCAGTGTCTTTGTGAGATAATGTTCCTTCTTTTTCTTTTTCAAATAATTCAGCATACTCTGAAGCTTGTGCACATTAAAGTCTATAAGAATTTTGACAATGGGGTTATCTATGTTGTTAAAGATGCTCCTCCAATGTCCATGTGTTCAGTCCATAAAAAGGAGCTCAAATGCCTACTAATATAAGAATTGAAAGTTGGGTTGTGTCCTTTGTCCTCCTCTACTTCCAGAGCAAGCTGTAGGATTTGACTTTTGGAAAAGGAATTCCATTCTGAACAGCATTGTCTGCTGAAGCAAAGTGAGAAACTTCACACATCTTTCTAGCTAATTAGGGATATATCCATCTCCATCTATTCTGGATCCATATATTCAACCATTTACAACTTGAAAAAATATAGTTTTAAAATTCAAATAAGCAACCTTGATGTTTTCACTATATATAAGAAATACAATTTTATTGCACCATTGAATATAATTGTATATAATGGGATTTGAGCATCCATGAATATTAGTATCCACAGGAGTCCTGCAACCAAATTCTAGTAGATATAAAGAACCATTGTAGTATTTAGCCCAGGCGCGACGGCACAATCTATATGAACCAGAAGCCTTTTATATTGATTATTTGCATGTGTATTTAACTGATTTATACACAAATAATATGTATTTATGCACACATGATATATTTAGACAGGCTATATTTATTATTTCTAAGAGTCATGTGCTCCATAATATACGACAACAATAGACATCAAAGAGGAGACATTATAAACTATCAAACAAGCACATGCACAAATGTTTGTTATTTTAAAGAGTGGGTTGCATTGTCTAGCCATTTTACTCAACACACACTCATTATAGGCTTCAGAGGAGAGTTGTGGGAAGGGTATATATGTTCTTTATATTATACAATTTTAACAAATCTTCCATACATCTTAAGCGGATGGATGTCATGTTTCCTGAGCTAGTAAGTAGAGTGAATTTGACTTATCCTCCCATTTAAGTCAAATATATTAATTCACAACTACTACCATGTGTATAGTTAATTTTATTTCTTTTTTTGCCAGAGTTATTCCATTGGGCTTCGGAGTTTGTGAGAAGAATTAAAAGTCGAACTACACCTTTGCAGATTGCAGGAGATCTTCAACTGAAATAGATCAAATCATTTTCTCACCCCTTCAAGACAATTACAGGGGATACAGTAATTAAGGAAGTTCAACAGAAGTAGGGGAATGGAATGCTGCATATTAATTTAAAATTTCTGTCTCCAATTATGCTGAGAAGAGGTGAAGGACTATGAGGTTGTTGGAGCAAATGGAAAATGAGAATCTTGGAGAGAGTGTGAGACCAGAAAGAGACACACAAAGTGCATAAATATCTATGTTGGCGCCTCCAAGTTACCCAGGAATAAGTCCTGGCATCATACCTGAATATTTCCTTGACACTATGTCCTAAATTTTCCACTTTGCTTGCAAGTAAAATCCTAAGCAATGGTTTTGTCTTGCCAAAAGCAGTAAAAGTAACCTGGCCATCCTCCACAAACCTATTATTGCAGGAGTAGGTCTCATTGTCTAGTAATTAGAACTTGGGCCTTCGGAATGTATGAATGTCCTGCTCCATTGGTGGTCTGCAGTAATCAACTTTTCCTAGGTTCCCCTACCCTATGAAAGTGCTCCAGTCCCCAAAACGATTTACATCTGTCTTCCTGTGGAACTGCTTTGGAAAAGACTTTTAAAACATACATATTCCCTCTAGTTTTTAATAGATCAAGTTTCATGCTATTTGTAGTTGACAGATATTTTAAAATATAATTAATTTTAACTGGATGATTTTGTTAACCATGTAGTATTTATACTTCAGAAGTCCTTTTAATAATTTGTTTGATACAGGGTTTTGCTTTCTTTATATTGTATGCCACCATGTTCTTGAAAGGTTTCCAAGAAACATATAAATTGCATAAGTGAATAAGTCATGACTCCTTGAAAGATCAAACTTACACACCAGGGTTTTGGATAAATCTCAGTGGCCCAGCCGTGCAGGAGATTGGCTGTGTCGATGTAAACAAGGGCAGTTAAGCAAAGAACAGGACAAACCCTTTCTTTCATTCTGTGGAAGAATGAAATGCAGGTTTAGGCTGCAGTCCTACAAACATTTACTTGGGAGGAAGTTCCTTTAAATTACCTGATGTGTTTTGCCATGGAAACATACAGAGTTGCATGTCAATACATTTATGCAAGTTTCCACATGAGAGACAAAATAATAGCTTGCTGCTGATAGAAAAAGTAAAACCTTCTGAATTAATTCTTTCTGCAAACATTACTCATCCATTCCTCTTCCTTGACTAGGAAACAGGCTGTGAACAATAGAGGTGAAGATGAAGCAATCGTTAATTGTATTATTTTTATTTTGTTGTTAATATAACCAGAGTGTTCCAATACATAATTAAGAAACATAAAAAGCAGAGGGAGAAGTCAGGGAGAAAATAATAAATATTACTTCTTTAATTGCAGTGCAACTTGCAGTTGCTGTCACATTTGTCACCATGGGGTTCGGTTTAATGTCCAGTTCTTATTTATAAATCTGAATCACCCAGCCAGAAAAAATCAAAAAGAAAAAAAATGCTCAAGATCCTGCAATAAGCCATGATGTTGCAGCTGCATTCAAGCTCTTCATCTGACCCCTAAACCCACCTCTAAATGAGGAAGTCTATGCTTCTGCAACCAAAACTGTACAGGATTATATGATGCCCCTTCACAAGCAAGATTGTAGTGAAGAGCTGTTACAACAGTCTCTACTTCTGTTCTCCTCACTATCACTCACTGGTGGAAGTGGACTGGATATAACTTGCAGTTCCCCACTCACCACCAACACACATCTCCATCAGCCTAAATAGCTAACTGGATTTACAAGTCAGTTTCATTATCATGTGTGGTCATGGCAATAATGCCATAATCACAAATGAGAATACCAAGCAGCTATGATGTCTGAAGTCAAACTTAGGATGATGCAACTGGTATCTTGTTAAAGATATCAGCCATTATGTTTATTGTTGTCCAAAGTCCTTCTGAAAAAGGCACCAATTTCCCCCTCTTATATTTGCTAGGCATCAGGATGACTGAGTTGAAGACACATTTGTTTGTTTGTAATAACTGCCAAACAGTTGTTTCTTGTTCTTCTAATTCCAATGTCAAGCTTAGCTGCTGCTCACAAAAGTTAGGTAGCCACAAAAAAAACACTGCCAGTGGAGATAGGGGGATATTTTCCCTCACGCCTGATGGCAGGCAACAAAGCTCTGGTTTCCTGCCTATTTCCATCCTTGCCAGAAGTGGATAATCATAAGATGAGACTAATTCCATCCAATGAAGATACACTGCAGACAGAAAGTGGGAGGCGGCTGCTGACACAAAGAGGGATTTGGAACACCCATCTGCCTGTGCCCCACCTATGCCAGCCCAGTGTGCCTTATCAAAGCCTCTGCTTTCTGACAGCACTGGCACAGCAGATATACAAATTACCACTTAAATCAATAATATAAGAAATTTCTGGAACCAAAGCAAGCTGGTAATCATGCCCTGGGTGACATCTTGCCAGTCAGTCCCAACTAGAGCAGATCCGTTCTATCAGTTATTGAATGTTGAGTCAACACAGAGGCAAAATTTATGGATTCAAAACATTTATTCTCATTTGGACTAACAACCTGATTTAGGCCCCTGTGTCCAGATGTTGTTGCTGATTCTCATGCCATTGGGGCAATGAATCCACTCAGCACTCTAGACTTAGCTTTGAAGAACTCTTCAAAGTGTCAAAATGATTTTGGGATAAGGTTTAGTACTTTATGTAACCCCTTTACACTAAACCACCATGGCCTGTGCTCTGTGAGTCCAATAGCCACCCCTGTAAGTAAAAAGCAATTGAGATAGGGCCTTCTGTCCATGTTTAGAGATATCTTACTTCTTATTATCTACTGTATGTTCCTTGAGTGTAGTAAGATGGCCCTCTGGCCAGTCACAGAGCTTGAGATGTTACCTTTAAAAGGTGATTTGCGACACTAGTATTTCTGGTTTTTAGTGTCAATGTGATGTTGATAATAATAATAATAATAATTGCTACCCATCACATGATAGAAAAGGAAGCTTTCTGCATTCTTTGCTATGTTCTTGTCCTTTACTTCCTAAAAAATCTTAGATTTAGAAAATGGAATACTGCTAAAATACTTCTAAAACTGGCATTTAAAAATAACTGAAGCGTAGCTTGAAAAAAATGCATAGAAGAAACTATGAAAAGGAACTAGAAAATGCTATTGGAAATACCAGTAAGCAACTTCCAGAGATGACTAATAACTTTTATATGAGCAGGGTGGCAAATCCAGTCCAGCTGCTGCCTGAATGTTATGCCCAAAAGAATCCAAATGAGTATTGCTGTTTGAAGAGAAGGACAAAATGGTACTAGTGACAATTCAAAGAATCATAGAATCATACAGGTTAAAGAGACCTCATGGGGCATCTAATCCAACCTCTTGTCATGCAGGAAAGGCACAATCAAAACACTCCCAATAGAGACTCTGTTTCACATATACAAACCAACTGGGCCAAAGTATGTGAATGCAGTAATTACTACAATGGGGTATATAAAATTGAATTGCTCCATAATGTTTCAAAACACTACTCTATTCATGGGATTTTGGGGTTTTTTAATCGGAGTTTACTGAGAGTGCATTGAAATAAATTAAAAAGAAATGTCCACTCCAACACCAAAACCAAGCCACTAACTTTCTTAACCTTCTGGTTTCTTCACATTTTAATCTTAAGGGCTTCACCTTGAGCTAATCTTTCCTTAAAGCTGTGGTTATTAAATTTTGTATTTTAGACACAGATTCCTGGCAGTATAAGGCACTGTGAAGAAAAAAAGCTTGATGTCATGAGATGTGTAAATAAAAAGAGTAATGTTGATATGACATCCTGCCAGAAGAGAAATGTGCCATGTCTTCATTAAAACTAAATAGTATACAGGCTTCCTGGAGCTATGCTTTGCATTTATATACATGATGAATATTCTTCAGTGTTCCAAATGGGCTAGCCCAATTAAAAGATGTGAGGCAGTTTGAGAGAGTATCAGCCTTTGCTGCAGCAAATATACGTTGTAATTTATTAACATCCTCTATGGCTGCAAGGGAAAAGGAGGTGGGGAAAGGCAGCATCTAAAGAATTGGAGGCTTGGCAAAGGTTCTAGGCATGTTTCTAGCCAAAGTCGATGAGTCACAGGATAAATGCAAAGAGTCAGTTGGCAGTAAGGTACCATTACTTTATTGAAATTATTAACAATGAAATGACAGCTTGGAAAAGTTGTTTCCTTTGGACTACAGCTCATAGACTCTCTTACCCAGCATCACCAGAGCCATCCAAAAAGTAGTTTTTTGCAGTTCTAAGAGTGAGTCCATGTATGCTTCCTTGGAAGCAAGTCTGATCCTACCATAATGGAAAAGTGGGGTTTCCTGTTTCTGTGTTCTGTTAACTACTTTTTTTTCTTCAGAGGCAAGATAAAGCATCAGTAAAATAAAGCAGTAAAGCATTAACAGAAATAATTAAAGGTTGTCACATTTGCAGTCACAGCCCAAAAAATCTGGGCTAAATTAGTAAAGTCCACAGTGGAGGCCAGAAATGGAAATGGAGATAGTTAGGGATGACACAAATCAGACATTGTTATTGTTATCACATCAATATATATAATAAGTTTTAATGTTTATATTGGAAAGTGCTTATTGTACTTTTAAAGGTTGTATATTATTTGATGTCATGGCCTCATTCATTAACAGAAATGAAAAGTCATGTAAAATATAATGGAAGGACCAAAATTATTAGTCCATGGTACATTATTTGCATTATGAATGTTGTGGATTTATCACATAGATTAGAAGCATAATAAATGAAGAGATAAATGGAGAAAGGGAGAAGAAACAGGGTTGGAATTAAAGGAGATTTAGGGCCTATCCAGACAGGCCCCAAAATGAAGGGCTTGTCAGGCTTTCACTGGAGGTGTCCAAATGCTCTATCAGGCAAAAGTTAATTAATTAGGGTGAAAGCAGGAAACACTGCCTTTTAATGAATTAATTTGACACTCCAGGTCTATTGTGAATTGGGCCTGTGGGGACTTACCCACTGGTAGTTCCAGGACTATCCAGACTACCCAGGAGTGAGTCCCCATTTTCATCTCACTTCTTTGTGCTTCCAAAAGACCGGATGAGCAAGATGGAGCCCGCCGCCTCCCCACCCCCACCCCCAAAGGCCTTAAAAGAAGCAATAACTTACTAGACCACCATTAAGGTATCACTGGAGTCCTCCTGATGCATAGAAATGACTCATCAGGAGATGGGTGAGAGATAGGAGCAACAGCAGCAGTGCCTTAATGGTGGCCTGGTAATAACTTAAGAGGGGGTTGGGTGGCCCCATGCCATTTTAGTAGTTAACAAGATGACATGGGGAATGTGGTGCAGCTGGCTGGGTGTCAGCTGCATAAGATCTCTACTGACCAGAAGGTCATGAGTTCGAGGCCTGCCCGGGTCAAGGTGGACTCTTGACCTATTGTGTAGCCTGTTGTCAACCTTTGCAACCTGAAAGACAGTTGCATCTGTCAAATAGGAAATTAAGGTACCACTTAGTGGGGAGGCTAAATTTAACTAATTTATGAGGCCATAAAAAGATCTCCAGAAAACACGCTGATGAATGAAGGAGTGTGACAGCTCCCCCTGGTGGCCAGATGTTAAATTGCCTCTGCCTGTCTTGTGTGTTTGTGTGTCTAAATGTAATGTGTACACTGTAATCTGCCCTGAGTCCCCTGCGGGGTGAGAAGGGCGGAATATAAATGAAGTAAATAAATAAATAAATGAAATGGGGACACCCCACCAGGAAAGTCCAGGTTTTGGGGGTGGTGTGGGGACTTAAACCTGCTTCAGTTCAGATTTAAGCCCTGTTTGGAATCGCCCTTGGTCTGAATTCAAGGTTTCATGTTGGCATTCTCACTTTATGTATTATTCCAATGAGTGTGATTCATTGAACATTTCTTCTCAGTTTTATTAGAATCTTTGTAAAAGCTAGGCCCTCTTTTACTTTCTGTTATATTCAGATATTTGATGGCTTCATATTGCCCTACAAGAAATGCTCTGAAGTGCTCACAGGTGGTTACCACAGTAAAAAGACTTCCCAGTAGGGCCACTTCTGTAGTCTGTGAGATCCCCTCCCAAGATATATCTATTTAACATTTAGATGTCAAGCTTCTTTCTTTCACAACTGAACACAGGAATTGGCAATCTGATGAGATGGACAATCCTAATGTTAGTATCCAATGATATATTTTTATACTTTAGGATCTTGTCTAGTTCCTTCATACTTGCCCTTGTCTTCTAGATTATCACTGTGAGCAGATTGCAAGCTTGCCAGAAGTACTCAAAAACTGACAGTTCTCATGTCAAATGGTTGGTAAAGTCACCCTGGGATTTAACTGGCATTTTATAAGAGCTATCCAAAGTGCTGAAATTATTTTGAGAATACAGTTCAATACTTTGTATATATTTTTGAAAGATACACTGTATTCTACACCCCCACTAGCAAGGACTTCCCCAACTATCACTGTACAGTATGTCTAAAATATGCATTTAGAATTTTTAAAAACTAAAGTCAAGAGTACATTTCTAAGAACAGAATGTGGTAGAGCAGTGGTTCTCAATGTGTGAGTTCCTGGGTCTTTTGATCTACAACTCCCAGAAATCCCAGCCAGTTTACCAGCCCTTAGAATTTCTAGGAGTTGAAGAACCACTGTGGTAGAGGTTGCATTTCAGTCCATTTACACATGTCTACTCCTGGGGTCCCAAATTTTCTTAATTTTAGTACTGTGAGAAAATACTCATTTTGTTGCTTGTTAAAACAATTCAGAAATCCTAGCATAGGTATTGTAAGGATTCCAACAGATGTATCTGCCTTCTGTCTATACCTGAATTGTATCAAATTTAAGCCAAATGAAACCTCTGAGACAAGACATCTCTCTCTCTCTCTCTCTCTCTCTCTCTCTCCCTCTCTCTCTCTCTCTCTCTCTCTCTCTCTCTCTGTCTCTCTCTTTCTCTCTCTCTGTCTCTCTTTCTCTCTGTCTCTCTCTCTCTCTCTCTCTCTCTCTCTCTCTCCCTCTCTCTCTCTCTTTCTCTGTCTCTCTCTCTCTCTCTCTCTCTCTCTCTCTCTCTCTCTCTCTCTCTCTCTCTCTCTCTCTCTCTCTCTCTCTCTCTCTCTCTGTCTCTCTCTCTCTCTCTCTCTCTCTCTCTCTCTCTCTCTCTCTCTCTCTCTCTCTCTCTCTCTCTCTCTCTCTCTCTCTCTCTCTCTCTCTCTCTCTCTCTCTCTCTCTCTCTCTCTCTCTCTCTCTCTCTCTCTCTCTCTGTCTCTCTTTCTCTCTCTCTCTCTCTCTCTCTCTCTCTCTCTCTCTCTCTCTCTGTCTCTCTCTGTCTGTCTCTCTCTCTCTCTCTCTCTCTCTTTCTCTCTCTCTCTTTCTCTCTGTCTCTCTCTCTCTCTCTCTCTCTGTCTCTCTGTCTCTCTCTCGTTCTCTCTGTCTCTCTCTTTCTCTCTCTGTCTCTCTCTCTCTCTCTCTCTCTCTCTGTCTCTCTCTCTCTCTCTCTCTCTCTCTCTCTCTCTCTGTCTCTCTCTCTGTCTGTCTCTCTCTCTGTCTGTCTCTCTCTCTCTCTCTCTCTGTCTCTCTTTCTCTCTGTAAGGCGAGGGGGAGGTGGACGGAGGAGGCAGAGGAGGAGGGCCTGAGGAGGAGGGAGGGAGCCGCCTCCTCCTCCCTGGCCGGCCCCCTCCCTCCCTTCCTGCCACCGCCGCCGCCGTTCCTGATCCGAGCGGTGAGGGGGAGGCAGAAGGTGGAGGCGGAGGAGGAGGGCCTGAGGAGGAGGGAGGGAGCCGCCTCCTCCTCCCTGGCCAGCTCTTCTCCCTCCCTTCCTGCTGCTGCCGCCGCTGATCCTGATCCCAGCAGCGAGAAGGAGGCGGAGGGCCTGAGGAGAAGGGAGAGAGGAGGGTGCTTGAAACAGGGGGAAAGAAGGAGGGAGGCGGCACCTGGACAGTGCACCTTTCCCCGTGCCTTCCTTCCCTCCAGCCTTGCCAGCGGTCAGGTGGCTTCCTCTCCGCCCCGTTGATGTGGAGACGGGAGGGAAGCTGCCCTTTTCCCGGGCGAAGAGGGAAAGGGGAAAGCCAGGGCCAAGGAGAGGAGGAGACAGGACGGGATGGCGTGGTGGCAGAGGAGGAGGAAGAGGATCAGCAGAAGTAGTAGCGGCAGCCCTTCGGCAGCCCCAAGGGAAACAGCTGGTTCAGGCCCCAAGGAGGAGGCGGCGGGGAGGGAGGGGTCCGGTCTGGCTCTGGGAGGAGGAGGCAGTGGCGACATGGCAGTTTCCCTCTTCCTTGCTGCTGCTTCTTCCTCCTCCGGCTCCTTCTCCTCGCCACCGCCAGTGCCGCCAGAGCCGCCAGAGCCGCCAGGGCCTTCCTTGTGGTGCCTGCGGGGGCTTGGAAGGGCGGCGGGAGGAGCCCGGAGTGGGGCAGCAGCAGCAGTGAGGCCTGTCCACCTCCTCCCCCTCCTGGCTGTTCTCCCACCCAGGCGGAAGCAGTCCGTGGAGGCCCCTCCTTCCTCCTCGGGCCATCCTCCTCCTAAGAAGGGAGGGATAGAAGGGAAGGTTTGTTCCGGTGCTCTCTCTCTCTCGCTATGTCTCTCTTTTGTTCTTTTGCGCGCGCTTCTTCTTTCGAACGGCTCCCTCTTCAACGGCTGTGGTTGCATGCTCCCTGGCTGTCTCTCACGCTCTCTATGTGTTATTTATCTGTGTGGCATCTGGGAGGGGGGAGAAAAGGAGGCTGTGCGCGTGAAGCATGGGGGATCATGGGAGTTGTAGTCCATTTAGTTTTTGGGGTTTTTCCGTTGTTTGTTATTTTGGGGGGGTTGTTGATATGCATACCTCTTCTGTTGGGGGTTGTGTGGCTAATTTTTGTGTTTCTGCCTGGTCTGGTTGTGCTGTTTAGTGGATACTTTGGATGACATGAAGGATATATATATATATATATATAGATAAGAGCTTCGAAAATGACATTGAAATCTTTTGAATTGTCAGTCTTTACTTTTTTTAAAAACAACATGTACAAGTAGTAGCATGTCTCTAGAGGCTTTTGAATGTTTATCAAGCTTTTTGTATTTTGCAGTTGAGAAACTTGAATTGTGTTTTACATCAATAAGATCTTAGTTTTGTCAGGAGAGTGGGAAACTCTTGGCATCAAGAATAAAACTCCTCCAATCATCTGAAAAAGACAGCTCACCTCAAGATCTAAGATGTGATTAGTGAATGAGCATATTTCTTGAAATTTCCACCTGGCAGGAGAGACTCTTCTGGTATATCACAGAAAATTGTCATAGCACATGCCACTGTTCTTTGGGCAATCAAACTACATCCCAGCATTAAAACCACAGCAATGGCACTATTTAATCTGAGAGCCTATTTCTTTCTACAAAACTTTGATGTGGTTAGGCTACCCTTCTATGTAAAACTTCTTTACAATCTTAGCAAGTACCTGCGACTCAAACTCTTGCTTTCAATGTCAGATAAATGGCAGCAGTGATGAAATACATGAATCTTCCTGAGAGGGCAGGCTAGACATTGATCTTTATTATGATTTCTTGCTGGCAGAGTTGCTTCCATCAGCAGAATGATAACTTTGGAACAACACATAGTCTAGGAATAAAATAAGCAGAAAAATAGTTCTCCACTTTCTAGGAGGATTGTAGGAAGTCTTTCAGAAAAAGAATGGAGCATGACAGCCTAAATAAAAAACACATTTCTTTTTTTAAAAAAAGATCCCATTGGGTGTGCTCAAATATGCCAATTTGCATTGCAGTTATGGATCAATAACTGTACAATATATACCTCTGTTACATATTCACAATCATGGCATTATTTCCACAATCATACCACCACCACTCCTGGTCACCCACCCACTCCCCGCCCCCAAACCCACCTAAACTTAAGGGAGCTGTTCCATGTGGCAGACATCTGCAGTAGGGTCTAGCGGTTCAGAATGACTCAGGTAGCCCCTTGGGCCTTTGTGCCTTGCTGCAATGGGCAGAAGATTTCACTTGTCAAGGAGACAGAAGGGGGCTAAGGGTTTTGAAGAGGTCTGCTCCTGTAGCCACCTGGATGTCTTGGCTTCAGCTTCCAGAATTCCTGACCATTTAACGAGCTGGTTAGGACTTCTGGGAGTTGGAAACCTAAACACCTAGACGGCTGCAGGTTGAAGAGGCCTGGCATAGAGCATCTCCTTCAAGCTTAATATGGGTTCTAAAGGAAGCAAAGTGCTGAATGTGATATAGAATCTTGGTCAAAATCTTTCAGCATACATGAAGGAGCTCTTTTGATCCTAGATAGGGGATGCAACACTTCAGTAATAATCATCCTTCCATTATTCCATCAGCAAATATGGCAATATGTCATGGTGTTGATGCTATGAAGTCCACATTAGAGCTGGCTAATCATTATGACAAATCACCATTCTAGAGAAATACGCCACATGGCATCAACTTGATTGCATATAATACTACAGATGAGTGGAAAATGGTGGCTTTCATAACAGTGAATCAGTAAATTCATTCTGGGATTTTGCCCTAAACTTTCAAGGGCATACCTAAGGTCTGGATACCTGCTTCACAATATGTTCTGAATATTCAAAAGTATATTTAAAGTTTAGACTAAAACCTGGCTGGAAATCACCTCCCATCTGACACGGAAGTCAGCAAGCTCTTCTGACTCAAGGTGGTTTGGCCTGGTTCAGCAATTACTACTGTGGCTCATCCAATATTGTGCTCGTCCCTCAACATCAGTTATGCCAGCTGAGGCTGATGGTAGTACCAATCCAACAACATTTGGAGAGCCATGCATTTCTCATACCTGGCCTACAAACTATTGAGCTAGAAACAGCAGTGCAATTCTGGAAAAGGTGGTAGAATACAAAGCTATATCCAATCTTCCTGCTCCTATCCATTTAAGCCTAACACTGTTGGCACCATTTATAGCACCCATAACCTATTTCGACCATCCATGGGTGAAATGCTTTAGGAACTGCAATATGGTGCTGAAAATCTCTTTATTTGAGTCATATTTAGTTTCCACAAATCCTAAATTGAATTAGCTATAGAGTTTTCTGGACACATTTTATTGTTCCATATACCCCATGAATGGAGCAGTATAATACTGAATTGCACAGAGAGGACTGGAAGGAAGACAAAAAAATTTCTCATTTCCATTTTCTGCCTCTTGTGTAACAGTGTGAGGCTGTACTGCTTTGTTATTCTCTTCTGTATAATTTCATTGACCATGAAGTCAAATTCTTTCTCTTACAGCTGTGATGTGATGATGATAATGGCATGATGTTCTATATTTCTGTAATTCCAAAAATAAAAAACCTGCAAAATTTGGAAATCATGAAGTCACCAATGGAAAAGTCCTTCTTCATTCTGTTCAGCCTCACAACCTGCAGGCTGTGCTCATGTATCACCAATCTAACTTGGAATGGATACTCTGCTGATATACTTTGTTGTGATGGATATTCTGCAATATATGAACTGAAGTGAACAATAAACACTCTACACTCAAATCATGTGGGATTCCACAGATTAATGAGACAAAATATGAAATGTGCTATACTACACAAAACTACAGCAGTTTGACTGCTAATTAGAAACACCTTACACGGTCAGCAAAAGAAATAAAATTAATCTGGAATTGATTTTGTGGCTGACCAGGATAGCATAGGGGCAAAATGGCTACACGAACTGCATTGATAGAGAATAGCAATAGAAGTTGTCCCTTCCAGGAGAGAAAAAAAATAGTTCCCACTTTATTTCAATCTAGACCTTTTTTTCAATCTAGAATAGCTTTGTCTAGAAGATGCAGCTTTGTCTTCAGTGCATCACTCCCAAAAGGACCATTTGCCAGCACAAGACACCAGCATGACCCTTGTTTTGTCTTGTTTTGTCATCTGCCATCAAGTCAACTCTGACTTACTGTGACCCTGTGAACAGGAGACCTCCAATTCATCCTATCAACAACAGCTTTGCTCTGTGACTTCCCTGATTGAGTTTATCCATCTGAAATGTGGCTCTTTTCTACCCTAGCAAACATTATTGTGTTTTCTAGTAAATAATGTCTGCTCCTAATAAGGCTAAAGTTCTGACAGTATCAGTTTAATCATGTCAGCTTTTAGGGAGAGTTCAAGCTTGATTTACTCTAGGACCCATTAATTAATCTTTTTAGCAGCCCACAGCACTCTGCTCCATCATCACATGTCAAATTAGTTGAGTTTCTTCCTACCAGTTTTCTTTCTTGTCCAGCTTTCACAACCATACATACAAACAGGAAATAGAGTCATATGGGAAATTTTAACTTTCACATTCAGTTATATATCTTGACACTTCAGCATCTTGCCTAGTTGCTTCATAGCTGCCTTTTCAAGCCCTATCCTTCTTCTGATTTCTCCATTATGATTAATGACTGAGCCAAGGAATTCCATTTTTTCAAATCACTTGCTTTCTTCTAGCACACTGATTCTCAAAGTGGGCAGTACCGCCCCTTGGTGGGCAGTGAGGCGATCCAAGGGGGCAGTGGGAGGCTCAGGGGAATTTGGGGGCGGTGAACCCCTTTAAGAGGGCTATGAACAATTGACCATTTAGGAGGGCTCGCGTGGCACTCTTCTTTGGCCCCGCCCCCTTCGCTTTGACCTGCATATTAGATATTTGGATTAGAATTCGTAAGAGTAGCAACATTATTTATGAAGTAGCAACAAAAATATGGTTGGGGGTCACCACAACATGAGGAACCTTAGAAAGGTTGAGAACCACTGCATTAATACATATATCTTTCTGTTTAATTGCTATTAAATTAAAAAAAAAAATTTCTAGGGGGCGGTGAGTAATTTTTTTTCATGCAAAGGGAGCAGTAAGCTAAAAAAGTTTGGGAACCACTGTTCTAGTAGGAAAGCAAAAACTCCCAATATATTGCTCTTATTTTGCCAGAGAGTTTCTGAATATGCTGGAATACACCTTTGTCATAATTCAAATTTAACTATGGTAATTAGAAAGCAGAAAATGTAAACTATTATTTATTTAAGTAAACAAAGGTCACATAAAAGTACAATATTTTATTGGGAATTTTTAATCACCCTAGAAAATCTGAAATGAAAACAATATCAGATTTTGCAACAAGCAAGCAAATACAGAGGTATCTAATAGTATCCACAAATTATGAGAATAGCCATTTCCCTATTAACCACCCTCTGGGCTCATTTTCTGTTTACGCTCCAAATTTATTTACTCACAAGTTTTAAATGTAAACTTCCTGCTAGGAATTGAAGATCACTTTGCATACTTGTATTCCAAACAAACACAACTATATCTTTGGGCCTATTGACATTAGTATATAATTTTGGACAGAAACTGAGTTCTGTTGAGGCTAATATTTACACTGTTCCACTTTTTGGTTTATACTAAGATAAAGGTAAAGGTTTTTCCCTAACATTAATTCTCATTGAGTCCAACTCTGGTGGATGGTGCTCATCTCCATTTCTAAGCCGAAGAGCCAGCATAGTCCATAGAACCTCCAAGGTCATGTGGCTGTCATGACTGCATGAAGCACCATTACCTTCTCTCTGATTTGGTACCTACTGATCTACTCACATTTTCATGTTTTTGAACTGCTAGGTTGGCAGAAGCTGAGGCTAACAATGGGAGCTCACCCTGTCCTGCAGATTCAAACCACCAACCTTCAGATCAGCAAGTTCTGCAGCTCAGTGGCTTAACCCGCTGCACCACCGTACCACTATTGAGGTTTATGCTAGAACAGGGTAAAATCAGGTTAACCAGTTTACCCTGCATTATGGGTTAGAAATCTTGGGGCATCACCTGGACACTCAGGAACAACCTCTGGTCAATTCATGGCTATTGGCCCATACAGATGGTTCCTTTGAACTACTATCACTCAGCATAGAAAAATCAAGTAATCATTATCTCTCCTCTGTCTTGATGCTGGATTTGAGTGCAGCCAGAAGTATTCTGACTTCCAACTACTAATAGGAATATACAAAAATATCTTCCCAACATTTCACAGATGAAAACAGGACACATATGACTAGCCAACATCAGAGTATAGTCAACACAGCAAAAGTAATTAATAAAAACTCCATAAAATTTTGGAAAGACTGCAACAATTGCTGAGGCCTACTGGGAAGGGCAGGCGCCTGACTATCCCTCTCACCTCCCCCTGTTGAGTTAATTGAGTGAAAACTACCTTTCCACTCAAGAAGAATGGGAAAGAAAGCCAAATGCAAACAATCATTTGGACATTTTTGGTTTGGAACATTCCTTCTGCACTCTTTTTCTTCTTTTTTTTCCTGGATAGCTTTATTTATTTATTTGGATGAGTATAACATAACCACATTGCCTCATGAGGAAGTTTAGACAATAACATAGGCGATTTCTTTTCATGTCAAGAGCAACTTGAGAAACTGCAAGTTGCTTCTGGTGTGAGAGAATTGGCTGTCTGCAAGGACATTGCCATGGGGATGCCTAGAGGTTTTGATGTTTTACCATCCTTTGTGGGAGGCTTCTCTCATATCCCCTCATGGGGAGCCGGAGCTGATAGAGGGAGCTCATCTGCACCCTCCCTGGATTCAAACCTGCAACCTGTCGTTCTTCAGTCCTGCCACCACAGAAGTTTAACCTACTGCACCACCATGGGCTCAACATAGGTGATGTATACTATATATATATATATAATTTAACAAAGAAAAGAGATAAAAATCATATATAATTACCCACATCCCCTATTTGTTTCCATCCTTTTCCCACTGTTTTCCCCCTCCTCCCTCCTCCCATCCCCCCAAACTTTTGAAGTGAAAATGCCTAACATTGCCAGTTTTGACACCAGAAGATTCTGGGTGTGCAATTGACCACTTGGCCCAGGGATGTCAAAACAGGTTTGAAGGGCACATGTGAATCACAGACTGCATTTTACCATCCCTTGAATTAGGTTGAGCCATACACAGGATCTTATCATATTAACCTACATATTCACCATGCATCGTGGGGAATCCATGGGGGCCTGGCTGGGGGGGGGGCGTCCACATCCCAGCTTCCCCCCATTGTTGCAAATGCAACATGGGAAGGCTCCCGTGTTGTCATGGTGGTGGCATGCACTGCTTAGTTTCCTCTTTTGCCATGGTACCCTGCTAGAAGTAAATGTAAGTTGTGGGAAAGGCTCTGTGGCAAAAGGAGAAAGTACTCAGCATACAATGGGAAAATCACCCCATACAATGAGGTAGACAGTTTCCAGCCCCCCTTGTAAGTCCTGCACATTCTCTGACCACACCAAATGTTGATGCATGCTCCTGGAGCCACTCCTCTGTGAATGTCTTAATCAGTTAAGGAAAATTCTGTCCAATGTGGCCTTGTCTCCTCATCATAAGTCACACATCCCTGTGTCCTAGCTCTTGAATTTTTCATCACCTTGAAGGTTTCTCTGGTGTTCTCAGTTGTATAACTTCCTTGTCACAGGAGTACAAGTCTTGTCTTCCTTTCCAAGCCTTCATTTTCCAAGTTTGGACATTTATGGGCCCTTAAAATGAGATCCCCTTCAAACCCAACGTGTCTCAGCCTACCCTGGCCAAAGACAGCCCAGCCCAAAGTAATCTCAATCAGGCAATGGGAAAGCATTGTATAAGCTACTCATAAATTCACTCTTCTGAACAGAAACTTTGATGGGGCCTGGAATAGCACTGTTTTATAAAAAGAATGTGTGGTGTGGACTTTGAATAGCAATGACATACTTTCAATTATTGTACATTGGAAGAGAGAGAGAAAAGGAGTGACATTACACAATTCTTCATTGATATGATGAAACCGGATTTCAAATCCTGAAAGGCTGGAAGGGACTATATGTGTCATCCACAGAAAAGATTAGCACTTGACACATTGTCAATTACATAAAAGACAGATAGGAAATGACAAAGAACAATTGCCTCATTTAGAAAGGAAACATCCAATATAATTCACTACTCACAGATGTCCTCCTGCAGATACCAATGGGAGGCAGATTTTCTTTAAAGCAGGTGAAGCAGAAGCAAAGGCAGGTGTGGCGACTCGTTATTCGCCAACTTTTACACCGTGGCAGGGCAGGCGATCCCACTGTTTTCACCAATTTGTGGTAACGTAGGCTATCCTTTCAATCCCACCACTCTACCACCAATTTGTGGAGAAGCCAAGTGTACTGTTCACTTTTTAAAACTATGGAGACTTGTGAAGATTTGTGGAGAGGCTATCAACTGGACAGGGTGGACCCTCTTTTAGAATCCCATCACTCTGTCCCTAATTCACGATATAAATCCTTGTCTTTAAACTGTCTTTAAACTGCCACCATTTTGTGAGAGAGAAGTAATCTGAAACCCTTTTGTGAGGGAAGCTCTTTGTGAGGTAATGAACGCTTTCATGCGACAGGAATAAACTTTTGAAACGAGGCTTGACTTCGAAATCAATGGCACAGAGAGGTTTTTAGATGAAATAACAACTAATAGTTTATTCTGGTACAAAGCTTGGTTTGGTATTTCTTCCGAGGAGGCACAACTTAAAAAGGTTACTAATTCTAGTTATGGCAAAACCAAAGATACAATAGCCTAACTATTGTCATCAACTAGCTAGATTAGCTTTTCACTCTTTCCATACATAGGCACTCTAGCCTTCTTCAGACACTTTGTCTTTCCTTAGCCTTCAGGCTTTCTCTAAACTAACTGACTCACAGGTTCAGTTAACCAAGACTGTATTCTCCCAGCCTTAAACTAATCCTAATCCTGCTTTCTCTCTAGAGCTGGTCAGACTTAACCACTCACTTTGAGCTCTTCCCTCTCTAAACTCTTAACTCTCTCTCTGAGCTCCTCACACACTGAGCTCCTAACCCTAACTAACTAGAATTCCCTCCTTGGTCTTGTCAGAAGCCTTTTGACTCCTCCCACTACAGCTTCAGAGCCACATTGCTATGGCAACTTTGCTCTCCCTGCAGAAATGTGCTCTTAATATCAGCTCTCTCTTTCCTGTTCACTCTCTCCCAACATTACAATACATATTCATTTATATAATACAATTAATCACTTCAACACAGCAGGTACTTTTCAGTTTTACAGTAGCAATAGGTACCATTTGGCTTTTTTATGCACCACTGTGTCATTGACAATTTCTGTCTGCCAACAACTGACAGTAATACTACAGCAGATACACTGTGGTTCAACTCTCCAGTGCAAACCAGTATCCCAGTCTAGATACCAACACCCTCAAGTAAGGAGGAAAGGGACCAATTCACCTTCCCTTGTGTTTCACTCTTGCAATTGGTGCCTCCCTCTTGTTAATGAAAGATCAGGCTGCTTCTGATTCTTCCTGCAGATATCACCTCAACACACGTGTTTATTTATTTATTTATTTATTATTTCAATTTCTATACTGTTCAGAACTCAGGTATGTTAGATTTCTGGATCGCATGCCACAAGATAGACAAGATATACACTTTTTTTAAAAAAAAACCCAATGTTATTTGAAATTATTATTGGTAGGGTTGCCATTTTTTGATATAAGAAATAAGGGACATTTATGGGATTTTTCACAAAAATAAGGGACACTTCATTAAAAACTTGAAACTCAAACATTAGGTAGAAATAGTTTTATTAACAGAATAAGATAATGATTGAAACTCACAAAAGAAACTGACTTATACTCTCTTAACAGTACATGGTATGTTTCTGCATGCTTTGTCATGCAGAAAAAACATTATTAGAACTATCTTATTTTCTCCATCTGTATTTAGTACTTGACTTTGCTGACTTTAAAAGTGCACTGTCTAAACATTAAAATAAAATAAATTTTATAAGACAGTACATCTTCATGATTATTATGTCAATAGTTAATGGTATAGTATAGTATGGGATACACAGCATTGTATAGTAACATGATCCAACATTCCCCTTGGGTAACGGTTAATTAGTCTACTGTACTTTGAAAAAGTCCTGTATCGCCTCTTCCTTCCAACGGGGATGCAGGCTGCCCTGCGAGTGGGAATCCCCGGGCAGGCATTGCCGTGGAAACCGCAGCGCACACCTTCCTCTGGTCAACCCCGCCCAGTCCTGTCCTGCTAGTCAAAAATAAGGGACAGGGCCTGAAAATAAGGGACACAAATTTTAGGGCCAAAATAAGGGACGTCCCTTAGAATAAGGGACATATGGCAACCCTAATTATTGGGCTGGGCTTTATCACAACAGGTTAAACCACCAGCTGCAGTAAATCTTGTCAGTCAAAAGGCTGCCAGTTTGAAACCCGGGTCTGAGTGAGCTCCTGGTCTTTATCCTAGCTTCCTCCTACTTAGCAGTTTGAAAGCAAAATGTGAGGAGATAAATAAGTACCGCTTAAAAGTGGGGATGTATTCTGAGGCACCCATAGGGAATGATGGTGATTTGATCAAAGGAGGCAGTTACAAACAAAAGCTCTTTGGCAGGGAGATGGAGCAACAGCACCCCCACCCACCCACCCACGCACCCCTGTGGCTAGAACCAAGCACAAAGCCTCCAAGATACCAAGGATGGAAAAAGATGATATATTATATACCTCTATCTGTGAATAATTGTCTGTCCCATTTGTGTATAAAAATGGCATTGAATATTTCATAGAATCATAGAGTTGGAAGAGACCTCATGGGCCATCCAGTCCAACCCACTGCCAAGAAACAGGAAAATTGCATTCAAAGCATCCCCAACAGATGGCCATCCAGCTCTGTTTAAAAGCTTCCAAAGAAAGAGCCTCCACCACACTCCGGGCCAGGGAGTCCCACTGTTGAACAGCTCTCACAGTCAGAACATATTATGTTCTGTGACCTTCCCTGAATCCCCTTCGGGGTGAGAAGAGTGGAATATAAATACTGCAAATAAATGAATAAATAAAAGTTTCCAAGATTTCTTTTCCAACAACTGGAACCTTGAAATGTTTTCATGGTATTTAATAAATTATTGCAGTCATCCCTCCACATTTGCCAGAATTGGGGTGAAAGCCCCCCCCCCCCAAGTAAGAAAAACACAAATAAATATTATTTTCTAAACCTGAGAGCACCTTTCTAGGATTCTCTAGAGTCTCAAGGACATCTGTATGGACAACATCCACTGGAAACCAACCTTAGAATTGCACTGAAGAACCCAAAGGTGCCTAAAAGGTTGTTCTTTCTAGGAGCCTCTAGGTTCTCCAGCATGAATTATGGTCAGTTCTGCTGAATAATGTAGAGATTCTAAGACAGAACATTTTAATCAAATACATGAATAATCAAATTCACAAAATCAAACTCACAAATGCCAACTGTACTGTCAGAAGAGACAGAAAAATAAATGTAGAATTGTTCAATCACAAAGAGAGAGAGAGAGTCTTAATATTTTCACATGAGTGGACAGAGTGATTGCTGACGCTCAGGCTTCAATTGCATCCAATTGCTAAAAACACAGGCTCATAGAACTCCATAAAAACTTATGGGGTCTAGCTGCTCCACAGAAATCACAACTTTAACTCAGCATAGCTCTAAAATGTTACACTTTCAAAGAACTTTAATAACTTGCTGTTGCTAGTAGGAACAGATGTTCTGTTTCTATAGCAATTGCTTAGTTTCCTGGGTAACTTCAGCCAAAGTGGAGGCTTTTCTATAAAATGCTTTAGAAGCTGTTGAGTTAAGGTTATTCAGGATTTGACAAGCAGTATAATTCTTCTTTTTCTTCTTTTTCATCATCACCATCATCAATTACAGTATTTGCAGGTAGATTTTTAAAGCACGATATTAGGTATTAGTCCCACTAAAGTCCATAGAATTCCAAATATTGTTAGAATTAGGTGCATCACACTTTTATTTTTGGTTTAAATAAGCAATGGGAATCGATTTACCATCCAAATATTGATTGACTCCAACTTTCGCCAATTTCTGCCAGCAGTACCACTGGTGATGAGTGAAGTTTCAGTCCAAAAACATCTGCAGGGCTACATAATTGACACCCCTGACTCCTTTTATGAGTCCCAACTAGATTAAATTGATTGAATCAATAGGAGTGACAAATCATATTTGAGTTCAACTAGCAAGTAAGAGAAAGGAGAAACTGACATCTTCATTCCAACTGTGACCTCTCACTTTCACTTTTATTACCTTTCTTGAAATTCTACCTGCAATTTCTTACTATCCATTTTTCCCTCCTCCAAATACTGAAAATAAGATTGTGGAGATTTTCTTATGCATTTTCCCTTAATGTGTGCATTTATTGACTCATTTGACCTTATTTATGCATTTTACCATAACTGATATTTTCTGTGTGATTCTTTTTGCCAGGAATCTCAAGAGTTGGCGGAAATGCTACTTTCTCTGCAACTGTCAAATTTATTTCCCATTCTTAAATTCCTAGTTTAAGGCAAATCAACTTTACCCAAAGGTCAGTTGATATCTGAAATGAGTGTTATGGTTAAAATAGCTACTTGAACTCCTTACAATATAGTGGGAAGGAGGGATGGCAGTTGATATCTCTCTTTTGCACTATCTAGCACTGCTGTGATAGATACACACATTGCCATATAGCTTAATCTCTAAGAAAGAGAGGAGCCACCTGGAACTGCTCTTTGTTGTTTTGGCCCCAGATGTTAGAAAGAGGTAATCCCTCCCTGTTTCAACTGCCAGCTCTGTGGCCTAGGACAGGGCTGTCCAACTTCTACCGGACCTGTGGCCGGAATTCCGGTTACTGATCATCTGGGGGGCCACTCCGCCCCGCCCCCGGCCACGCCCCCAGCCCCTCCTTCTCCCTAATTAAAGTAAACGTGTATAAAATTATATATAAAATGTCTGTCATAACTATTGCTACCTGGCCATCTCTCTGGAAGGCTTTGATGGTGTCTTCTTGCAGGGCAGAAGAGGGTTGGACTGGATGGTCCTTGTGGTCTCTTCCAGATCTGATTTATTGTGTGTATATGTGTAAAAAATTAAAATGTCTGTCATATCTATGGCTGGCTGGCCATCTGTCTGGAAGGCTTTGATGGTGTCTTCTTGCAAGGCAGAAGAGGGTTGTCTTAAGTGGCTGAGGGGAAAGGAAAGGGCCTGAGGAATGGTGGGAGTTGGAGTCCAAAACACCTGGAGGGCCCAAATTGGCCCATGCTTGCTCTAGATCCTATTTTTCCTCTCTCCTCCTGGGAATGGGAGTAGTAAAGACTGGGAGAGGAAGGGGGAAACTAGTAAAAGGAAAGACTGGTGTGGAAAAGGGGTGCTAGAAAAGTGGGGGGGGGGATGAGGTGGGAGGGGAGGAAGATTGTCGTCTGGCTCAGCCAAGGAGACACAAAGCCTGGGGGTTGCCTCCGGCTTCTCTCCTTGTCCCCAGAAGTGAGTCCTGGAAAGCAGGAAGGGAATCAACGGCTGGTTGATTGCAGGAGGGGGCTCTCTTCAGCGCTTCCATTCCCCTTCCCACTTTGCAGGTCTCCCTTCTGGAGGCGGGAGGGAGAGGGAGAGGTGACACCAGCCAGCTGATGGAATGACAGCACGGAGGAGACGCCCCCCCCCCCCTTTGCAAGCCACCACCTGCCTGCCCTTCTCTTCTTACTCCTTTTTCTCCAGTTGGTCATCGAGGAGGAAGAAGAAGAGAAGGGACACTGCTGCAGTTTCTCCTCTTTTCCCTCCTCTTCCTCTTCGATGGCCAGTCGGGGAAGAAGAAACAGCAGCAGTGCCGCTTCTCTTCTTCCTTCTCTATGGCTATCTGGAGGAGGAAGAGGAGGAAGAAGAGAAGAAAGGGCAAGCAGCGCCCCTTCTCCTCAATAGCCATCTGGAGGAGGGGTGGGCGCGCGCGCACACACACACACACACACACTCATTCCCTCCTGGCACACCACACGCACGCACTCTCTCTCTGTCTCTCTCATTCCCTCCTGGCACACCACACGCGCACACACACACACACACACACTTTCTCTCTCGTTCCCTCCTGGCACACCACACACACGCGCGCACACACACACATTTTCTCTCTCATTACCTCCTGGCACACCACACGCGCGTGCACACACACACACTTTCTCTCTCGTTCCCTCCTGGCACACCACACGCGCGCGCACACACACACACACACACTTTCTCTCTCGTTCCCTCCTGGCACACCACACACGCGCGCGCACACACACACACACACACTTTCTCTCTCATTCCCTCCTGGCACACCACACACGCGCGCACGCACACACGCACACATTTTCTCTCTCACCTCCAGCAGCCTCCTCCGCTGCCGCCGTGAAAGGGAAGGCCGCAGCCGGCCATCCCCAGCCTCATGGCAGCCGCTGCGGCCTTTCCTTTCGCCATGGCGGAGGAGGCGGGAGCACCTCCAGCAGCCTCCTCCGCAGCCGCAGCCGCCGCCCCCTCAGCAAGGCCGCGCTAGGCCTCGAGCAGCAGCAGTGAGTGTGCCGATTGGTGGGGGGGAGGGAAGTAGGAGGAGGAGGAAGGGAGCCTGCTCCTCCTCCCAGCCCCGCCCCGCCCCGCCCCTCACCCCCCGCCGTGAAAAATAATAATAAAAAATAATAATAATATTCAAAAAATATATAAAATATTTTTTTAATCTTAAAAAAGCAAATATCTTGCAGGAGGGTAGGAGGCCATAGGGAAGGGGCTGGGGGCCGTATACGGGCCGCGGGCCGCCAGTTGGACATCCCTGGCCTAGGAGAAGGGGAAGAGCAAATAACCATCACCATACCTTTTGCCCAAGGTGCTGATGAGAGGCCCTCCTTTCATCCCAATGGCCATAGCTCTGGTCTCTGCAGGGGAGAAGAGAAACCTGCATTTGCTGGATTTAATACCTTCTTGTACTGCCATCTCCTTTTCTTTGTGTGTTGTGTCTTATTTAAATGGCAAATCTAAAGGCAATGAATTCTCAGATTACTGATTGTAAACTGCTGGAGGAGCTTTTTAGCTAAAGGGTAAATACATGAAATTTGTTGATACTCCCCTTGTATATTCTTTCCAGTCAACTAGCATCTATTCTGCCTCTGCAATGTTTCTTGGGACTATAATTTTTTCAAAAATAAAACCTGTAGCTAAAAAGCAGTAATAATGCAAACAAGCAAACTTCTAAATAATATATAATGCTAAAACTACACAATTAACTTACTCGCCCCTACAATAAACTACAAAACTCAATCAGAACACAAACACACACACCAAACACACACCTACATACACAAACTACACTAACAAACAAACAGTCCAGGGGACAATTCTACGAACTTTACACAACTATCTGATGATTTTTATCCTTTATTATTCTACTCAGTTTAGATGATAGTATATAACCACACTTCTAGTTTTGGTAATACTCTTCTAATTCAAAATCCTAATATTGGCATTTGCCCTCATCACTGTTGTGAAAAGGGAAGAAAAAAATCTCAATCCTTCTTGAAGTTTCCTGGGATCCTAATCATGATGTTCTGCACAACAGCAAAAATAACAGCAAGGCCAGTGATGCAGTGAATGCGCTACCACAATAATAAGGCAAATAAGAGAAAAAGCCATTTCTGTCAAGACAGAAAGCTGTCTTGCTGATTCCTGTGCTGCTCTGTGATGAAGAAAATAGCTTTCTTTATTGTCCTCCTGGCATCACTTCATGCCATGCCAAAATACAACAGAGTGCTGTCTCATTGTAAGTCATGAGAAAGACTTTGGTCAGCATGATTGATGAAGAGGCAAGTGATGTATTATACTATGCGCAGAACTCTATTGTTTGGGATTATCTAAAATTGGAATGAGATGAATTAATTAATTATGTTTACTTAATTGCAATTATTGATTACATAAAATTAAGATCCTCTCTCCATTTCATGATGTTGCCTCTGAGGGAGAAAAGAACAGGCAGTGTCTCATAAATATAATCCTTCCCTTCACTGCCATCCCCTTTTCCTTGTGTATTATGTCTCATTAAGACTGTAAGCTTGAGGGCAGGAAACTGTCAAAGGAATAATTTGTAAGCTGCTCTGGGAGCCTTTCTGGCTCAGGGGCAAAGTATACATATTCTAAATAAATAATAAAAATGTGTGGTGTTTCATATGTCAAGCATATGTCCCCAAACTACAAAAATGATCACCAATAACAAATCATACAATATTAATTTAGTGGTTGCATTTATGTAACAGAAGCACCCACAACAGTTTGGAGAGCCATCTGAAATTTAACAAATGTTTGGGAATCTTTTGTTTCCTCCACAATTCTGGGTGAACCAAGTAGATTTTAACATGCTGAACACAACTATGCATTGATTACCGGTATGTCTGTATCACCACTTTTTGCTAGAAAAACATTGCTACATGTCTATAGCAGCATACACTATGACAAAAATGATGTCATCAGGAAACAAAACTAAAACTATTTGCCACAGATTTTCATTTATAATCACTGACTGACACTTTGCAGAGTGCTGCAAAAACAGTAGGGGAAGGTTGCTAAGAGCAAACTGCAAAAAAACCCAATTATATTAGAAAATATTTAAGTATAAATGCAATTAATTTTGTATTACATCAAGCAAGTGTTGTCATACACCAAAACTCAGTATGAGTATCAATACACAGTATGAATGTCACACAATATTTTATTTATATATATACTGTATATATATATACTGTATATATATATATATATATCTAAACATATCAATCTCCTACCCTTCGATGAATATCATGTACTGTATGTATATATGAATTTCCCTGATCATTCAAAGTTAAGATGCGGTCAAACACTCTCAATGAACATCTAAGTAGTCCCGAGGTTTTATAAATCCTCCGTGTGGGTCAGAAACAACAATACTGACCAAGGAGTGTCCCGTCCCAGCTTGGTAAATATCAGGCATGTTTAGTAGATGGGACAAATCTGGGTTATAGTCCAAGTAGTTGCCCTGATATGGAGGTAGTCCCAGACTAAGCAAAATCTTTCGTATGGTGGAAGGATTACTGATCTCGCTGTTGCAATATATCCCCATCAATGGCTGGGAATAATCCAGGTTGTATTCCAGCAGGGAGTATTTATAGCACCTCCATATCACGGCAACTACTTGGAATATAACCCGGATTTGTCCCATCTACTGAACATGCCTGATATTTACCAAGCTGGGACGGGATGCTCCTTGTTCAGTATTGTTGTTCCTGACCCACACGGAGGATTTATAAAACTTTGGGACTAGTTAGATGTTCATCGAGAGTGTTTGACTGTGTCGTAACTGAATGATCTGGGAAATCCATATATATATATATATATATATATACACACACACACACACACACACATGATATTCATCGAAGGGCAGGAGACTGATATGTTTAGTGTGATTGTGTGGCATTCATACTGTGTATTGATACTCATACTGAGTTTTGGTGTATGAAAACCCTTGCTTGATGTAATACAAAATTAATTGCATTTATACTTAAATATTTTCGAGTATAATTGGTCGATACTCCTGCTAGTTTGTCCAGTCATTCAACCGATAGCAAATGGTGATACTTGTTTTTATTAATCATAACCCAAATGTGATGTTATTAATTCCTTAAATGTTGTATTCCATTGTTCTACTTTCACCTGACTTAGCCGATGGTTTGTTGACCGAAATAAAGGCTACTGACTGACTGACTGCTAGTTTGTTTGCCCTTTGCAGAGTGCAACAATACTCACCCAACTGAAATGGATTCCACTTGCCCTGATACCATTTCTCCATCTTGGCAATGTTCTGATGATTTTTTTCACCATGTTCATCACTCACAGCACTCAGGTTGTCTAGAAAGAAGTCCAAGTGGGAATGAAGAAAATGTATCTTCAGTGACATGTTACACTTCACTGATTTGTATGCCTGAAGCAGACTTTCAACCTGTTGAACATAATCTGGTGTTTTATAGTTGCCTAGAAAGTTACAAACAACATTCTTGAAGGCAACATGTTCTGCACCTTATAGAAGACCATCAAAGTGGCTATCCATCACATTTCGGATCTGCGGGCCAATGAAAACACCTTCTTTTATCTTCGCATCACTTATGCGTGGAAACATCTACCACAAATAAATTATGGCTTCATTTTGCTTGTTCATTGTCTTAATGAAGTTTTTCATTAACCTGAGTTTGATGTGGAAAGGTGCAAGAAATAGCTTCTTTAGATTGATACATGGGTCATGTGCGGCAAGTCAAGCCAGGCTTGGCTGTCAAACTTAGCCTTCACAGTGCAATTCTATATTCAGCTTCCAATGAGCATTGAATTGTGCTGGAAGATCAAAAAATTCTATATTGCCCATTGGATTAAAAAATAGCAATTTCCTAAAACCCAATAGAATCTAGACTGCTGACTGTATTTTACCTGTGTAAACAGAGAGTATAAAGAATATGGTGAAATCTAGGCATGCATTCATAAATGACAAGATCTTGCGAGTAACAAAAGGTTTTTGAATAGCTAATTTGATTAGCATGAAAAATCCCTGTCAAGTTGCTAAATCATTTTTGGAAGAGAAAATGAATCTGAATGACACTCCCAAAGCATGCTTCCTTTCCAAATAGGGGGTGCTTTTTGCAGCACAGTGCAGGTTAGAAGTGTTTGACAAAGGCAAAAACATCCCCTTCCCCAGCCCATCAGGGACCAAACACTGCCAGCATGAAATTCCCCTCCCCTTCCTTCTTTAACCAAAAGGACAAAGAAAGAATAATTGGGACATTGGGTACAAAGGAAAGGGTGGTACAAAATATGGGGTGGGGAATAGGAAACAAAAGGAACAAAATGAAAACTCAAGTTAAGTGACTAGAAAAGAACCTCCTACATAAATGATCATCAGCCTACCTCTTCATTCCTATTATTCTCCGTAGTCTAGAAGCCAGGTGACTAGACAAAGAATTCAAAATTACATGATAAAGGTTTTATTCATGACAGGAAGTGTCTACTGCTCAAGGAAATACAGCAACAATGGAAAATTGACTTTGGTGTAATGGGAGAGAGGACAGAGAGGTTACTAGAATTTGGCCACTAATTGGCTCAGGGGACTGTAGATTGTGCCAATCAGAAGGTAAGTCACAATGAGTCCCTATATTGTACTGGAATATTTTGATGTGGAATCTTAACCAAACTTCAAGGAATGCCCACAAATACAGAGACCCGTGTTGAGCCATATTAGCAAGCTAAATGGAACAGTTTTCATCTCCACCAAGAGTGGGTCTTTAGCACAGCTATTGGGTCTTAATGTTTTATGTTCCAGTAGAGAAATCTACCTGCAAAGAGAGAAAGAAAAAAAACAGACAGCCAGCCAGAAAGATTGGAAGGGGGGGGGCAATATGATTGTAACTCTCTCCAGAGAAAAATATGAAGTGAAGGGGCATATATCATCTCTGGGAATCAAAATCATTTCAATCCTGTCATTACCTGCTCCCTTGCACTGTTGAATAGCTCATGTACAAGCTATGCATCCTTACTGTGAATCCTTGCTACATCACAAAATGTTTGCATATGTACCATTCAGAATAGGGAAGCATAGCTCCAGAAGCATATCTAGCAGCTAGAGCTCAACCAACATTATCAGCCTTGGACGGTGGTTAGATTGCCTTGGAATGTGATGGGGTCTCCTTCTAGAAAAGACTAGAGGTTTTTAAACAGAGGCTGTGCATCCATTCATGTCAGAATAGGGTTGGACTGGATGGTCCTTGTGTTCTATTCCAATGTATCATTTTATGATCAACCTAGCTCCAACTTTTCTAAAGACCGCTGAAACAATGTTTCAATTTCCTACATCTGGATGCTTTTAGACCCCAGATTTCAGATACTGTATTCAACCTCTGCCCCCCCTTTTCTTCAATTTGCAACTTTTGAATCCTTTGCTTCAACTTACCTCAAGTTATTATTTACTAGTGTGTTGGGCCACAATTTCCATCATGCTCAGGAAGAATAGAGCTAGTACTCTGACATTTGGAAGCCATGAGATATAGGAAGGCTTCTCTGTTTCCAGAGATCTCTGAGTGATTTCTACTCTAAACACCAGGTCATGACACAAGCACATAAATAATGTTGGTGCAAAAAATTACCTTTCCTGTTATTATCTGAACCCTTTTTTCACTTTAGTAAATAAATTATTATTTTAATACTGTGCAAGATAAGCTATTAACACCTCTTTAAAACAAGTATAAAACATACAATTAAAAATGACCACAAAACCTAAAACAGCATAAATAATGCAGTACAGCATGTTCTTTAAAGCCTTTTCTTTAACAAACTTTAGTTCTCAAAATTTTATAAAGAAAACGTCTATGTTTGATAACATCAAGGAGGGGACCAAATGGGCTTCCCTAGAAAGGAAGTTTCGTGCCCTAAGGGTCCTATTGCACTTTCCACTAGTGCCTGGGAAGGAATTGAAAGAAAACCTTTTCCTTGGCTCAGAAAGGTTCATATGAGGCACTCTGATCTTTCAAGATACAGTAACTGTATGCTTAACTGTGATATAACCAAGGCATAATAGCTTGTCCTATTTGAAGGAGAGGGACAGGAGAGAGTTCTGTGTGAACTTGCAGAACGACTGCCCTGCAATATAACTCCCCAACAGAAGTCCTACTAGTGTGTGCCCTGTTAAGCTTTGTGGTTTTAATGTATATGCACTAGAAAGATATAAGTACACACACACACACACACCAAAAAAGGAGATGTGCTTTTGAGATGATCACAGCCATTAGTGATAACTTTATGGAATAATAATTTAATCCCAAAAGGCTATCAGACTAAAATGCAAGGACTGATTTTCAGGTTACATTGCCTATTCTTATTTCATTTTAATTGTAGTTGGGGTGAACATGAAGGCACACTTTTAATCTGTCCCTGATTCAAAGACAAAACCCATCTCAGCAAGAGTTTGCCTGAACAACAGGACCATTTTTCACTGCTAAGGATATTGTCCTTGCTAAATTGAATGAGGTGTCTCATATATATATATATATATATATATATATATATATATATATATATATATATACACACACACACACATATATATATATATATATGAGACACCTCATATATATATATATACATACATACACACACACACACACATATATATATATATATAAAGATTTCAGATTAATATTTCTTTCCCACTTTAAGAACTAAGCACTGAATTCTTAATGTTAATGGTTTTTATGTCTGAAACACTTCATCTCATGTCAAATTCCTATCACCCCAAGCAAACATTGAAAATGGCTTGTCATTTCAGAATGCATTCTGGTAATGAGATTTTTTAAAAAGATAAATTATGCTCACCCATGGAATAAAATTTAAAGACACATATTAACACCACAGAGACAATAATGGGTTTTTTAAAAGTTCAGAGTATAAACATACCGAGTCATTACATATCAGATCAATCAGACATTGATAATTAGGCCAATATCAGAAGATCCCCATTACTAATGGGGAACACAGCCAATGTGATTCACCTGGGGTAATGCTTCATATTTTAGAAAAATCATTCCAGAAAAATTGAATTTGCTATGCTTTATTATGACGGAAAAAGTAGTGGGATTTTAAGGACTATACCTCTAATCCTTTCCTCTCTGTCATTAACCATCTGAGGTTTTGTGATAGTCAGACATCTATAAGCCCTAGTCATTACTTTTGACAAGATGTTCAGCAAAGGTCACCCATTTAATCATGACTCCATACAAACTAATGACATGCAAAGAATAGCAATGACAGCTAGTCGAAGAATTAACTCTTACTAAATGGAAGACATGCCAGAATATATGACACTCTTTTTTAAGGATTTCTACAAGGGACTGGCCCCTGGTTATTACTGAATGTAAATGACTATGACATGGTACAATGGTTTGAGCATTTGAATCAGACTTAGAGAACAGGGTTTAAATTCCCATTCAGCCATGGAAACCCAGTGGACAACCTTGGTTAAGTCTCATTCCCTCAGGCTCAGGAGAAGGTTATGGCGCACACACACCCTTGCCGAGACCCCATGACAAGTTCATTTTAGGGTTGCCATAAGTTGGAAACACCTTGAAGGCACACAAAAATACATGTGAATGCTCCAGCATGTAAAGTCATAGCTCTGAAAAAACATGCATGTGGTGTGAAACTGTAAAGCACCTTGTCCTGCTGTTTCTTGGGAGTGCATCTGAGCTCCTACTTTTTGCAATTGTTCTGTCATTTTCTCATTGTGGGATTTAATCTCCAGAAGAAGCTAGATTTCATTTCTTAGGCAGAAAAAATGAATTTCTCAGGTGATGCATATGATATTCTATGATAAAACTGAGCCAATTGCATGCTGTGTGCCATAAAACCACTGATGAACTTGGGGGGGGGGTGGAAGATGAAGGCCATAACTGCTATATATGCTTTTGAGATAAAAGGCTGTCTGGAACCGCCGTATAGCATTGGCATCTACATGGGTTCAGATCAATGATCCAGAGCTGCCTCCTGTTTCTGTCACCTCTCCAACAGGCCCATTGGAGAAATAGACTCATGCTAACCAGATGAGCTCCTCACACTCCCTCCTCATCTTACAGGAAAGATTGCACTACAAAGTCTCACTGAAACAAAAAAAAGGTATTGTGTATGCAGAGGAAAATATAAAAATGTTTTAATCTGTTTTTTCTAAACTTGAAGATTTAAAAAAAGGTTTTTCTTACACCCAATGGCACCTTGCATTCTGCAAAATGAGGTATAGTGCTCTTTTTCACATTTTGCATTTTGTTGCATTTTGCTGGGCTACTCTTGAACATTTTGTGAATTCAAATAAATAAACCTTTTGGTATTTGTAAAAAAAATCTAACCTCATTTGTTTTTACTAAACCTAAAACTAAAACTATTTATTCCTTGCCTAGAATCCATGTGATTGGTTTGGAGAGTGGTTGTTGCTAGGAATAGAAATTACCATATTTACTTGAGTTTAGTGTGCCATCGAATCTAATGCACAACTCAATTTTCAAAAGCCTGAAAGCAAAAAAGGTATTTGCTGGTGAATGTACCTCTTTGTAATTTGTTCCAAAAAGCTGTGCATTACCATTGCTGTGCACTTAGAATTAGATCACAAAATCTTCCAGCAATGAAAAGTATTGCGGGAAGGAAAGGAAGACAAGGGGAAATTGGAAGGAGGGAAGATGGAAGGAAAAGGAAAAAAGGAGGATGGGAAGGAAATGAAGAAGATGGATGAAGGATAGAAAGAAGGTAAGAAAAGAGGAAGGAAGAAAAAGAAAGAAAAGGAAATTGAAAAGGAAGAAAAGAAAAGAGGGAAGGAGGGAGGAAAAGTCGGGAAGAAAGAAAAGGAAGAGGAGAAGCGAGAAGGAAGAAAAAGAAGAAAGGAAGAAAAAAGAAGAAAGAAAAGGATGACAGAGGAAAAGAGAAAAGGAGGATGAGAAGGAAAGAAGGCACTAAGGAAAAAAAGAAAAAGAAGAGAGATGGAGGGATTGAAAGAGAATATGAAAGAGATAGCGATGAAAGAAAAAAAGAAGAGGGAAAGATGGATGACAAGAGGATAGAAGGGAGGAAAAGAAGGAAAGAAACTAAAGGGAAGGAAAGGTGGAAATGACACAGGAGATGCCAGCTGAGTAGGTTGTGCCACCCCTTTCCACTGGATGAAGTGCGATCGATCATTTTGCCAGGAGAATCATTGAACAGTGGTGGCAATGACTGATGATGGAAAGGGAGCCAGACCAAAAAGACACTGGCAGACCCTTAGCCAGGATTTTTATTTGAGGGGAGTTGAGTTTGATTCGGGGGGAGGGGGTTGAGTCTGAGTGAGAGAAGGTCTACCCTAGAAAACCTTTTGTATTGTTATCCCAATACCCCCATGCATATGGGATATATTGAGCATGGTGATCAGATCATGATACGAATAAACATAACAGTTTAAATAATGGACCAGTAAGGCCTTCTTGCGGACCACTCTGAGAATTTCAGGGGGGGCTGAAGGCCCTCAAGCCCCCCCCCCCCGGCTACATGCCTGGACACTGGGTGGCACCTTGAGTCACTGGAGCCAGGAACCGAGACTCCCGTCCTCCCAGTTCCTTTGCCTCCTCAGATGCACCTCAGGGCCTTGTTTTTTACCCACTTCAAAATGTTTTGTGCCCCAAGGCAGTGTTTCCCAACCTTTTTTTGAGCCGCGGCACACTTTTTACATTTGCAAGATCCTAGGGCACACCACCAACCAAAATGACACAAAATGACACTCTAACACAGGAATACATATATTTAATATGTTTTTAAAATGTATTTATACAGTCAGTATGAAACCTGGGCCTGTTTCAATGAACTCAAAATAGATATCCTGGCAGGAATGGCAGAAAGACACAAACTTCCCACACAAAACTCCCATAACCAAGAGAAAATGCTATAAGAGTTTGGTGGGCATTGACCTTGAGTTGTAGTTCACCTATATCCAGAGAGCACTGTGGACTCAAACAATGTTGGATCAGGACCAAACTTGGCAATATGCCCAAATATGAACACAGATGGAGTTCAGGGGAAATAGACCTTGACATTTGGGAGTTGTTGTTGCTGGGATTTATAGTTCCCTTACAACCAAAGAGCGTTCTGAACCCCGCTAATGATAGAACTGGGCCAAACTTCCCACACAGAACCCCCAGGAGGCAAGAGGAGGTCTCTACTTGGGGAAAGGGAGGCAGGCCTTCCCAATGCATGGAGAGGGAGAGACCAAGTAGACAACGGGTGGGGAGGGGAGTGTTTGAAATTTTGTGTCTTTATTGAGGTAGGTTTCTTAGGGTTTTTGTACTTCAACACACTAGACCCCCCCGGAGGTTCCAATTTCCCACGGCACACCTGATGATCGCTCATGGCACACTAGTGTGCCCCGGCACACTGGTTGAGAAACACTGTCCCAAGGTATGCGCACAGGAGAGGCAGCAGGAGCGTGCACCAGCCTCCCTGCCTGTCTTCACCTCCTCTTTCACTTTCAGGGCCCACCCCCTTCAACTCTGCTCACCAGGGCTGTCTCCTTCTCCTGCTGATGAGGCCCCCTTCCTTGCACCAGCCTCTACTGGCCCTGATGCGCACCATTCCCTTCATGCCTGCACCACCCCAGGAGGGTGAAGACAGTGCGAAGCTGGTGTGGGCGGCCCTAGTTCTGGCAAGGTGGCGGGCCCCAGCTCCCGCTGACTCTTCTGTGCATGTGCCTGCCTGCACTTTACCATATTTTGCAAATGTAATGTCTCCCCCCTCATTTTGACATGGTCATTTCGATAAACAAAGATGTGCCTTAGATTCATGTAAATATAGTATTCTTTTATGAAACAACAACTTTATGAATTATGCCCTATCTCATTCCCCAGCATTTTTGATCCACATGTAATTTTATAACTCTACAGAAAAAGTTTTCCATTTATGCTTGTTTCTTTACAACAGCCATACAAATATTATAATTATTTTCTTCACCTATTCTGCATCTGTCTGTCCGCATCTGTTTGTGTATATGAAAGGGAAATACACTTTTTGAGTTGCACAGTGCATCATAAGATACTAGAATAATAAGACATACTGCATGTTTTACCAGATTTGAGAATTCAGCTTGCTCCTGGATATTAATTTATGCACACCCTCACAACTAGTTAATTAATCATTACAAATTTATTTAAAACCTTGATGCAAATAATGAGTCTTTGGTGTATTTATAGCAATTCTGAAGCATATTGTGTATCAGCAAGCACCTGTGCCAGCAGCATCCCTAGCTTTAAGAAAGAGAAATTGGTAAGAAGCTTTATCGGCATAAAACATATTTTAAAAATACATAATTGGCAAGGCAAAGAAGAGCTCTGTCTAAGGAAGGTGATATTTTGTAAAAAGTAATAGGATAGGTAATCTACCCAGTTTTGAAGGATAAAAATACCTGAGGCTTGTGAAGTTAATTCCAATGAGAAGTTAGAGGACTAAGTGGTTGAGAAAGGTGTAGGGGGAACATCCAGCAATACTGAGCTGCAGTTTTCAGAGGAATATATCAATTAACAATGTAATTGCCTAGTCCCAGGAAACAGTCTCAGGAGTCATAATGTATATTGGGAAAGAAGGGTCCAACCCCAGAGAAAGAGATACAACCTCATATCCCATCCACACACCACTTGTTGCTGCTGCTACTGCTATGTGTCTTCAATTATGTTCTGATTTATCATGACAAACCTACCATGGGGACTGAGGGTGTGTGACTCGCTCAAGGTCACACAGTGGGTTTCCATGACCAAACAGGGAATCAACCCCTAGTCTCAATCCACTATACCACCCACAGCCTCCTTTAAAATACTCACTGATTTCATTGAGCTGTCCTTCATCCAAATACGGGTGACTCCAGAGCAGCGTTTCTCAACCTGGGGGATGGAACAAGGGTGTTTCAGAGGGGGTCACCAAAGACCATCAGAAAACATATGGCAGAGAAGGCTCAAAGTCTCCCTGCCTGTCCTTCTCTTACTTTTTGGAAACAGATGGCAAATCCTCTCACCAAAAAACCTCCTCCGCTGTGATTGGCTGGCCTCTCAGCCAAGGGGAGGGCTGTTTTTGAGACTCCAAATGTAGAGGGGAGAGAAGGCATACCTGGCACATGGCAGCGTCGTGCAAATATGTGGGTGTGAGAGAGAGAGTGAGGCTGGAGGGAGGCTCATGCCAGCAAATTACTTCAAGGCACAGGGATTCTGTGTGGGAAGTTTGGCCCAATTCTATCATTGGTGGGGTTCAGAATGCTCTTTGATTGTAGATGAACTATAAAGCTGTCGCACACCAGCCGAGAACCAGGGCCATTTAAATATTCATACAATTACGGCTGGAAATAACAGTCTATTTATTGAAGTAAACAATGTCCAAAATAATAACAATAAACATGAAAATAGCCAAGGCAAAAAGCATTCAAGAAAATCCCAGGAAATGTTCCCAAAGCCTCAAGCTAATTAAGTTGTAATGTCTCTGAATATAAATCCACTAAGAAGCAACAGAACTTAAAATTAGGATAGTCCCAAAAAGGCAAACTCAAAGTTCTGTCAGGAATGACCAAAAAAATCATGAAATCAGGAGTTCATGGAACTGCTTGCGGTAGAATCAAGAGTTGACCAGGAACTGAATTTCAACCTTTACAGGGCTAATAACAAGATCTCAACATTCTAACATTTCCCTCCCTTTTCCCTGGGAAAGTAACAGCTGCGGCTAGAATCAACAAGCAAGGTGTCTCAATTCCCGCCCACTGGACTCTCAGAAAAACTAAATTCCCTTAACTGCTTTTCCAGAGTTTCATCACTTTGGCCCTGCACTGAAAATCACACAGATCCCTGTACACCACCACAACCCACAACCCCTGAGGCCACAGAAGCCACAGGCGCAACAAAATCCCAGCAACTACAACTCCCAAATGTCCAGGTCTAGTTCCCCCAAACTCCACCAGTGTTCACATTTGGGCATATTATTGAATATTCGTGTGAAGTTTGGTCCAGATCTCAAATTGTTTGAGTCCATGGTGCTTTCTGGATATAAGTGAACTACAGCTCCAAAACTCAAGATCAATGCCCACCAAACCCAGTATTTTCTGTTGGTCATGGGAGTTTTGTGTGCCAAGTTTGATTCAATTCCATCTCTGGTGGAGTTCAGAATGCTCTTTGATTGTAGGTGAATTATAAACCCCAGCAAGTGCAACTCCCAAATGACAAAATCAATCTTTTCCTTTCCCCCCCCCCCTCCCCCCAACCCCATCAGTAGGGCATATTGTGTATTTGTGCCAAATTTGGTCCAATGACTGAAAATACATCCTGCATATCAGATATTTACATTACGATTCATAACAGCAGCAAAATTACAGTTACGAAGTAGCAACAAAAAAAATATGACTGGGGTCACCATAACATGAGGAACTGTATTAAGGAGTCACGGCATTAGGAAGGTTGAGAAACACTGTTCTAGTGGGACACTGCCTTAATGTATGTTCTTGCAGAAGAAAAGAAAAAAATCAGAAGAGGCAGCAGAGACGCACAAGAGGGTTACAAACATGAAATGACTTTGTCTGAGTCCTATGTAAAATTCCACAAACAAAACAACTGCATAATAAAAACCTTTTGGTGGAATCAACTTACATCCCTAAAGTTTAGTAAATTTTGAACAGATTTTTTAGCAGAAAGATTCTCTGTGAGGTTGATCTCATATGCCAAACGATATGTGCTGCAGTGAACTGTGAGCAGTTCCTGCTATTGCATGGCTTGTATTGTATTAGAAATGTACACTGACTACAAGTTTCAGGTTGCCCCCCACCCCGAATTCAGTATTTCAGTACGTGGCAGTTTTTGGCTTCCATTTCACTAGAATAGTGAATTTGCTTTGGGTTTTATTTCTGATGGCAAAAGAGCCACCCCTAATGGAGGTTTAGTATCTTGCATGGCTCCTTTCATGTTCAGACATCAACACCACCCAGACAATGGGATGAGTGGCTCATTTTGGCTCAGATAGATTTTTTTGATGGGTCTTAACATTAAATCAAGATTTTGAAATCTGAAGGTTCCTATCTCTAATTCATTATCAATTTTAAAAATTTAGTGGCTGTAACCTTATATATCGGAATCGAATGGAATTTGTATGCACAGTTTTATGTAAAGAAAGGCTTACCTCTGCACCAATGAAAGGGAAAGTAGTGCAGCAGAGTTTATGAAAAAGGCTTTGAAAGTTTAGCTTTTACAGTGTGACACTATGGTTAATTTCCAATAGAAGTTTATTACAGAATTGCAATGGGGACCTAGGGCCTTTCCAGACAGGCCATTATCCCAG